>ML660200.1:9822980-10367537 GCA_007570785.1 Antilocapra americana | reverse complement strand
TCATTTAAAGTTTGAATTTCCTTGTTACTTTTCTGTCTAGTTGATCTATCCATTGGTGTGAGTGGTGTATTAAAGTCTCCCACTATTATTGTGTTGTTGTTAATTTCCCCTTTCATACTTGTTAGCATTTGCCTTACATATTGTGGAGCTCCTATGTTGGGTGCATAAATATTTATAATTGGTATTTCTTCTTCTTGGATTGATCCTTTGATCATTATGTAATGTCCATCTTTATCTGTTTTCACCGCCTTTATTTTAAAGTCTACTTTATCTGATATGAGTATTGCCACTCCTGCTTTCTTTTGGTCTTTATTTGCATGGAATATCTTTTTCCAGCCTTTAACTTTCAGTCTATATGTGTCCCTAGGTTTGAGGTGGGTCTCTTGTAGACAACATATATAAGGGTCTTGTTTCTGTATCCAATCGGCCAATCTTTGTCTTTTGGTTGGGGCATTCAGCCCTTTTACATTTAAGGTAATTATTGATAAGTATGATCCTGTTGCCATTTATTTTATTGTTTTGGGTTCGAGATTATCTACCCCATCCGTGTTTCATATCTAGGCAAGATCCTTTAGCATTCGTTGGAGGGTTGGTTTGGTGTTGCTGAATTCTCTCAGTTTCTGCTTGTCTGAAAAACTTTTGGATTCTCCTTCAAATTTGAATGAGATCCTTGCTGGGTACAGTAATCGGGGTTGTAGATTGTTTTCTTCCATGACTTTAAGTATGTTTTGCCATTCCCTTCTGGCCTGAAGCGTTTCTATTGAGAGATCAGCTGTTATCCTTATGGGATTCCCCTTGTGAGTTATTTCTTGTTTCTCCTTTGCTGCTTTTAAAATTTGCTCTTTATATTTGATATTTGTTAATTTGATTAATATGTGTCTTGGGGTGTTCCACTTGGGGTTCATTCTATTTGGGACTCTCTGTGTTTCTTGGACCTGAGTGGCTATTTGCTTTCCCAATTTAGGGAAGTTTTCAACAATTATCTCTTCAAGAATTTTCTGATGGTCTTTCTTTTTGTCTTCTTCTTCTGGGACTCCTATGATTCGAATATTGGTGCCTTTAATATTGTCCCAGAGGTCTCTAAGATTGTCCTCATATCTTTTAATTCTTTTTTCATTTTTCCTTTCTGTTTCATTTATTTCTGCCATTCTGTCTTCTACCTCACTTATCCTGTCTTCTATCTCTGTTATTCTACTGCTGGTTCCCTCCAGGGTGTTTTTTATCTCATTTATTGAATTATTTATTGTATTTTGACTCTTTTTCATTTCTTCTAAGTCCTTGTTAAAGCTTACCTGCATCTTCTCAATCCTTGCCTGCAGGTTATTGAACTGCAACTCCAACTTATTTTCCAGGTTTTGGGATCATTTTCACTATCATTATTTGGAATTCTTTGTCAGGTAAACATCCTATTTCTTTGTCTTTTGTTTGGTCTAGGAGATATTTATCCTGTTCCTTTACTTGCTGGGTATTTCTCTGCCTTTTCATCTTGTTTATCTTGCTGTGTTGTCCCTTTATTGTGGGGGTTCCTCACTATGGGAGGGGTTGGATGTGTGGTTTGTCGAAGTTTCCTGGATGGGAAAGGTTGTGTGGTGTTCTGGTGTGTGGATCTGGGTTTCCTCACTGTTACTAGCAATGGAGTGTCCAGTAAAGAGTTTTGAGGTGTCGGTGGACTTGGTGTGACCTTGGGCAACCTGTGTATTGAAGCTCCAGGCAGTGTTCCTGCGTTGCTGGAGAATTTGCTTGGTATATCTTACTCTGGAGCTTGTTGGCCCTTGGGGGTTGGTTGGTTTCAGTTTTGGTTTGGAGGAGTTTGATGAGTTCCTATCGATTAATTAACTCTTGGATCCAGGAGTTTTCTGGAATTCTCAAGGTCTGGGTTTAGCCTCCTGTCTTCCTGGAGCCTCAGGACTCTTTCATCTATGCACTGATGGTGGCAGAACCTCTAGTTTAGTGATGAGATGTTTCTTCACAGTGAGGGACACCCTGTTGGAGTGATAAGTCTTGGTGATAAGAGTCCCGGGACTGAATGGGGCAGAAGGCGAGCACTGTCTTGCAGCACTCCCAAAGAACGCTTAGGAGGCCTGCCGGGCCTTGAACTGACAATGCTCAGTCGGCTTGGCCTGCTTCTCCCGCCTGCTCGAGCCAAACTCGTTATCCACACTTACTGGGTTTTCTTACCCAACCCCCCTTTTTTACTACAGGTAATAAAATAGATGGAGAGAGGACCCCTGGTTTAGGTTTTTTAATGAGTACAAATGACTATTCATAATAGTCTTTGTGAAATGACTGTTATTTTTCCACTGGGGTGTCTTTTCAACTGATTTTTAAAATGTTTACATATTAAGAATTTTTATCTCTTATCAGTCACATATATTAAAAACTTCCTGTGTATTTGTTGGTCTTTTAAAAAAAATTTTTTTTCTGCATAGAAATTTGAAATGTATACAGAGAAAAATCTATGCATCTTGCTCTCTCTGGATTAGAAAGTTCTTGGCATCTCAAGTTTATATAATTCTTCTATATTTTCTTTTGGAAGTTTTGGGGTTTTTTAATATTGAAATATGTGCCAAATAAGATAAGGTTTATGAGTGCTATGGTATGAGGTGGGGAATTACACTTCATTTATCCTTAAACAATGGGCGATTTTTAGAGAAGTTGAAGAAAGAAGGAAATGTACATTTGGAAAAACTATAGCATGTGTTTATGCATTCATTTAGCTAGTTAATGAACACATATCTCTTGAATATTTATCCTATGACATGTACTGTATAGGTTAGCACCAGCTGATAGAACTTTCTCTGATGATGAAAATAGTCTCTGTTTGTACTACCAAATACAGTAGCAACTTGTTACATGTGGGTATTGAAATATAGCTAAAGTGATCAAAGAATTTTAAAATTAAATTTTAGAATTTGAGTTTATTTAAATTTAAAGTAGAAAGCTACTTTTGGCTATTGGTTATCATAGTATAGAACAGTGAGGCTATAGATGATGGTAAAACAACAGGAGTGTGTGTGTGTGTGTGTGTGTGTGTTGAAAGAGAAAAAGACAATGCATGTAAGAATACAAAAAGCATAGTTAAATGCTTTCTGTTAGAAATTTTAAAATTTTAGAAAAAGTCCAATTTTGGTAGCTCTTGATTTAAGAATAGGAAAGTAAGGAAGTTTAGACAAAAGATAGGATACATTTTTGGCCTTGAGATTCCTGGCTCCCTACATAGGCAAGAAGGAGTCTGCTAGATAATAGCCCTTCTTTTTCAAGCATTTAAGCTGCATCTCTGCCTCACTTCTGCAGACCCCCATCTCTTTTCTACATCGCATACATACATCTCTTTTTCGAGAAGGCTATAGCAAACCTACAAACCCAACAACCTATCTCTATAGTGGATTCTCCCTTCTGGGGATAATGATAAAATTCCTTTAAGAAATGAGCCAAGAAGATGGATATCAAATACAGAACATTCTGGATATGGATTTTTAAATTTCTTTAATCTTTTCTGTAGGATCCCCTTGGTGTTTCAAGAGTTAGAAGTCATGGCTCTTAATTCATTTACTACTGAATTGTTCAGAGAGTCATAGGAAATATTCATTTGATGATTCACCATGTCGATGTATTTGAGTGGTGGAAAGTCCTGCAGATTATAGGCAGTGAAACTTTTATTTCCATTTTGCTAAAGAAAATAGATCTGTTCCTCTGTTGTGAAGACAAGCTGGTGAGAATTACACAGAGTTGTTCTTGTGGCTTTGGGAGCCTATGGTTGTACATGGAGGAGGAGGTTGTTTGTGTGTGACAGGAGGAGGGGGAAACGCAAGCCTGGGTCCGGCAGCTTGAATCCGCAGGTGACCAGAGCCATGTGCAGGCTGTCAGGCATCGGGCCACCAGATTTATTACCAGGGTAAAAGGCATAGATTATGTGCAGAGCCAGCTGGTCACCTGTCAGGTGGAGAGCTGAGGCTGAAAGCAAGCTGTTCAACACGGAGGAGATAACTGCTTTATGGGGAATCAGCAGTGGGGGTGTTAAAGGGAAAAACAAAATCCTCTCCTGCAAGGTACACCTGCATCATTTTTTGTGTGATAAAACTGGAGGATGAGAAAACAAAAGCAAGGTTGTTGAAGTGTTAGACCTTGAGGTTTAGAGAATGTTTGATGTGACATCTCTTAAAACTTTAATCATGAAATTCATTCAAATTCATTGAGATGAGCAGGATGATAGGAACTGACGTGTGGCAGAAGCTGTCTTAGTGTGGGGTGGTGATTTATGGGGAGGCAGAGCTCAAGATACTGCTGGCTTCCCCCTCCACTCTCTCTTAACAACTTCATTAATAACCGAGATAAACAAGACATCTCCTTCATGAATAACATCTGAAATTAAATTGAGAGGTATTGAGAATAAAAAGGAAATCCTTAGCAGACTATGGGCTCACATGGAGAAAAACAGAGACTACTGACCAAAAGTAAGTAGGATTCTATTTTATGGAAGATATAGATGTTTATTTCTGGTCATCTCCAGACACATTTGAGGAAATAACAGAAATCCTTCAAGTAGTAATTAATTAGTAATTATTGAGTACCTATTCCAAATGCTCTCATTGAATTTCACACCAACCTTAGGGTGTCAACTTTATTATCCTTTTTTTTTTTTTCAAACACTGTAAATGCAGCATTGGGAAGCAAAAGCAATTCATGCAGATAGTAAATACTATCGTTGGAATTGGAAATCTAGGTCTCTTAGTCTTGGAAAACTAGTGCTCTTCCTTCTGTGTTCATGCGACTCGAAGTGTGGGCCACATGCCAGCAGCATCAGCATCATGTTGGAGTGTGTTAGAAATGCAGACTGTCAAGCTCTTTCCTTGATCCCTTGGAAAGAGAATCTGCAGTTTTAGTAGGCTCTGTAGATGATTTATATGCACATGAAAGGACAGAAATGCTATAGACCTAACAGAAACAGAAGATATTAAGAAGAGGTGGCAAGAATACATAGAAGAACTAAACAAAAAAGATCTTAACAACACAGATAATCATGATGGTGTGATCACTCACCTAGAGCCAGACATCCTGGAATGTGAAGTCAAGTGGGCCTTAGGAAGCATCACTATGAACAAAGCTGGTGGAGGTGATGGACTTCCGGTTGAGCTATTTCAAATCCTAAAAGATGATGCTGTGAAAGTGCTGCACTCAATGTGTCAGCAAATTTGGAAAACTCAGCAGTAGCCACAGGAATGGAAAAGGTCAGTTTTCATTCCAATCCCAAAGAAAGGCTATGCCAAAGAGTGCTCAAACTACCACACAGTTGCACTCATATCACACACTAGTAAAGTCATGCTCAAAATTCTCCAAGCCAGGCTTCAGCAATATGTGAACTGTGAACTTTGAGATGTTCAAGCTGGTTTTAGAAAAGGCAGAGGAACCAGAGATCAAATTGCCAACATTTGCTGGATCATAGAAGAAGCAAGAGAGCTCCAGAAAAACATCTATTTCTGCTTTATTGACTATGTCAAAGCCTTTGACTGTGTGGATCACAATAAACTGTGGAAAACTCTGAAAGAGATGGGAATACCAGACCACCTGACCTGCCTCTTGAGAAACCTGTATGCAGGTCAGCAAGCAACAGTTAGAAGTGGACTTGGAACAACAGACTGGTCCCAAATAGGAAAAGGAGTATGTCAAAGCTGTATATTATCACCCTGCTTATTTAACTTGTATGCAGAGTACATCATGAGAAGTGCTGGGCTGGAAGAAGCACAAGCTGGAATCAAGATTACCGGGAAAAATATTAATAACCTCAGATATGCAGATGATACCATCCTTATGGCAGAAAGTGAAGAGGAACTAAAGAACCTCTTGCTGAAAGTGAAAGAAGAAAGTGAAAAAATTAGCTTAAAGCTCAACATTCAGAAAACTAAGATTATGGCATCCGGTCCCATCATTTCATGACAAATAGACGGGGAAACAGTGTCAGACTTTATTTTTCTGGGCTCCAAAATCACTGAAGATGGTGATTGCAGCCATGAAATTAAAAGATGCTCGCTCCTTGAAAGGAAAGTTATGACCAACCTAGACAAAAGCAAAGACATTACTTTGTCAACAAAGGTCTGTCTAGTCAAAGCTATGGTTTTTCCAGTAGTCATGTATGAATGTGAGAGCTGGATTATAGAGAAAGCTGAGTGCCAAATAATTGATGCTTTTGAACTGTGGTGTTGTAGAAGACTCTTGAGAATCCCTTGTACTGCAAAAAGATCCAACCAGTCCATCCTGGGGGAGATCAGTCCTGGGTGTTCATTGGAAGCACTGATGTTGAAGCTGAAACTCCAATACTTTGACCACCCAATGTGAAGAGCTGACTTATTTGAAGAGACCCTGATGCTGGGAAAGATTGAGGGCAGGAGGAGAAGGGGACAACAGAGGATGAGATGGTTGGATGGTATCACTGACTCAATGGACACGAGTTTTGGTGGACTCTGGGAGATGGTGATGGACAGGGAGGCCTGATGTGCTATGGTTCATGGGGTCGCAGAGAATCGGACATGACTGAGCTACTTAACTGAACTGAAAGTTTGAAATGCCCTGCTCTATAGTTGGTGGATGGGAGAGCGAAGTCCTCATTTTTACAGCTCCCTGTAACCTTTTCATTCCTGCCCTGGGGTCATCCTCATGCCATCTACTTCTCAGTCAATGTCATCATTGCTCTCACATAACCACTGGTGCCCATAATTTCACATGCAGCTCTGTCCATTTAGAAAGTAAAGGGAAATTTCCTGGCAAATAACTCTAACCTTTGCTGCGTTCATAACCTGTGTTTCTTACAAACACAGCACTTAGTGGGCAGAGCTGGAGTTGTTAGTGTAATTGTTGTTAATTTCCCATTAGCCTCTTAAGACTTGGAGGGCAAGGGATTGTCTTTACCCATCTTTGCATCCCTGACAGCTGGTACATGGCCTCACCTTGCCCAGCGAAGATGCCCAATATATTCTATTGACAGTTTGTGAATGAATGAACACTGGCAAAGATTTTATTTCAACATGGGCTCCATTTCATGGATGACTTACCCTAGGTGCTTGAAAACATCTGGTAAACTCTGGAGTTCCTGCCCTACATTAACCACAGGTATATTTTCCTTGTATACCCCAGCAGATGTTCTTTTCTGGCAAAAACTAAAGAAGGGAAATCTTCACTATCCTCTTGACAGTGAATTTAGAAATAAAAACCAGTTGTAAATAAGAAAAATTCTTTCACAGATGGAATTTTTATGTTTTCATTTCTGCTGCATGTTGCAATTTACAATGAAAGGCACAGATCAGGATACATTTATTCACTCATTTGACAAATATTTATGAAGACCTTTTAAGGCATCAAATGTTGAAAATATTAAGATAATCAGGTATACGTCTTACCTACTCTTGTAGAGCATAGAAATTGACAAGTAAGATAAGACTTTAAATTGGAATAACTAATTCAAAGTAATACATGAAGTTCAATGAACTTGAGTCCCAGCTGCGCACTACGTGCACTGTGCCAGCAGCTGGGAGACAAAGATGCTTCAAACAAAATCTCTGACACAGAACAGATCACAACGCAGGGAGACCAGCTCAGAAACAGATGATCACTCTGCTGTGATGGGGCAGAGATGGAGAGGGATACCCAAAATGCTAAAGTAGCATGACGCAGGATGGGGGACATAAGTGGGGTGTGGGGCAAAGTGATGTGGGAATTAGAAGAGTTCTCAAAGGAGGAGATACCCAAGCTGAGTTCTTAAATATGAGTAGGGGTTTGCCAGGAAAGAAGGGGATGAACAAGGAATCAAAATGTCTGTGATTCAATTGAAGGATCAAAACAGTTATGGGCCAGAATATAGGAATACTGAAGAGCTCTGGGAATTCTGAGGAAGGAGAGATCAGTTGCATCTCAGAGATAGGTGGGACCTCATGAAGGCTGAGTAGGGTTTGCAGCATTGAGACTGGACATCCTATGCTAATGGAAAGTGTCTGCACAGACATACAAGTGGTTTCCTGTCTCTCTTCCAATCTTGGTCTTTCTTGCTCTCATCTTTTGAAATGTCTTGTACATTAAGAAATGCGGGTATTAAAAATTATATATTTTTAAAGTTTCAAAATCAAAACTTTAAACAAATACAAAAGATAATCATGAGATTTATTTCATGTATCAATTTTTTGTTCACTAAAGTTGGTTGGTGTTGTACAAGTAGTGGGCAAGGGATTAAAGATGTATGATGCTCATCTTCACTTACCAATCTCATCTGTGTATTTCTGTAATTAACTGCATGAACAGATTCTTTTGAGGATGGCTTCCAAAGTCTAGATTTGAAAGACCTTTGAGAATGTGAGGCTTGGCCCAAATGATTCTTCTGTCCCAGCTTCAGACTATGGTGGATATTTTCCCTTTAATTTCAAAAAGTATCTGCTGAGGATGTCATGAGTGTACTTTATGGTTTGGAGGGAACATCTCAGTTCTAGTGCACACACTAGCCTTCTGGCTGTTCCCTCTGTTCTATCATGTTAGGCTTCTGCTTGAGGACAAATCTTAATCCATCCTCCAGGACCTTCCAATGGAGCAAACAGCTCTTCACTGTCCCAATCCCTGGGTGGGACCCAGATGTGATATTTGTTCATCTTACAAATCAATAATTAAATACTAGGAAAAGCTTGATGCCTTCCTGAGATGCTGATGGAGAAACTCAGTTGACAATTCCAAGGCACTTTAGAGTAGTAAAGCTCTCAAATGAACTGATATGAAAGGGAACACCAGTGCTTTTGTGTGTATTGTCCTGTTCCCTGGTGATCTCAAAGATTTCTCTTAATTTTTGTTGTGTTTTTAAAATAGAGTTCTTCCTGATCTGGAGCTCTCCTCTTTGGTATCTAAGAGGAGAATTACAGGTAACATGGAGGGTCTCAGAGGGTCTGTATGACTAACCACTGCTCATAAATATGAGTGAGGTCAGAAATCCCTGTGGTGATTCCTCATGGCCTCTCCCTAAATCGCCGCCAAATTTTTCATGGGAGGATTTTCAGGGAAGCCAAAGTTTATGTTCTCTGCTTTCTTTTTTAAATATGTCACAGTACATTGGACCTAGAGACTTGGGGCCCCTCACAGGTGGTGGTACAGTTATAGCTGTGGTCTTTATTAAGATTTAAATCACTTAAAATCCCATAACTCTTTCCCTGACCTCCAATGTAAAGAAGATGTACAATAACGAAAAGGGTTTTCTATGAGTCTATGATTTCTTTTTAAAGTTAAAACACTGTTGACATAATAATGTGTAATTCTTTAGGTTACAAAATCTATGCCACATGATAATTTGTTTTCAAGTAAGCTCAGATGGTCAATTTTTTTTTAGTATGACAATGACTCCCTATTGTGGCATTTTTCATATTTAGTTCAAATAATGTGTAATAGAGGATATGTTAGGTGATTTACTTCCACAAAATCAAACGTAGTTGTCTAGGTGATAGTAATAATGGTAGTAGTTGTGGAAATAGTACCTTCATAGTGGAGTGGAATATAGATAATTTTCATGTCATTACTGTATAAAACCCATAATTCTTAGCAGCAAATCCATTTACATGTAGCTTTAAGGGCCAAAAAACTTAAGCAGATTTCCAAAGCTGGCTCTCATATTACCTAGCTTTCATGAATTAGACATATTTACTATGAAGTAGTATCATAAATACTTAAAATTAAACTACAACTGTCAGGACGAAGGAAATATGTTTTATGATCCAGAATGTCTCCTTTTATGGCTATATTTAGTAGCCTCTCATCCCTCAATTTCATTAGTCCATAAAACATTTCCTGTTCAATAATACAAAATAAGAAAATGCCATATTTTGGCTTTTAGTGTAATTTTTAAAGCAAGATTATTTCTCTGTGTTTGTGCTAATTTTGGCAAGGCAAGGAGATTATTATTTATTCTCAAGATTATACATTAAAGCAATAAATAATAAGTGCCCTTCATCTTGTGAGTGTATTCTTTTTCTTTTTTTTTTTTTAGAGATGCACTGTCTGTCATGAATATTGCATTTGTTTGTTTGAAGCTTATTGTGGAATCATATTTGAGCTAAAGTTTAGGCTACTGTGTAGTCTTAGACAAATCAGATAACCTCTTTTTGAGCCTCAGTCTTTTCATCTGTAGAATGGGGATATCTAAATCTTAGGCTTTTTTGTTGGGATTAGCGATATTGCATATATGTTGTATAGTGCCTAGCTCCAAGTTGGTGCTAAAAAAATTGCAGCTATGGTATGAAAGTAAATTATTATATAACAAATAAATGCAAAAGAGAAATGATAAGTAAATGTATCTATTCTATACTAGATACTATGTTATCTACTGGAAATTTTTTGACAAAGGAAATTTTAGCTTCTTTTCTCAAAACACTCTTGATTTGGGGAGATGGGAGGATAAGAAAGATGCACACAGAAAATTATAACATGAGCCAGACCATGTTTAGGTGTCTACACATGGGATTTTGGACAGTGCTTGGGAGCCCAAAGGTGGGAGTAATCCATTTTGGCTAGGATAAGGGAAAAGAAGGAGTCAATGAGATATTAGGGAAAACTTTATTTTAAAAAATCATATTTAATTACCTTGAAGAATAAACAGAATTTGGATCAGTGGAAGAAGAAAGAACATCCCAGCAGGAGCTGATACCACTTGAAAAGGCACAGTGGCATAAGACATGCCCACAGAGCTTGAACTGTAACTTGGCTCTTCCCATGTCTCCAGACTCCCGGCCCAACCTGCAGATTTTGGAGTTGCCAGCTTCCACATTTGCATGAGCCAATTCCTTATATCAATCTCTTTCTTTTGTAGATAGGTAGAGGTAGAGATGTATAGATATGTGTGTGTATATATGTATTTATTTACACACACACCCTATATATATATATATATATATATATATATATATATACACACACATCCTGTATATATCCTATGTATGTGTGTATGCATGTGTATGTATATACACATACATTGTTTCTATTTCTCTGGAGATCCTAATATAGATAGAAAACTTCTGCCTGATTTCAGTCTCTACTACAAAGCCACAGTCATCAAGACAGTATGGTACTGGCACAAAGACAGAAATATAGATCAATGGAACAAAATAGAATGTCCAGAGATAAATCCACACACCTATGGACACCTTATCTTTGACAAAGGAGGCAAGAATATTCAATGGAGAAAAGACATCTCTTTAACAAGTTGTGCTGGGGAAACTGGTCAACCACTTGTAAAACAATGAAACTAGAACACTTTCTAACACCATACACGAAAATAAATTCACAATGGATTAAAGATCTAAACGTAAGACCAGAAACTATAAAACTCCTAGAGGAAAACATAGGCAAAACACTCTCCAACATAAATCACAGCAGGATCCTGTATGACCCACCTCCCAGAATAATGGAAATAAAAACAAAAATAAACAAATGGGACCTAACTAAAATTAAAAGCTTCTGCACAACAAAGAAAACTATAAGCAAGGTGAAAATACAGCCTTCAGAATGGGAGAAAATAATAGCAAACAAAGCAACTGACAAAGAATCAATCTCAAAAATATACAAGCAACTTCTGCAGCTCAATTCCAGAAAAATAAATGACCCAATCAAAAAGTGGGCCAAAGAACTATATAGACATTTCTCCAAAGAAGACATACAGATGGCTAACAAACACATGAAAAGATGCTCAACGTTACTCATTATCAGAGGAATGCAAATCCAAACCACAATGAGATACCATTTCACGCCAGTCAGAATGGCTGCTATCCAAAAGTCTACAAGCAACAAAAGCTAGAGAGGGTGTGGAGAAAAGGGAACAGTCTTAGACTGTTGAAGGGAATGCAAACTAGTACATCCATTATGGAGAATAGTATGGAAATTCCTTAAAAAGCTGGAAACAGAACTGCCATAATGACCCAGCAATCCCACTGCTGGGCATACATACCAAGGAAACCAGAATTGAAAGAGACACATTTATCCCAGTGTTCATAGCAGCACTGTTTACAATAGCCAGGACATGGAAGCAACCTAGATGTCCATCAGCAGACGAATGGATAAGAAAGCTGTGGTACATATACACAATGGAGTATTACTCAGCCATTAAAAAGAATACATTTGAATCAGTTCTAATGAGGTGGATGAAACTGGAGCCTATTATATAGAGTGAAGTAAGCCAGAAGGAAAACACCAATACAGTATACTAACGCATATATATGGAATTTAGAAAGATGATAACGATAGCCCTGTATGTGAGACAGCAAAAGAGACACAGATGTATAGAACAGTCATTTGGACTCTGTGGGAGAGGGCAAGGGTGTCATGATTGGGAGAATGGCATTGAAACATGTATATTATCATATGTGAAACATATCGCCAGTCCAGGTTCGATGCATGATACAGGGTGCTCGGGGCTGGTGCACTGGGATGACCCAGAGGAATGGGATGGAGAGGGAGGTGGGAGGGGAGTTCAGGATGGGGAACACATATACACCCATGGCAGATTCATGTCAATGTATGGCAAAACCAATACAATATTGTAAAGTAATTAACCTCCAATTAAAATAAATAAGTTAAAAAAAGAGTTTATGGAAAATTGAAAGGACTTGCTTCTATTTAGATATGAATGATGGCCATAAGCAGTATCAAGATACACTATTAGTTTCAGAGTCCCTCAGAAGAGACTCAACTCCTTTACTGAAGTCATTCTCTGCTTTTATCAACTCACTGCTTCTTCAGTTTTTAGTCACCCCTTTACTACATGACCCTCCACCAGCAGCATTTTGGACATGATGGAGTTAAGGTGTGTTGCCAGGGCACCATTCTCTGAAAGCTGCCTGAAATGATTGCATCTGTTGGGCTCCCTTTTCACTTTCCCCGCTTCAGGTGTCAGAGAGAATAAGGCACATATTATCTTGTCATGTTTTCTGCATGGCTGTCTGAATCCCTTAACACCCAGATGCACATTACCAGATCCCAAGGTTTCCAACCACTTGAACTGGATTATTCTTAAATGAAAACTGTAAAAAAAAATCATAATATCTGTCCATGCCCTGCAAAAGCTGATGCGTGCTGCATTAAAAGACCAGGGGCCATGAGTGGCCCCATCTTACTGATGCTTTTATTATAATAATAACATCTCATATTTGATGGCTGCTTCATTTACTGCTCCATTTACTTTTATAAGTGTTATCTCATTTGATCTTCACAAATATTAGATCAGGAAGGAGTTCTTATCATAATTTTATGTACAGACACTTATGGAAGCCTTGAGAAGTCAGGTGGATATAAACACACAAGTGAAAGTATTAGTCACTCAGTCATGTCTGACTTTTTACGACCTATGGACTGTAGCCTGCCAGTTCTCTTCTGTGTATGGAATTCTCCAGGCAAGAATACTAGAGTGGGTTGCCATACCCTTCTTCAGGGGATCTTACTGACCCATTGTAAGATCTCCTGCATTGTAGGTGGATTCTTTACTCTCTGAGCTACCAGGGAAGCCCATAAACACACAAGCTGATGGTAATTGAGGGAGTTGGGATCTCCATCTTCATCTTCCAATTCTAAATCTCAGGTTTCTTCTCTCTTCCTAACCTCCCACCTCTCAATCCATCCTTCAACAACACTTATTTATTAATTTCTATGTCAGGTATTGTCTCAGGCATTAGAGATACAGTGGGCAATGAGACAGACCTCTTCATGGACCATTTCCATGGACCATCTTTATGGAGCTTGGAGCCTAATATAGAAGATGAGCATTAAAAAATGTAAATAATTAATTTCAGTTGTGAGAAGTGCTGCTGAAGAAAAATATAGGAGTTCTTTATAGTGTATAAATATGCTCATTTATCCAGCCTTGTCTCAGAATAAAATGTTGCCTACAAGCAAATATTCCAGATAACCGAGACAGGCCCCTTCAAACATTAACACTTTCATTTTGGATGAAAGTGTTTTGAAAATATATTAGAATCTTCTCTGCCTTCTTAGGGGCATGTGGGATATATGTTATCCCTTCCCTCTGGATCAAGGAATGATCTATGGTTTTAGTACTGTATGGAATTCACACTCATCAGGAAACAAATGGCACACTCAAAAAAGGTAATTGGGGAGAAATTAAATGGAATCCTTACAAAGTGTGCTTAGTCACTCAATTGTGTCTGACTCTTTGTAACCTCACGGACATAGCCCATCTGGCTCTTCTGTCCATTGGGGTTCTCTAGGCAAGAATACTCCAGTGGGTTGCCATGCCCTCCTCCAGGGATCTTCCAAACCCAGGAATTGAACCCAGGTCTCCCACATTTCAGGCAGATTCTTTACTGTCTGAGCCACCAGGAATGCCCTACAAAGGTGTACATAAGCCCAAGAAAGAGAGGGAACAGTTTTCATAACCAAAGTTGTGTAGCTATAGGAGAGGGCTGTTCCCTTCAGCCAAATACACACCAATCTCATTCTCCTCCTGCCACTCTGGTCTGCTGAGCCAGCCTGCATTCAGAGGGCAAAGGGGCTTGTTAAATGTGCCCATCCAGCTACCCTCCTTAGGGCAGGTGAGAAGAGTGTGGAGGGTCTGGACTGGCAAATGAATGAATGGTAGATGAATAATAGCCGCTTCTGATCCTTGCTAGCTCATCTGATTCTCATAGACCTCTCTGCCTCTATTTTTAACTCGAATAGCCTTATGAATGTTCTCCCTGCTTGCATGCATAGTTGGCCCTTATAACAAAATCCCCTCTTTTGCCCCCAGAAGCCAAAGTGGTTTTAGAAGAAGCCCATGAAGCAGATAATGTGCTCCCTGCCTCTACCCCAATGCTCATCACAGGCCACATGCTTCCCATTGCACCTAGATAAAAGTCCAGACTCTTCCCTAAACTCGGGGCCCTACATAAGCAGCCCAGCCTCCCTTCCCAGCTACTCTGGGTACCATTCCCTTTTTTGTGCATTCCTGTTGCTTGTGATGCCAAGTTTGTTCTTGCATTGGGAGCTTCATACTTTCTGTTCCCTCTGCTTGATGGTCTCTCAAACCTGGTAGTTTACTTCTTCCATTTCTTCTTTCTTTTCTTCTGCCCCCTCCTCCTTGTTCTCCAAAGCAACTTACTTTTTTTCTTGAAGTGTAATATCATACATTAATGTTTAAAATTATAAGTATACACACCTCAGTGAATTTTTACACACACACATATATCTATCTATCTATATCAGGCATTTCCAAGTCTGCAGAAGATATCCTGGTGCTCTTGCCAGTCAATATCTCCCTCCTTTCCTCAAGGTATAAAAGTATTCTGAGCTCTATCACCACAGCCCAGTTGTGCCTGCTTTTGAACTTCATATAAATGCAATGACACATTTGGGTCAGTCTTTTTCTGCCTAAGAGTGTCTATGAGATTTTTCCATGTTGTTCCTTATACCAGCAGTTGGTTGCTTTTGCTACATAGTATTGCAGTGCATGAATGAACTAGAGTTTATCCATTCTACTGCCTGAAAGACATTTGTTTCTAGTTGCTATTTCTAGTTTCCAGTTGCTATTATGGGGAATATTGCTATAGGTATTCTGTTGGGTATATATGCCCAGGAGTGGAATTAATTGGCCCACAGAAAAGGGTTTATTTTAGCATCTCCAACTCTGTCCCACACCAAAAAGTCCCACTACTTCCTCCACCTCCACAAACTTCCAACTACTCCTCAGTTTTCGAGGTATACCCACCTTTGGAGTGATTCACCACATGAGACAGACCTTAGAGCTAGGCTTGTGGGCAGGTCAGTGGGGTTCCCAAGCCCCTGGAATGCAGTCTAGAAGGGAGGGTGGGTTCAGGCTACAAAATGGGTGAGTTCTCAAGCCCCACAGAATTCCCCTAATCCTTCCTTTCCACCTACCGTTGGGTGGTCCAGGGCTTTGAAAACCAGAGCAAGGCTGAGGGCTGTGGGCCTTCTTGAGCATGTCCCTCCCCTATACAAGTATCTTC
The DNA here is from genome assembly GCA_007570785.1 of Antilocapra americana. Lineage (NCBI taxonomy): Eukaryota > Metazoa > Chordata > Mammalia > Artiodactyla > Antilocapridae > Antilocapra > Antilocapra americana. Next base: position 10,351,569 of record ML660200.1, on the reverse strand, counting down.
ATCATTCTTCTGACTTTGAAGTTATCTTGTTTATTTATTTTTTCCTTGTTTATTATCAGTCTTCCCTACTAAAACTGATGCTGCAGAAAGGCAAGGATTGCATCTCTCTTATTCACTACTACCCTGGGCGTAGACTCATACCTGGAACATAAGTGAGTAAACAGACATCTGGACTTGTTAAAAAATGCCCCCTAAATACTGTCACAGACATTGAGATTAAGGGCCCAAGGGGTGAACTGAGGAGCAGTGACCCTTTTTGTTTGCTCTCTGGTTTTTGTCGAGAGGCCTGAGATGGCAAGGTAACTGACTAACCCATCTCTGGGACTTTCTTGGTTGTAACAATAAATTTCTGCCTCCTGACATCCTCTGAGTCCTGGGCAAAGGGAGACCCCTGACTGATCTCCCCATCAGGTATGGTCAGAAAGCTGATTCAGGAAGAGTTGAATTTCTCTGATCGTTGAAGGGCCAACTTGGTCTTCTTAGCACCTTCTTACAGTGTTAAGAAAAAGAACACTTCTCAGAATTTAGTGAAGCTGAAACATGTATATTGTATTCTGATAAGAATTGAATTAAACATCATGTGATGAGCGATAGCCATTTTCAAAAGTATGTCACACCAAGGCTGAAAATGTGACTCGTGATAAAGAGGATGTAATTGGGATGACTTCTCGTTTTCAGCAGCTTTCTCTTCATTATTTTCTGAATGATGTTTAGTTTCTGTTCTTCCTCCATTTATTTAAAGATTTTATGAAAATGCCCACTACTTGATGACATTTTGGGCAGCACTAATGATTAAGACTTATTGTTCATGATGCTAAGTTGAGAGAACAGAAATTACAGTGTCTGAGGAAGGTCTGGCAGCAACAGCACAGGGTCCAACATAGCCAGAAATTCCAATGAAAGGGGCAGAGTGTACATATACAGTACTGTTCCTAGGAGGGTGCCCAGTCCCAAAGCAACTTCTTGCTAAAGCAGAACATTTAGCTGCTGGGACACCCCTCTTTGTGAGGTACCCTTTGGATTTCTTTCTGCTGAGAGTTACAGGGACCTGAACAAGCGTTGCTAAACTTTGTGAGGGGGGTTAATGTCCACTACATAGAGTGAAATCCAAAGGTACCCAGTTCAGGACTTCAGCTCCATTGTGCCACAGGGACCAGATGTTAATTTTCTGTTTAGCCATTCTTGCCTTGTGCTTTTTGTCCTAATGCTTATTTTATGATTCCAAGATGGTTGCTTTACCACCTATATTTGTCTCTGTTCCAGTCAAGGAGGAAGGGAAGGGTAAAAGGCAAAATATGAGTGCCAGGGAATTAAAAGAGTTTTCAAAGAGGCATCATCTAACATTTCCTATTTGTATCTCATTGGCTAGAGCTGTGTCACATGGCCACCTGTCCATCTCATTGGCTAGGACTTTATCAAATGGCCACCTATGCATCTCATTCTGTTGTTGCTGTTCAGTCTCTAAGTCATGTCCAACTCTTTGTAATTCCATTGATTTCAGTAGGCCAGGCTCCTCTGTTTTCTACTATCTCCTGGAGTTTGCTCAAATTCATGTCCACTGAGTCCATGATATTATCCAACCATCTCATCCTCTGCTGCTCCCTTCTCTTTTTGCCTTCAATCTTTCCCAGAATAAGAATCTTTTCCAGTGAGTCAACACTTCAGGTTGCTGAAGGATTGGAGCTTCAGCTTCATTATCAGTCCTTTCAGTGAATATCCATCTCATTGACTAGAGCTGTGTCACATGGCCACTAGTCCATCTCATTGGTGAAGGCTGTGCCATGTGTCTCCTATAGCTGCAAGGGATGAGAAGGTAGTTTTTTTAGCTGGGAATATCACTGTTTTCTATCCTACCTCTGTTTTAAATCAGAGTCCTATAAGTGGGGAAAACGAAGAGCTATGGGGTAGGCAGTTAGCAGTGATAGTCACAAGAAGGTCTCTCCATCACCTTCTCCAAGATTAGAAATCTATGTCTTATCAGGGTGCCTGCTTAGTTGGAGGGAGTGTATAAAATACAATAGAAACTCCAGGCAATGTATTACACAAAGTCCCTTGGTGATATGAAATACCAAATAAATGGGAGTAAGAAGTAGGAAGACTTCAGAAAATGTCATTTGAGTATAGTGCAAGGGAAAAAATATCCAAACTTTATTTAGAAGAAATGAGAAATATTTTATAATTAAATTAATCCAGCACACGGTTCATACAGCAACTAAACTTATGATTTAACACTGATTTGAGAGATAATGCTAATTGCTACTTTTGTTTTTTTAGATGATCATATTTTCACTGGTGGTATAGGACTAATACATGGAAAGTTAAATAAGAACCAACTGAATAACTTCCCAATAAGAGATGGAGAGGTCACTGGGCTGAAGTGGTCAGGAAAGGCTTCATTGAGAAAGGGAGGCTTGAATGGGGATAGGGGATTGGATTCGTGAAACTGTAGAAATGGTGCAGGAGTCCCAGGGTTATTGCAGTTATAAACTTGGGATGAGTTGTTCTGCATGAGGATATATGAGAAAACCATCTTAAAGGTAATTGTGCGGGGACTGCTAGAGGCCTACATATTACTATTCTCCTTTCTTTCATTGGAAAATCCCTACTTTCATTGGAACATTCTCTTCATTTGATATAGAAATATGTCCATTTATAAAACCACACTTTGTAGCATGTCTTGCAGCAAAAATTGCAAATGATGTATAACTAAATCTTTGGGAGAGACTAATACTCCCAGGACAGATCTTTAAAAGGTCCTGATATAATTGTAAGCATGCACTTTTTGTTGTTGTTTTTTCCCTCTCTTCTGCTGCCTAAAACATTGATGTGATGGCTGCAGCTACAGTGGGCATTTTATGACCATGAGGTCATCTTAAAATTGGGAACTATAAGGTAAATATTACAGAGCAAAAAGGTATACAGTGTCTGCTGTTCCTTGGTGCCAACAATACACGAAAAGATTTCAGTGGTTATCTGACCCAGGGTTCAGATAATATGCTCAAGAAAAAAACGTGGTGAGGAGTGAGATATAATTACTGTTAAACATTGGGCCATAATCCCCAAATCTGGCCACTTAAGAGTCTTGGCCAGAAAGGAGAATCAGGACCTACCTGTTTTATGGGGTCTAGTGCATAAGCTCCTTGGATCTCTCAAGGGCCTTCCAGTAACATACCTTGTCCTCTTGTAATGATCCCTCTTCCTTCCTAAGTCATTTGGATCCTCCATAAAGCCCATGCTAAGACTGAGTTAGGGGCACAAGAGACTGAGGCAAGGGGGCAGGGAAGGAGATGGGGTAATGTCTAAGAAACATGGAGGAGCAAGAAGAGCAAGATGGCGCAGGGAGAGATCACCAACCTCAGCCAAGGCAACAGAGGACTTTGGAACATAGATACTCGTGACAGGAGTCCTGCTTTGGGCAGAAATGGTCAGATACTCTTGCTGTCCCTTGCTGATGGATGCCCAGGAAGGGTGTGGCCTTAGCAAAAGAGCTGAGAGAGGGCCTGACGGTGCTAACAGCTGGAGGCCCTTAGCTAACTGCTTTTCTAGCTGGACAGCAGTTTTTCTTAAAAGGATCTTATGGCAGCTTTTTAAGGAACCTCCACACTGTTTTCCATAGTGGCTGTACTAGTTTGCATTCCCACCAACAGTGTAAGAGGGTTCCCTTTTCTCCACATCCTCTCCAGCATTTATTGCTTGTAGACTTTTGGATGGCAGCCATTCTGACTGGTGTAAAGTGGTACCTCATTGTGGTTTTGATTTGCATTTCTCTGATAATGAGTGATGTTGAGCATCTTTTCAGGTGTTTGTTAGCCATTTTTATATCTTCTTTGGAGAAATGTCTGTTAAGTTCTTTGGCCCACTTTTTAATTGGGTTGTTTATTTTTCTAGAATGTAGCTGCAGGAGTTGTTTGTATATTTTTGAGATTAATTGTTTGTCTGTTGCTTCATTGGCTATTATTTTCTCCCATTCTGAAGGCTGTCTTTTCACTTTGCTTATAGTTTCCTTTGTTGTGCAAAAGCTTTTAATTTTAATTAGGTCCCATTTGTTTATTCGTGTTTTTATTTCCAATATTCTGGGAGGTGGGTCATGGAGTATCCCGCTTTGGGTTATGGCAGAGAGTGTTTTGCCTATGTTATCCTCTAGGAGTTTTATAGTTTCAGGTCTTATGCTTAGATCTTTGATCCATTTTGAGTATATGACCCAGCAATCCCACTACTGGGCATATACACCAAGGAAACTAGAATTGAAAGAGCCACGTGTACTGCAATGTTCATCGCTGCATTGTTTACAATAGCCAAGACGTGGAAGCAACCTAGATACCCATCAACTGATGAATGGATAAGAAAGCTGTGGTACATATACACAATGGAATATTACTCAGCATTAAAAAAAAATTCATTTGAAGCAATTCTACTCAGATGGACGAAACTGGAGCCCATTATCCAGAGTGAAGTAAGCCAGAAGCAAAAACAACAATACAGTATATTAATGCATATATATGGAATTTAGAAAGACGGTAACGAGAACCCAACATGCGAGACAACAAAAGGAACGCAGATGTATAGAATAGACTCGTGGACTTTGTGGATGAGGGTAAGGGTGGGATGATATGGGAGAAGGGCATTGAAGCATGTTAATTGTCATGTGTCTAATCAATCACCAGCCCAGGATTGATGCTCGGGACTGGTGCAGCGAGATTTCCCGGGGGGGAGGGAGGAGGGAGGGAGGTTCCGGAGGAGAAGCATATGTAAACCCATGGTGATATCATGACAATGTATGGCAAAAACAATAAAAAAAAAAAAAAAGGATCTTAGCAACACTTCCATGGCTGTCACAGCCCTGTTTCCACATTCCTCTCCATTTAACTCTCCTTCCTCAGAGCTCCCTACCAGGCTTCTGAGACGATCTATCCCATCTCAGAGATCTGCAAGTTCTGAATCCTCTCTTGCATCTGGCACATTTCTCAACCTTGGATATCCACTTACTGCTGAGGCATCTCTCCTCTACCCTTTCTGCTGCCATGTGATATGGACAACAAAGTACTGTTCTAGGGTCTCCCAGCTTGGAGACTGGGAGGGAAGAGAGTGAGCACTGGCTATCTGGTGGTTGGGGAGGGCTGCAAAGAGAACTTCCATGCTTGCTGCAGCTTGTTCTTGGCTAACATGTTTAAAATGCAACAAACCTCACAGCTCAAACATGACTGTCTTCCATGTACATAGTTCAAACACTATTTCCTAAGAGCTGTTCACTCAGATTGTGTTATGCTAAGAACACATCTGCTTCCTTCTCAGAGTAGCATGTGTTTCCTGGACCCCAAAGGGAGCTGGGCTCAGTTTCCTGGACTCCAAGTAACCTTCCCTGAGGAGGAGACTCACTCAGGTCCACTCCAACATTCCACAGTGATCCCATTCCATTCTCATAGTCACCACGCAATAGATTATGTTCATTACTTACCATTCCAGGCAGTCAAAATGCCATGTGTTGAGGCAGTTGAACAAAGGGGACGAGGACATGGATGCAGGTCCCCAAGGCAGCCAAGTCCCTTCACTGTCTGATGGCCCATGCTCGCTATGAGAGTCTGGACTGTATGGATCCATCCATTCATTTGTTCAGTATCAGGCACTTCTGTGAGCCAGCTGGTCCCTGATTCTGGTTAATTGTGTTTTATTTTTTTAAAATAATGTTATTTTAATTAATTAATTTATTTTTGGCTGTGCTGGATCTTCATTGCTCTATGGGCTTTTCTCTAGTTGTGGTGCTCAGGCTTTTCACTGTGGCGGTTTCTCTTGTTTTGGAGTGCAGACTCTAGGTGCTTGGGCCTCAGTAGTTGCAGCACATGGGCTTAGAAGTTGAGGCTTCTGGGCTCTAGAGCACAAGTTCAGTAGTGGTGGCACTGCTCCATGGGTTACCTGCTGCACAGCACGTGGAATCCATCTGGATCAGAGATCGAACCCATGTTTCTTGCATTGCCAGGTGGATTCTTTATTACTGAGCCACCAGGTAAGACCTGGGTAACTGTGTTTTAAAGGAGGCACAGACACTAATGTGACCTTAGCTAATATGGACCAAACATTGCCAGACACAGGCTGAGCCCTTCTTTTATGCCTTCTTCTTATAGCACCCCGTGAAGAAGTAGGAGATATTTTCAATCTGTGCTTTGCTGCTGCTGAAGCTGGGGTTTAGCAACATAGAGCAGTTTGCTCAAGAACACATAGCAGGTAAGTGGCAGTGTTCTGACACCAGGGTTCAGATCTTCTGTTGCTAGGCTATATGGCTGCTTTCTTAGGAAATGAGGAGGCATCGGAGGTCTTTAAAGCAAAGCATGGACTGCTAAAATTCACATGTGGGAGGGAGTAGAGGGCGATGTGCTGCTGGACCAGGTTGCCACCGAAGGCACCAGAAGGGCCAGCATGCTGGGACCCAGATAGTCTTGAGAGATGCAACTGAAATGATCATGGGATTTTCCCCTTAGGACTGATTTTTGAAAATAATCTCAGTTAAGAAAGATTAAAGATGGCCTTGGAATATAATTCCAAGTCCATAAAAGCAACTACTGGTTATAGACTATGTGAACACAGACTTATTCTTTTAAGTCCAGAAGATGAGAAACAGGTGGCCCCTCTTGTTCTAGGACAAAAAGAGGGACTTGTTGCTTCCCACAGCTGGCGGTGTGTGTGAGCACTGGGGGCTTTATGTAGATCAGAAAGAGCAAGTACTTTGTCCTCCCTCAGGCCATTGCTGAGGGAATCTGTGGTTTCCAGAGGTCTTACAGATAAATGTGGAGCTTTTGTTCATTTTGTGTTTGACATTTTGTGGGACAAATCCAAGAGATGCTGCTGTTGGGGAGTGGAGGGCCTCCCGGTTTATAGCAGCTTCATAGAGCAGGACTGAAAGCCATAGGGAGAATTCGGGTTCCATATCTGCATGCAAGCAGCATTTCTGAATCTTGTGATTCAATAACACTTCTGGGGCATCAGGCAGCATAAGAACCTTTTGAGGTCGTCAAGTAGTGAGAGAGTGAGTAATAGACATGGGAACAAGAAGGTTAAGAAGGAACAGCATGCAAGAGGTGGTATCTGCAAAACCTGGGAGAAAGGCCTGCAAAGACGCTGCCCTGGGCACAACCAGCCTGGTAGATGGAATTTGGAGGAGAGATGATGGTGGGGTTGTGGATTTAAGCATACACATCTGCTTCCTTGGGGTGTTTTCTTGGGGAATTAAAGGAAAAATCCCTGTTATCAATTCAGCCTGAAATTGTACAATGCTTGTGATTTGTGAGAGTGGGATGTACAATCCAAGCATCTGGTCTGAGATGTGCTCATATCTAGTCATAAATTAGGATATGGCTGGGGGTAAGGTTTTCATCCATTTATAAGATTTGTGGTGCTTATTTTTATGTTTTTGGTTTGAAAGTCAGAAGAGAAGTGCAAACCACATTTGGACTGACTTTCACTTTTGGAATGAGATAGTAGCTTTCAAACAATTTTTGCAGTTGCTTCCAAATATTTTTTTAAGGAGCAGAATTGTTTTCAAATGAAGTCTTACTTGGGATTCCATATTGAATAGACACTGCAGTAGTCTATCAGCATAAATTTATTCTGTAAGTCCAAATGTGTAATATTTCTTTTACATAAAGTTTACCAAGGAGAAAAATGGATCTGTTTTGATGATCAATGATATTTGAAATTAGAACTTAATATCACAGCCTTTATTAGTTTCCAAATCAAATTTGTTCCATGTGTTTTTTCACTGTTACCACAGATTTGAGAAAACAATGGTGTACACATATAAAGGGCATGGAGTACACATATAAAAGCTATGAGTTGTAAGTAACTTGCTGTGTCAGTTCAGTTCACTTGCTCAGTCATGTCCAACTCTGCGACCTCATGGACTGCAGCACACCAGGCTTCCCTGTCCTTCACCAACTCCCAGAGCCTACTCAAACTCATGTCCATCACATCAGTGATGCCATCCAACCATCTCATCCTCTGTCGTCCCCTTCTCCTCCCGCCTTCAATCTTTCCCAGGATCAGAGTCTTTTCCAATGAGTTGGTCCTTTGGAACTTACTGTTTAGTCCTACAGAATTTTCTTTATTTAACCACAAGTAGAAGAAGGTATTTTTTATCCTAAATTTTCCCTCAGAATAAGTTTCATTGGCACATCAGTCAGTATACTAGTTTTTTCTCATCAATTAAATTTTTTAAAATTAAAGTTTAAAAATAGACACTTTAGTTAGTCATAGTTGTGGTACCCAGTGATATTTCTTCCTGCTATTTTCATGTTTCAAATTGTACCTGTTCTTAGGTAGTTTCAGAATCTTCTGGGACAACCTGGGTGCCATTTGTGATCCATCATTTTACTGGTTTTTAATCTGAGTTCCAGGAATTCCTTGGGGGTCCAGTGGTTGGGACTGTGCACTTTCACTGCTGGGGGCCTGGGTTCAGTCCTTGATCAGGAAACTAAGATCTTACAAGCCAAGGGGCTTGGCCAAAATAATAATAATAACAGTCAGAGTTCTGTGTAACCCAGGAGTTGATGATTTGATTTCATTTAAAAATATATTACCTATTTTCAAAATGTCATCTTAAAAAACACACATATCTTATCACAGCAGAGACATCCGATGAGTTGACTTTACTGTCTATGACCCTAACTTCTTTGGACAGATTTTGCATAAAGCATCTTCTGTTATCTTTGGTTAATGGAAGAGTGTACTGAGATTAATCAAGGACTTATCTTCTATGTATAAGAGATTTCTAATTACTTTTGCAATACCTGCTTTATGCTTCTTTATAAAAATGGGACTCACAACAATGTACCCAGCTAGAAGACATTTCCCAGTCTTCTTTGCAATAAGATGAGGTAGCATGGCCTAGTTCTAGTAAATGATGTATAGAGTATCGTATTGCACTTTCAGGATATTCCTTATGGAAAATTCAGTTCTAGGGTATTCTCCTTTATTGTCCTTCCACATTTTCCCTTTCCTTTATCCTGGAAAGTGAATGTGAAGGCTGGGGTTTCAGCAACCACTTTGGACCATGAGGTGATCTTGAGGACGGCAACTTATAGATGATAATTTGCTTGATAGAAGAAACCTGAGTTCACAATAACTGTAGAACCATTATACTAGCTCTGGAATTTCTACTTCTATTTCTTTCACTTCTTGTTTAAACTGTACTTGTATATGCCTACATGCATGTTCAGTTGCTCGGCCATGTCCAACTCTTTGCAACCCCATGGACTGTAGCCTGCTCATAGTGAAACCTAATTCTGATGCTATCAGAAAACTCTGGTCAAGAAGGAAACTATGAATCTTTAGGTTGGTATATGTTCCAGTTGACATCCTTTTGATTTCATGTTATAGACACTCTAATAATGGTGGATTAAATAATACATTTATTTTATATAATGGAAAGTCAGAAGATAGGTGGTTACAAAGTTGGCTCACAATGGATCCAGGCTCTTGCCTTTTTCTCTGCCTTTTTCTTCTTTTCTAACCTCTGCATTTAGGAAATATCTTCCCCCTCTGTCTCAAAATAGCTACACAAATTCACACTTGAAGAAGAGAGCTAGGAGGCTGACCTATCTTTGAGCATCCATATATATAATATATATATATATATATATATATATGTATTTTTTAAAATCAAGAAGTATGTATTTCCAATATACCCTCAAGTATACTTTGCCTTATTTGCCAGACCCAGAAATCTTGCCCACCACTGGACCATTCACTGACAATGAAATGGATTACCCTGATTGACTTAAAAGCCAATACAAGTTATCCTTTGAGATTGTGCACTTTGCAATGTAAACAAAATTGAGATTCTGTAAACCAGAGGAGAAGAATTAAATGACTCCTGGATCAGTGACATAATAGACTTTCCTAAGAGATTTTTTAAATTGCATTAGCAGGTCAGCTAAAGAGCAGTGAGCTTAATGGAACCAACCAGTATGCAGGGCCTGCTGAGACTCACCTCTGTCCATAAGGGAGGGTAGAGGTAACTCCTAGGCTGGCCTTGTGGAAGCCAGAGAAGTCTATCAGGCAGGACATTCTTGAGAAATATTGTGGAGGTAAGGACCCCCTCACTTAGGTTTCCCCCTGTGGCAATCGGGTGAAGCTGCAGGGGACCTGCTGTTTGCAAAATCCATGCCCACCAGCCTCAATTCATCTGCTGTTGCTGGGAAATGAGGTTGACTCCATTAACAAAATGTGTCTAAAGTGTTAAATCATTTTTCCTGTAGGCTATGCTGTGTTCAGTCGTGTTGACCCTATGGACTGTAGTCTGCTAGACTCCTCTGTCCATGGCAAGAATACTGGAGTAGGTTGCCATTTCCTACTCCAAAATCATTTTTACTAAAATATTTATTATTCAGCTTTCTTTCCTAAAATATATGAAATTTTTTATCTTGGCCATGTCATGCAGCTTGTGGGATCTTATTTCCCTGACCAGAGATCAAATCAGCAACCCCTGTGTTGGAAGCATGGAGTCTTAATCAGTGGACTGCCAGGGAAGTCCAGTATGAAATATTTTTAAGCATATTTTGGTAGATCACAGTCATCTTTTTAATAGCTTTGTTAAGATATAATTTACAGGCCATAAAATTAATAACCTGTTTAAGTGCTCAGTTCAGTCATTTTGGGACTTCCCGGGTAGCTCAGCTGGTAAAGACTCTACCTGCAGTGCAAGAGACCCCATTTTGATTCCTGGGTTGGGAAGTTACCAGTGATTTTTAGTATGTTTGAAGTTGTATACCCTTCACCACTATGTAATTTTAGAACATTTTCACCACTCTGAAAAGAAGCACTGTACTTAGCAGTCACTCCCCAATACTACTCTCCTACACACCTTCACACATCCCTCTCCCAGTCCCAGCCATAAGCAACCCCTCATCTGGTATTTGTCCCCATGAATTTGCTTACTCTTGGTATTTCAGGTAAAGGAGATCACATAGTCTTTATGTGATCACATAGACTTCATTCACTTAGAATGTTTTTGAAGTTAATTCACATTGTAGCATGTATCAGTACTTCATTTTTATTGCCCAATAGCATTCCATGGTATGGATATACCACATTTTGTATATCAGTGGATGGACATTTGTACTGTTTTCACTCTGGCTATTATTCATTATATTGTCATGAACATGTATATTCGTGGTTGTGCATGGACATAAGTTTTAATTTCTAACAGTATTAATTTTTATGGTGTTTTGTGGAAGAAAATGATGTTAAATAATGATAAAGAGGCATAAAGGCTTACAAATATAGGTAGAGTATGACTTCTGTCTGATATTATTTGTGTGGCAATAGTTATACTGTTTAGAGTCATTGAGAAAGGTTCAGAGAGGGCAGAATTCCAGTGAGGGGATGAAGGGCAGTGAGCGGTATGTGTGTGAGAGAGAGACTGTATGTATACATATTCATATATGTATCTTGCTTTAAGCCTTAGTGTCATTTACTAATCAGTCTTCTCCCACTAACTTACATCATAGTATTAACTTATTTTAGCAAACAGCCATTGAACCCTGCCAGTGTACAAGGCATTGAGCATCTCTATATTCACTCTGGCTACTAACACTTTCTCTACTGTCTGTCAGCTTCTCACTGTCTCTGGCAGCTGCCTCCTGGTTAGTAAAGGAATATTTGGTAGGTTGGAGTATAGATATAGGCAACATAATTTCAGAATTTTAAAATATATTTATTTATTTGGCTGTGCCAGGTCTTAATTGCAGCATGCAGAATCTTTCGTTGTGGCATGTGGACTCTTAGTTGAAGCATGTGGGATCTAGTTCCCTGGCCAGGGATGGAACCTGGACTCCTGCACTGGGGGCTCGGAGTCTTAGCCACTGGACCACCAGGGAAGTCCTCTGAATGTTTTTCTAAATTGCTTAATCTTTTTATAAATCAGATAACTTTTTCTTTCTTTCTTTTCTTTTTTTTTGTAGGTTTGGATATGTGTGAATATTGATGAAGAGTAAAAATAACTGCCTTTTAGTGAATTGTCTTTATTGTTAGGCAAGAGATTTTTCACCCTAGCTGCACATTAAAATCATGTGGAGGAGCTTTGAAAATGTCCTGGCCCCACTCCTGGAGATTACTGCTGTAATTGGTCTGGGATGAGACAGAGGCATTAGTTTTATTAAAATATCTCCAGGTAATCCTGAGCTACATCCTGGCTTAAGAGCCACTTACACCAAACAGTGTCACGGGATGGTGCTTTTCATGCATTATCTCATATCTTCTTCATAACCTGTGTGGTGGTTGTCAGTATAACCTATTATAGATTTTAGAAACATTTCTTGAGTACTTACTACAGTAAGCACTTTGAAACGTTTTACATGAGTCGACTCATTGAATAATGACAATGACCCTTTGGAGTAGGTGCTATTATCACCTGCATTTTATAGATGAAAAAGCCGAGTCTCATAACATTTGGGTAACTTGCTCAACATTGTATATCTAATAAATGGAGGAGGCGGAGGAGTTAGAATTGGAGTTCCACAGTTTTAATGCTCAAGCTCTATTGCAGAGGAGGAAATGAAATTCCAATTTGTTATACGAAAATGAGTTATTCACAAAGCTAGTTTGGAAACCAGGCCTTCCGACTTCAAATAATAGCAATACTTCTTTAATACTAGACATAATTACCACCAGTAGTTGTAACACTACTACTTCTAAAGAAATAATCATTTCTACATTTTGCTGCCATTTCTTGAAGGCTTTCATGATTCAGATATTGTGCGAAAGACTTTGTTTCATTTAATTCTTGCACCAACTTACTGAAGCAGCTCCTATTATCTGCATTATTATTATTTTTTTTTCTGGTCTGGTAATTGAAACTTAGAAGGGTTAATAATGATACCTGAGGTTCTTGGTGGAGCTGGGATTCAAACCCAGGTCTGGCTGACTACAAACTCCCACTATTTCCATGGCTGCTTCTGCTGCTGCTAAGTCGCTTCAGTCATGTCCAACTCTGTGCCACCTCATGGACAGCAGCCCACCAGGCCTCTCTGTCCACAGGATTCTCTAGGCAAGAATACTGGAGTGGGTTGTCATTTCCTTCTCCTATTTCCCTGCACTCTGTGCATATAAACATGAATGCATGCACACAGGAATATTGCTATTCTGTTCAGCCCTTCCAATGACTCCTTCTTAGGGGCAATCAGATTCCAATTTTTTTTTTTTACAGTCACCAAAGACAGCTATTCTTATTTGAATAAGTGATTCTGAATGAATATTGGCACATGTAGGAAGAAAAAAAGATAAAGGGTATATTCAGGGGAAAGTGGAAAAAGTTATAAAAATTTAGTCTGGGCTTCTGGGGTCAAAAATAAGTTTCCGTCATGGGTGTATGAACCATGTCCAAGGCTTGGGTGCACTGTAGAGGCAGGAGAACTCTAGGAGGGAGGAGGCACAGTCGAGGAGGAGGGAGAGATTGTCTCACCGAAAGAATGAGGGAAGACTGGAAGATGCCTTGTGGGACCATCTGACCTAGTCTGCATAACTGATACTTAGTCCTGGTGCAGGGAGGACTGATTGGCAGTTAATACAGAGGAAAACTTGTGACTTCACAGGATGAGGATGCAATTAGTTTCATGTCCTGGAAACAGGCACTGTGTGCTCAGTCACTCAGTCATGTCCAACTCTTTGCAATTTCATGAACTGTAGCCCATCAGGCTCCTCTGTCCATGGAATTTTCCAGGCAAGAATACTGGAGTGGGTTGCCATATCCTCCTTTAGGGAATCTTCCCAACCCAGGGACTGAACCCACATCTCTTGTGTTGCCTGCATCTCCTCCTATTTAACACTGAGCCACCTGGTAAGCCCTGGAAACAGGCAGTCTGGAGGTCTAATAGATATGCAAAGAAAGGGATGGCATTGGCTCATAGCTCGTGATGGCAATTCCAAATACAGGCGAGTGAGAAGTGGGGGTCACACCTTTGATTTTTCAGTAACAAGAACAACTGGGGAGAATTGATGAAACTGTTTCATGAGCATTTCTGGGAAACATTCTGGACAAAGTGTATGCTAAAAAGGCTTCAAGGCACATGATTTGGGTCAAACTGACAGAACAGATATTGAAATGTTAGATCACTGACATTTTCCTGCAAAGGGGCCATAATCTTTCACTTACGAAAGGTGAGTTTAACCTGGTTGAGAAAGGATATAGCGTTCAATTCTGATGTCCTTCATCAAGGGGCCCCTGGCGACTCTCAGCTTCCAGTGGACTACTCAGGATCACGTGGTATCCCTGACCACTTCTAAGTTTGGGAGTTTTTGGCAGCAGTGTTGAATTCCATGGACTTCCACCCAGAGGTGATGAATTTATTGAACAAATATGTTCTATCTAGAGAACAGGTCCGTTCACAGTCTGTCTCACGCAGCCTCTGAAAGCCAGTGTTGTTATTCCTCCCCAGTGTGTGAGTGTGTGTGTGTGGGCACACATGTGTGAAGTTGTAGGTGGGAGCTGGAGGTGGGGAAAAGGGGAAGGTCAATATTTATGAGTGGGTTTCTAAGATTTTATTTTTCTTATTTCATTTCCATGATCAACATATGCCTTCTGGTGTCTAAGACCCTGTGATTTTGCATTTATAAGTGACTCAGAACAAAACCTTATTATAGGAAATTAGATTCTCTTGCTTTAGCTTATTTTTCATTTTTGACTTTATGAAAATGGAAAGAAATTCTATTACTAGAGAGAGGGCTTTCACTTAGAATGTTATTAAAACAAATACCCCAAATGCCTATGATCGAGACTGGACTCTTTCTGTAAAATTGAGAATATTAATATCTTCAGCACATTGGCTGAGTTTTCTGCACACCTCTCTCTAGGCCCATCCCATATTGCATGCCTTTTCTCCCCTCTCCAGGCTGCAGGTCCCTTCTTGATTTCTTCCTTCTTTTAATTCCTTGCTGTCAGTATGAGGTACTTCTCCTCTTTACACATGACTAAACTTTGCTTAGAACTGCTCAGATTTCACTGGGGGCAATCTCATACCCATAGGCCTTTAGTTCTAATTATTTAAACCACATGACTAATCTATGGAAAATCCCCAGGTTTTAGCCATTTTTAGACATTCTGGCATCATTGCAACAAAGATGTGATTTTTCCAAAAGACTGAGTTTCTTGTTTGTTGTTGTTGTTGTTCATTTACATACACCATTCACAGTGTCTTTCCTGATGAATCCTGTTGTCCTTGCCAAAGAGATGACCTATTTTTACAGTGTCTAGTGTGAGTGGGGATGTTGTTTTTGCCTGAGTCTTGAATGCAGAGCAGCAGCGTTGATCGAATGCCTACTGTGCGCTTAATACTGAGGCTGGCAGCTGCAAGTGAGTTGGAAAGAAAGCGCTGACACTGTCTTTGCCCTCAAGGAACTCACTCCCTAATGGTGAAATGGGGTGAAAGACAAACATAGAAGAAAACAATTTAAAAAGAGAAAAGAATCAAATACCAATGACCTCAAGTGCCCAGCTTTGACTGTCTGCCCATGATGGGACACCCCCAGGAGCTGAACCTGAGTGGGAGAAAAGGGAGCAGGATGGAGGGCCACATCTTAAGAGACATGTTCTCCCTAACTCAAATAACTTGAGTTATTTGCAGGCTGTCACAATTGCTGCTATGTCCAGGTCCTCATAATTTTTAAACATTTTACTAACTTTTTAAGGGTTACATTTATTTATTTTTTAAAAAAATTATTTAAAAATTAGGAGGGAATAGTACTATCAGTATTATTACCCTAAATGTAAATAGGTGATAATAAAACACATATGCCTTTTTATCCATTGTATAAGTACAATGAAAACAAAACAACATAATGACTTGTAGCCAGCTCTTGCTGTCTGAGCTTGAGACTGTTGTCTTGTTACAAGGGGAGACAGTAATAGTGGTGGAGACTTAACACAACAGCATGGAGCTGAGACTGCTTCTCTGATGTAAGAAGGGGTGGGAAGAGAAGCAAAAGGGAAATGGTGTTCCTGATGTTGTCTCTGTGCTGTGGTTACAACCTGAAGGAACCTGATGTCTGGCCTGGGAGGGGTCACACTGCAGAAAGTCCCTGTCTGTCTAGGGAAGACACCCTAGTGAACCAGCACAGTTAGGACTCTGTTGCTGCTGGGGGTGGCCAGGTACAGTGGCCAAAGTGCTTTAGTTGTGCTTTAGCAAAACCACTTCGGGGTGGTCAGTTTCATGGGTGGAGGCAGGTTTTCCTGATGGATGAGAGCAATTCAAAAGTCACCCAGGCTGTGATGGTCCATGCTGACAGCTCCCTCCCCAGGTCCAGATGTGTACCTGTGAACAGTATGGAGGAGGCAGATCCAAGCTGGGGAGAGGGATGAAGCAGAGATAATGGCTGCACAGGTACTGGGAGTTCACTCCAACCTGGGGACCACTTCTGGATCACCACTTTCCAGTTCTCTCTACCTCTCTGCCAAGCCCCCTGACTCCTGCCTTTCCTGCTTTGCCAATAACTTGATCTGCCCCTTGTTGGTTATCTCCTGGCTCCTTGCTGTGCCACCCACACCACCCATGAGACTTAAAGATTGTCATAAAAAGGTGTTAAAACATGACTACAGCACTGATGGTCAGACTTTAAGAAGAAGGTATTGAAAGGGTGGTTCCTTCAGGGGCTGGCCCCACTTGCAAACAAGTATCTAGGTTCCTTCCTACTAAAGGACTCAAACGAGAGCTTGCCCCTCCTGAGGTTCAGAACTGGTCATGCCGAGGAATTCCACTTTCCCTTCATGCCCCGCTCCACTGGACCACCAGAGTTCTCAGTGGCTGTCTGTCCCCATGGCCATGGCTTGTCTGTGGCACGATGGAAGTCCAAGTCCCAGCCCTGAATAATAGCAAGATAGAGGGAAGGATATGGGGGCCCAACAGTTGAGGCTGCACTTCATCACTGGGCTGTGGGATTTTGAGCCCTACTAAGTGACAGCTTTGCACTAACGGCATCCCAGACTTAAGGGGTGGGTGGTGGCCTCTGTCTATGCATGGCAGAGGGTCTGAGGGTGGTGAAGTCAGTGTCCATTCCCTAGGTACAGAGGGGCATGCACCTTCCCAAGCAGGCGCTCTCTTCCTTCTGCCCTGCAGCACTCGGGTCTGTTCGTATGCCATTTCACAGCTCTAATAATTGCATCCCATTGACGGGCTTGAGCCTGTTCCCATGACCAGGCCATGGAATCTTGGAGGCTGCATTCACATCTTATTTGTCTTTCCATCCTCCTCCCTAATGTGACATTTAGCAAAGTGTGGACATAGCAGCCAGCATTCTTAGCTGGTAGCAGCTGAGCCTCCTTTACTTACAGCAGAAAATGTATGAATGAAATATATGAGTTCATGTGTTCATAGAATCTGTGCAAGGACTGGTATGAGGCTTGGAACGAATGCCCACCTCGTTCCCCCATCCCATGAGGGTTGTGAGTAAAGACCTTGAAAAAGAATGCGTATGTATTAATAATAATAATAATAATAATGCCCTGCTTCTGCCACTGGGCACAAACACCTCAGATCCCAGCCAGACAGGGGCACTGCCAATGCTGCTGCTTCTCAGCATTGCTTCTCCACCACCACCGACTGGAAAAGAATTCCTCCTGGTTCAGACTTCTTAGCTTCCCTTTACATCACCATCTCTTTTGAGCCTCTCTGATTTTTGACACCCAAGACTGAGAAAGATTTGGATCTCTAGTTTCTACTTGGGAAAGTCAGGGCTTTTTTTTTTTTTTTTTTGAAAGTCAGGGCTCTTAAGGAAGCAAATTCTCCAAATATAGGAAGGCTGTCTAAAGGATGATGGAGGCCATGAAGCCTAATAAAGTCCCAATGGTAAATATATGTTGAAGGAATGAAATCAAATGCCTCATTTATTTTTTCAAAAATTCTTTAAAATGGACCCAAACTGTTGTTTTACACTCATGCCCATCTGGCAGGAGAATCTACATAGAGGAGGATTCCTGCAGCTGCTGGAGTGACTAAAATTTTCAAAAGCATCTTCTGGGTATTTGAGGTCAGAGTGACCAGAAGGACTATTCAGCTTTCAGAGTGTAATCCACAGGTGTTTATTAAGCACCAGTGATGTGCCAGGTTGAGCTCTGGATGGATTCCCACCAGCTTACTTAAACTCTGAGCCACATACTGACAATTTTCCACACCATGAACGAACAAATATGAAAACCCGAGAGAAATTACAGGGGTTTTCATCTGCATTGCATTGTGATGTGGGAGCTAGTCCCCTGGTTATATGGCAAGTCAACTGGAAAATTACTCCAGGCTGACCTGTCTCAGGAAATATTCTAATTTACATCAGTTCTGCAAAAAGGCAGAAGCTGTCTCCTTCTCTGTGGCTGTGTTGGTGGGCTTATACCACATCTAGACAGAATTAAGTCTTTTTTAAAGCATCAGTTCTGTTAGAAGTGGTTTTGCCTCTATTGGCTTACCCAGGTTTACTGAAACTGGACACTAGAATATCAAATAAAATGGTTGGCTCTGATACCCTGAGCTCAGAAACTTGTGTGCAACTATGCCTGCAGGGCTCTGTAACACGAGGCTTATGGCAATGACAAAAGAATTTGTTGAGAGTGACTGAAACCAGATTCCACAAAGAGAATAGCTTTTATCAGTCACGTAGTGTGGGGTGGGGAGGGGAGAGGTACAAATAACCTAGTTTCTTCCCCTAGTTTATAATATTCCTATTGCATCCCCCTCCTTATCAAAATGTAACATCACGACGCTAGAACAAAATTTTAAAAGTATTTGCCAGGAGTCTCAGAAACCATGAAGCATAATAATGAATTAAATCAGCTAGACAAATTTTGAAACTTACTTTTTGGTTTGATTTTTTTCAGGCACATAGTACATTTTTCAAATTTCCCATCATAGTGGTAACAAAAAGGAGGGTAAACTATTTTCCACACATCAAGGGAAGCCTCCACCACTGCCATGTCAGCTTATGCCTCTTCTGTTACAAATCTGTTATCTCTGATGTGGGGAAGGCAGGTTGGGTATGTCTAATAATTTAACTTATTACAAATATGATTAATGAAACAACACAGTACGAGCCTGTGGACACCATATTGCTAAGTTAAGACAAATGGAAGGTAGCCAAGCAAGCTGTTAAACAGCTCTCCATATGCCTTTCTTGCTCCTGCTTCTGCTCTGCTGTGTCATCCTTGTTTGAACACCTGAGCCCTTACCTGGTTCTTTGTGCCTCAGCTCCTACCTTGAAAGACAATTCCTGTCTCCTGTTGCAGTCTCGTTTCCCTCTGTCTGGCTTGTATCCTGTCTGGTGTTCAGATTTCTCAAGACCTGGGAATGTACCTTGTTTTTAAGTGGATACGGAATGTGGGTCTTTATATCTGGTGTGACTGCTTTGGCAAGACCCTTCTATCTGGTCCAGGCTACATGCCAGCCCAGATGTCTGCAGTCACAGCTGCCAGACCCCCCTCAGCTACAGACTGTCTGTCTGGTATCTAGTCCTTGCCCTAGCAAACCCTGCCCAGTCGATTTCTGACTAGCTGGTTCTGATAGTAGATTAGTGTAAGTGATGGAGAAAATCAGCAGTGTCATCTCAGAATGCAGGTTGATATCTAGTCAAGGAGGATTTTGAATGTCTATGAAAGGATTCAGAGTTCATTGTGGAGATCATGGAGAGTGACTGTTCTCTGAGCAAGGTAAGGAAGAACAGGGTCTTAGCTGTGGAAGGAATTGATGTCAGACCTATTTCTAGGAGAGAGAGGATGGGATATTGTGGCAACTATACAGATGGGTATTACAAAGGCCTAAAATAGGGTGGAGGGTACCAAAGTGGAGGTGTGGAGGAAGGTGAATGAAGAGTGATAGAAGAAATTTTTACAGGGACTTTCCTGATAGTCCAGTGGCTAAGACTTTGCCTTCCAATGCAGGGGGTGTGGGTTTGATCCTTGGCCGGAGACCTAAGATCCCACATGCTTTGCCCAAAAACCAAAGCATAAAACAGATGTGATATTGTAACAAATTTAACAAAGATTTTTAAAATGGTTCATATCAAAAAAATCTTATTTTAAAAAGAAATTTTTACATATTGAGATATAGGGAAATCATTCTGTCTTATACATGAGTTAAGTTGAATGTTATGCTAATTAAAACAGCCTGTTGTGGCCTCTCCAGGTTTTCTGGAGAAAGAAATGGCAATCCACTCCAGTATTCTTGCCTGGAGAATCCCATGGACAGAGGAGCCTGGTGGGCTACAGTCTGTGGGGTCACAAAGAGTCAGATAAAACTGAGTACACACATGCCGCACTACCTTGTACAGCTGCTTTAATTGTTAAAGAAAAGGGCACACTGACCAGAAGAAAGAATGTATGTTAAAAATAAAGATGAAATGGCCCTCTTCCTGGGATACCAGTTCTGGGCCGCCTTTGATGATAAGACTCTGTTCCCAGGCATCAAGGTCATACTGTACCTGCTGGACATGTACATACTGATCTTTTTTGTTTTTTTTAATCTTGAAGAAGTGACTCCCTGACTTGTTTAATATTCTTTGTTCTGACAAGGTATAAAACTGTGTTAAAAGCTTGCTTCTCCAGAGTAGTTTCTCTGAGTTATCTGGGAAACAGTTTTCCAAGCCAGCCCTCAGTTTGGCTCAAATGAAACTCTTTTCTATTGCTGTTATTGTTTATTGACTATTTTCATCGACCAGAGAAAGGCATGGTGTTGAGTTTCCACCTGAGTGATTGGGTGGGGCTGACTCATGGGATCTGCTGTTTGGGTTGTTAGGGAGGGGAGAGAGGATGAGGTGTTTTTGGATTTTCACATGGAAACTTTGAGTAGAGAGGGGGCATCTGTGAGGACTGATCCAGAATCACTCAGATGAAGGCATGGAGCCTGGTAGGAGCAGTGTGTGTCAATGTGGAGGATTTTGACACGACACTACTCAGGTGCTCTGGGCTGAAAAGTCTTTGTGCTCCATGTAAACCTGAGCTTGAGCTCCAGGACAGCCTCAGGGACTCTGGAGCCTGACACAGATGACACACATACAGAGAAAGGAGTACCGGCTATCACACAGAAGAACTAAATTCAAACATAACTCACCTGCTTAGGAGCTGTGTGATGTGGGGCAGGTTACTTAACACCTGTGAGTCTGCATCCCCTCATGTGTAAAATGATATTAGTAAGAATGGTCTGGAGCAGGGTTGGGAGGCTCAGTGATGCATGCTTTCAGTGCTTCCGTGTTTCCTGCCACAAAGTAGGTACTGGAGCTATTATAATTCCTGACTTGAGTGTTCACAAACGATTATGATATTTTGTGAAGTCATTGAGTGAGTCCCCCCTTATTTATGTATTTTCTTTTTCACATTTGCTTTATTTAAATTCATTTATTAATTTAGCATTTTAATTGATGCGTAGTTTATATATTTTATATGTTACAAGCATACAATATAGTGAGTG
This sequence comes from Antilocapra americana, assembly GCA_007570785.1. Classification (NCBI taxonomy): domain Eukaryota; kingdom Metazoa; phylum Chordata; class Mammalia; order Artiodactyla; family Antilocapridae; genus Antilocapra; species Antilocapra americana. The sequence continues at coordinate 10,330,144 of ML660200.1, read as the reverse complement.
ATTCACAATTTAAAAGGTTATACTCCCTTTATAGGTATTATAAAATATTTGCTATATTCCTCATGTACAGTATATCCTAGTAGTTTATTTTATACCTAATAGTTTCTACCTCTTAATCCCCTTCCTGGATCGCCCCTCCCCACAAACAAATGGAACTTATTTTAGGCTTAAAAGTTTTTGAACAGTAAAGGAAACCATCAATAAAACATAAAACCTACTAAACGGGAGAAAATATTTGCAAATGATTTGATTGATAAAGGGTTAATACCCCCAAATATACAAATAGCTTGTGTTATCAATATAAAAAAAAAACCAAACAACCTAATTAAAAAGTGGGTAGAAGAAGTGAACACACATTTTTCCAAATAGGAAGTATAGATGGTCAACAAGGGCAGGTAAAGATGCTCAACATTGCTAATCATCAGGGGAATTCAAATCAAAACCACAATGAAATATAACCTCACACTTGTCAGAATGGCTATCATCAAAAAGAATACAAATAACAAACACTGGTGAGGATGTGGAGGAAAGGGAACCCTCCTACTCTGTTGGTAGGATTGTAAATTGGTACAGCCACTGTAGAGAACACTATGAAGGCTGCTCAAGAAAACTAAAAATAGAACTACTATGTGACTGAGAAATTCTAATCCTGGGTCTATATTTGAATAAAACAAAAACACTAATGTGAAAAGATACATGTTCCCCAATGTTCATAGAAGCTTTATTTACAATGGTCAAGACCTGGAAGCAACTTAAGTGTCCATCAACAGATAAATGGATAAAGAAGATGTGGTAAAATTAAAGTTTTAATTCTATTAAAAATTTTAAGATAAAAGTTGTATATTTTAATGTCTACACCATGATAACTGTGTGTGTGTATGTGTGTGTTTAGTCACTCAGTCATGTCTGACTCTTTGTGACCCAATTGTGTATATATATATATATATATATACACACACAAATGGTGAAATAATTATTAGAATTAAGCTCATTAACATAGTAATAGCTTCACAGTTACCTTTTTATTTTGTAGTGAGAACACCTGAAATTACTCTCTCAGCAAATTTCTAGTGTGCAGTACAGTATTGTTAACTATAGTCATCTTGCTATGTGTAAAATCTCTAGAACATATAAATTCTTTACACCTTTGATCACTGTCTCCTCATTTCCCCCCAAAAGAGATCTTAATCTGTAGAGGCTTCTTTATTGTACTTTGATTCTGTCCTTATTTTTGAAGGTTCTGATTTATACCTAGTGTATCAGAAAAAAACATTTCAACAAAGTGTCCTGTTGTAAATTAAGAGCCCCAGCCATCATCTGATGGTTTTATTTCTTGTCCCATTCATAACTAAAAGTTACTATTTTGAAATTTTATATGTTTGTTTTGTAGTATTTTTAAAGATTTTATTTATTTATTTATGGCTGCCCTGGGTCTTTGTTGCTGCTTATGGGCTTTCTCTAGTTGTGACAAGTGGGGGTTATTTTCTTGTTGTGGTGTGCAGGCTTCTCGTTGCAGTGGCTTCTCTTGTTGTGGAGCACAGGCTCTAGAGCTTGGACTCAGTATGTGTGAAGTACAGGCTTAGTTGTCCCTCTGTGTGTGGAATCTTCCCAGACCAGGGATCAAATCTATGACCTCTGCATTGACAGGCAGATTCTTTACCACTGGACCACCAGAGAAGCCCAATGTTTGTTTTATTATTATTTTTTTAATTTTCTTTATTGTGTTGGTTTTGCCATACAATGACATGAAACCGCCATGGGTTACATATGCTCCCCCTTCAGAACCCCCCTCCCTCCTCCCTCCCGATTCCCTCCCCCTGGGTCATCCCGGTGCACCAGCCCCGAGCATCAACCCTGGGCTGGTGATTGATTTCACATATGATAATTAACATGTTTCAATGCCATTCTCCCATATCATCCCACCCTTGCCCTCTTCCACAGAGTCCACAAGTCTGTTCTATACATCTGCGTTCTTTTTTCTGTCTCGCATGCAGGGTTCTCGTTACCATCTTTCTAAATTCCATATATATGCGTTAGTATACTGTATTGTTGTTTTTCCTTCTGGCTTACTTCACTCTGGATAATAGGCTCCAGTTCCGTCCACCTGAGTAGAACTGCTTCAAATGAATTTTTTTTTTTAATGCTGAGTAATATTCCATTGTGTTTATGTACCACAGCTTTCTTATCCATTCGTCAGTTGATGGGCATCTAGGTTGCTTCCATGTCCTGGCTATTGTAAACAATGCAGCGATGAACATTGGGGTACACGTGGCTCTTTCAATTCTGGTTTCCTTGGTGTGTATGCCCAGCAGCGGGATTGCTGGATCATATGGCAGGTCTATTTGCAGTTTTTTAAGGAATCTCCACACTGTTTTCCATAGTGGCTGTACTAGTTTGCATTCCCACCAACAGTGTAAGAGGGTTCCCCTTTCTCCACATCCTCTGTTTGTTTTAAATTCAAAGTCTTTGGTGAAAGTCACATGTTAAGGATGACTGAAATAATTCCAAGAGTGCCATGTTGGAGTAGTTGTGGACAATGTATTTGAATTAATGTGATATCAAACTACAATAAAATAGAAATTTCATGTACTTGCCAAAATTCTCAGTTTGTAAAATAACCTTCATCTCTTTGGCATCAATTGCTTACATTAATAATACTAAAATAAGATATGGATATTTTCCATTGTTGTTCAGTCTCCAAGTTGTATCCAACTCTTTGTGACCCCATGGACCACAGCACAGCAGGCTTCCCTGCCTCTCACCATCTCCTGGAGTTTGCCCAAGTTGATGTCCATTGAATCGGTGAGGCCATCCAACTAGCTCATCCTCTGACGTTTTCCATAAAACATGACAAAACAAAACAGGAAAAACTCAACTCTCTGTTTCTACAAATTCAATATTTTTAGATTCCACATAGAAGTGAGGTCACAGAGCATTGTTCTTTTTCTACTGCATGTTTAAGTTCACATGTTTCAGTAAGGCTCTTGTGACTAGGCAGGGTAGGAAGGGTTGAGATGTTTTATGGATGAGGATCCTGAGGCCAGAGTGGGCGAGGCATGTAGTGACACCGGGGGCTCAGGCCTGTCCGTCCCACCCACAGTTGTGAGAGGAATATGCTGCATTTCACCAGATTCTTAGAACGTCCCTTGTTCTGCTTTGAATTGGAAAATATCCCTGGGAACACAGATTAATTATATGCCTTAAGTAACCACCTGGATGTAATTGCTTACTTGCTGTTCCCTTCAGAGAAAAACAAGTGCCCACCCCCATCCCCCAGCTCTTCAGCTTTCTGTGCAATTGATTTGTGCTAATCCTGGAACGAATTTGCAGATTGGAAGGCTTGTCCTCCAGAGTCCAGGATTCCACCTCCAGCCCTGTCACCATCTGGCCAGACTGTGTGGAAATGGAGGTGGGGGGATAACAGCAGGCAGCAGGCCCTTTGCAGGAGCAATAGTGCTGGGCTTTAACTTGCAGAGGTCCAGGGCGTCCCTGCCATGTGCACCAGCATACAGGTCAGTGGGGCAGGTCAAAGGAGAGAGTGCAGGAACCCCGGGAACAAAAACCTGTCTCTCATGGCGGTTCATTGTCTCCAGTGGAAGCCATCCATCATACTGCTTCTCAAAGCAGCTGGATGCACCAGAGCTGCCTCCCGCGGGATCTTTTCTTTCTCTTGCCTGTCCTAGGAGCACTTGATGGCTGTCTTTTCAAAGCTATTTCCTCTTAAGACTCTTATGCACAACATTTTGAATGCTGTGAGGCCAGTCGCATTTTGGACTCTTTTGAAGTTTTTGCTTTGTGATGGGTGGGGGAATACAAACCAGGGATCATCTTGGCTGATCTCTCAGAAGTTTTTCACAACAAAATGGGGGGAGCCTTGAAGTCAGGCTTTTAGTGCAAAGACCTGTGATGCTTTGGAGTTCCCCCTTGTCATGATTAAGTAGGAAAAGCAAGTTGAATGCATCAGGGTGCTCTGTTGCTTGCATGCATCAAGGGGTTCTGCCTTTTTTCCTTGACTGATGTGATAATATGAACATTGGACTCCCAGTGAATCTGTTATTTCACGTACACATCACCCAGTCCTTGTTAAAATGTTATTGCAGACCTTTTCCCAGAGTAACGAGTGAAATCTGGTTATGATTCAGTTTTGATGGAAACTCGCTGCATGTATGTTGCAAAGTAACTGATTAGATTTAGTGACTCAGATGGGCTTATATTTAATAGGACTGTAATTGTACAGCGAATTTTAAATGCCCTTTTGATTATTGCATCAGAGTTATATTGAAATACATACTTGTCATTATGTCTTGATATTTTAAAAATAATTACATCAAATCTAATGAGAGGGAACCCAGTAAAAAAACTCAATTACCTCTCAAGGGTGCCAGGTTTTCCATTTCAGCTCTGTGGTTTTCACTGACCTTGGCGTTTTTCTCCCAGTGGTGATAGAAAGATAATAAATTTGGTTGGTATAATTAGTAATTATTCTCATCATGGTGTTTTCTAATAAGCACCCCAAATTATTCAGTCTGCTTTTTTCTCCTTCAGGCTGCTTCCAGCACCCTACATTTGTTTTTGTCTCGTTCTCCAAAGGCTGGTGAAGATATTCCATGGTTCCTGGGATAAATGTGCTCTTTAGTTTAATTCAACACTTTGAGTGCCTGCAACATGCCAGGTTTTAAACAGGATGTATAGATACAAAAATGAATTCAGACATTATTTTGTTGTCAATAAGCTTTTCTCTTTTTGTCCTCCTCCTCTTCTTCCTCTTTTGTCATCATAGTAGTCATTGTCCGTAGCATCTATTGAAATTTTACCCTAAAGGACTCACTGTGTTCATTTCTTATCTCATGTCTCATCTTCTAACAACTACATGATTAGGTGCCATTATTACCCTCTACAGATGAAGAAATCAAGACTTCAGTTAAATACCTTGCAGAGAGGCTGAGTTCAAGGTGAGGTCTGTATGACTGCAGCTTCCACCCTGAGAACCATAAATGCAGATGACTTTTCATGTCATTCTGTTGTTCTCAACACTTGGGACAACTTTCCAGAACCTGCTGCATAGGGTGAAATTCTTAGGGTGCTTCATAATGGAGCCTCAGTTACCTTTCCAAGGTCCAGCTCCACTTCTATTCTCTGTGAGTACTGTACTCAACTTTATCCTTCGCCCACTCTCCAGGCCCCTATGCATATGGCTCCCTTTGTCAGCAGTGACAGCAATGCCTTTTTATTCCTTTCTCTACCTGTCAAAACCCTTCCTACTCATCAAGGTGGCTCCAAAGATGGTCTCTTCAAAGTGGTCTTCCTGAAGTTCCCTCTTATCCTCTAATAATTAATATCTTCCTCTATGATGGCAGATCTTGGTAGTACTTATCTTGCTGTTTGTAGCTCATTCTGCTTTAACTGTTAACTCTTCACACCTGATATCCTCAACCACTCTGCATGTTCATTAAATGAACCTTCCCCATCTTACTAGCTCCATGACACCCAGTACAATGTCTTAGGAGCTCTAAGAAAATACTTGCTGAATTGAATATTTATTTAGCTGCAGGAGATGCATCATGAACTTTCAGATGGCATATAGTTAGGGGAAATGTATTCTATAATGCCATTATATAATGCCATTATATGTGACACCAAACTATAGTTTCTGAAATTCTCCATTCAAAAGTTCTTTATTAGAGTACAGTCATTCAGGGAGGACTAATGTATGACAGAAACCAACACAATATTGTAAAATAATTATCCTTCAATTAAAAATAAAAAGAATGCTTCTTAAGAAACAGATCACTACTAAAATTCTAAACAATCATCAAAAGATAAAGCTATTGTTTCATAATAACTTGAGGCTACTCATGGAAAGCAAATTTAATATTTTTAAATTTATTCAAACTAAAAATAAAATGAAACAAAACAATATATTCTTTTCTCTTACCCCTATTCCCTTCTGGCAACCACTAATCTATGTATCTATGAGCTTAGTAATTTTTTTTTTTACATTCCAATGTTAAAGAAATCATATACTATTTGTGTTTTTATGTCAGATTTATTTCACTTAGCATAATGCCCTCAAGGTCCATCCTTTTTTGTGACTCATAAATGGCAAGATTTCTTTTTTGTGTCTGGATAATATTCCAGGGAATATATATACCACATCTTTTTTATCCATCCATCCACTGATGGACACTTAGATTGCTTCCATAGCTTGGTTATTGTAAATAATCCTGCAAAGAATATGATGTCTTCAAATTAGCATTTTTGTTTTCTCTGGATAAATATCCAGAAGTAGAATTGTTAGATCATATGGTCATTCTATATATTTTTAATTTTTTGAGGAACTCCATACTGTTTGCATTTCCACCAACAGTGTACAAGTATTTCCTTTTATCCACATCCTTGCCAACACTTATTTCTTACCTTTTTGATAATAGCCATTCTGACAGATATAAGGTGATGTCTCACCGTGGTTTTAATATACACTTCCCTCAAATGGCAACCCCGGTATTCTTGCCTGGAGACTCCTGGATGGGGGAGCCTGGCAGGCTACAGTCCATGGAATTGCAAACAGCTGGACATGACTGAGCAAATTCACATTCATCTTCATGATTAATGATGTCCAGCAGCTTTTCAAGGCTTTCCCAGTAGCTCAGCAGCAAAGAATCTGTCTGCAATGCAGGAGACGCAGGTTTGATCCCTGAGTCAGGAAGATCCCCTGGAGGATAGCACGGCAACCCACCCCACATTCTTGCCTGAAGAATCCCACAGACAGAGGAGCCTGCCAGGCTACAGTCCATAGGGTTGCAAAGAGTTGGACATGACTGAAGTGACTTAGTATGGAGCTTTTCATATACTTGTTGGCAATCTGTATGTCTTCTTTAGAAAAATTTCTATTCAGATCTTTTGCTCATTTTTTAATTAGATTGTTTTTTGCTAGAGTAACATGAGTTCTCTATTATTATCAGATATATGCTGTACAAATATTTTCTCCCATTCAGTAAGTTACCTTTCATTTTGTTGATGATTTTCTTTTCTGTGTAGAAGTCTTTAGTTTGATGATTGTTTATTTTTCCTTCTGTTGCTTTTACTTTTGGTGTCAGACTCAAAAATCCAATGCCAAGACCTATGTCAAAGAGCTTATCTATGTTTTCTTCTAAGAGTTTTATGGTTTCAGGTCTTAGGTTCAGGTCTTTGATCCATTTTAAGTGATGCTTGGTGTATGCTGTAAGATAGAGATCCAGTTCCAATCTTTTGTCTGTGGCTTTCCAGTTTTCCCTATACCATTTATTGAAGAGACTGTCCTTTCCCCATTGCGTTCTCAGTTCTTTTGCAATAAAATAACTGAATATGCTTGCATGCTCATTCACTCAGTTGTGTCTCAGTTTTTGTGACTCCCATGGACTGTAGCCCACCAAGCTCCTCTATCCATGAAATTTTCCAGGGAAAAATACTGGAGCCATTTCTTTCTCCAGAGGATCTTTCAGACCCAGGGAAGTGAACTCATGTCTCTTGTGTCTCTTGCTTTGGCAGCTGTGTTCTTTACCATTGTGCCTCCTGGGAAGCCCAAAGTAATTGTGTGTCAATTCTTTACAAATTTATCATTTTCTTATCTAAAAGGTATAAATATTGCTTGCTTTGGTTTCTTCTTTGAATCTCATTTGAGTCCCATATGTACAAAATTAATTTTTTTTAGTTCTCCTGTTAATCTTTCTTTTGTCAATTTATTAGACCAACCAAGAATCTAGAATGAAGGAAGGAAAGCATTTCCTTCTCTTACAAGAATAACATGATCATGAAAGAAACAACTAAGCATAGTTAGGTATAGCTTACCCCAGCTGACCTTTGGATGTAAAGTAATGGAAAGGAATTAGTGTGGATTTGTAAATTCAGCTGTGCTGTTTGTAAGACTAGGCTATGTATATATTCTGCATTCAATTCCAATTTAGGGGAGAAGGTGGTTTCTTTACACCAAGAAATTCTTGGGCACCAACTTGGTATCCTGTAATACCACTCAATTATGATACTATCTGTTAATACATAATAGCATTAGATCCCACAGGTTAAGTACTCGGTCCTATAGGACTGTGCCCCTCCCTTCAGATGCCAATTGTATGTCCAGGTTGTCTCCTGTGCTTCTGACTCATTGGCTATAGGTGAGATGTTCCAATGACTCCTTTTCCTTGGTTTTGATTACTCTGCTAGAACAACTCACAGAACTATTTTACTTATTGGATTACTGGTTTCTTATAAAAGGATATAACTCAGAAATAGCCAGATGGAAGAAATGCACAGGGCAGGATATGAGGAAAGGGCACATAGCTTCCAGGCTCTCTCTGAACATAGCACTCTCCTAAAATCTCCATGTGTTCACTAACCCAGAAATTCTCCAAACTCCCACCTTTAGATTTATATGGAGGCTTTATTGCATAGTCATGATTGTCAAATTATCAGCCACTGGTGTTTGATTCAATCTCCAGCTCCCATCCCCTCCCCAGGGGTCAGTAATCCCTGGTGTACTCTAATAACATGGTTATCTCCTCTGGAAATCAGCCCCTATCCTTAGGTGCTTTCCAAAAGTCACCTCATTATGTAACAATGCACCTTTATGGTCCTCATCCCTTGGGAAATACCAAGGGTTTTAGGAACTCTGCTAATAATGTGAAACAAGACCAAATATATATTTCAATTATTGATTACAATATCACAAGTCTTTATTTTAGGATTGAGTAGTCCCTCTTCTTTTTTTTTTTTTATTATTGTTTTTGCCATACATTGTCATGATATCACCATGGGTTTACATATGCTTCCCCTCCGGGTCCCCCCTCCCTCCTCCCTCCCCCCCGGGAAATCTCACTGCACCAGTCCCGAGCATCAATCCTGGGCTGGCGATTGATTAGACACATGACAATTAACATGCTTCAATGCCCTTCTCCCATCTCATCCCACCCTTACCCTCATCCACAAAGTCCACAAGTCTATTCTATACATCTGCGTTCCTTTTGTTGTCTCCCATGTTGGGTTCTCATTACTGTCTTTCTAAATTCCATATATATGTGTTAATATACTGGAGCCCATTATCCAGAGTAGTCCCTCTTCTGTGCCACATGCCCCTATGTTCATGTCTCTTGATGCATTTACTGTATATGAATTCTTTGTATCCCCCATTAAATGATGAGTTTGCTGAGTCATTGCTCAGTGGTATGTGCTTAAAGAAATTGTTGTTGAAGTGAGATTTTAATCCATTACAGTAAATAAAATTATTTACCTATAAGGCAAGAGCATACAGTACTAATCACACTCTTTCTTCTGTAAATAGCTCTTAGACTTTTATGTAGACCATCTTAATGTTTGGAAACTGGTGATAATAACTAATATTGATTATATGTATACAGCGCACAAGATTCTAAGTGCTTCTGTTCTAAACTTCTATTATTATCCTCTTTTACATATCAAGAAACAGGCATGGAGTTTACTAGATGATTACAAATCTAGTAAGAGGTGGACTTTAACCAGAGCCCAGTCATCACAATAATGCCCAAGATAATAATCTTACCCTGTACATGATTATGTCTTAATTCTTTGTAAGTGCTTTAGCACATTGTCTTATATTATTCTTATTTACTGAACAACTTTAACAATTGCACTTTTTCCTAGAGGAACAAAAATTAAGTAGTGATGAGCTGATCTCAAAGACTTTAGTGTCTAGTAGGAATGACATCAGAGTGTGGCCTCTTACATTTCTGACATAGTTATTAAATGTTGTGATGTTAGGCAAGGCATCATCTCTCTGAGATCAACTGAATAGTAGGGTTGGGATTAAATAATCATCAAAAGCTCTAAGACATTTTTCATCAACAGCATATAGTGAATGCAATGTGTTCCATATCTCACAAGGTAGGTGACAGAACTAGGCTAAATCCCTAGGGTTACACAACTAGTTGCTTTAAAGGGGCACTCCCTTATAGCTGACATAAAGCCTTTTTAATTTTAGATGGAATATGAAGAGTTTTACTTGTGTCTTTTGATTTAAAACTTAATAAAATTCATATTTAAAATGGGTATCTCATTCCCTTAGTTTGGTTGCTATGTATAGTTATACAGGCTTTGAACTGTACAACTCCAGGGGCCACTGCTCACATAAATTGTGATGAATATGACCCCCCCAGAACTGAACAGTGTAGTGGCCCAATTCTTGAGAACTCCATTTCCCATAAAAGCACACCCTATGACATTATTGACATTGTTTGTATATTAAGGAAAAACTCCATATTGTATAATAAGAAATTACCATAATGAGACTGCATCTCCACATCTGTGTGGTACAATGGCTACACATTTCCAGCCCTATAGACCTTTTTATCTCCTTATCCAGCCTTATTTACTTTGTGTAGGCTCTAAAAATCTTCATGTGGTCACAGATGGCCAGTGTTGCCTCTTTCCTATGAATACATGAAAGAAAACAAACCTGAGCCACTGATAGAGTTGCAAGAAGAATACAAATCTGGGAGGAGATCCTGAGGGAATGCAGCAAGTTTACCAGACTTGCGCAAGGGATGAAGAGGGAGGTAGAACTGAAACTAGGCATGAAGACAGAGTCCAGGGATGAAGAATATTTGGCAGATTCAGCCTGAAAAGGAAAAACAGAGCAGAAAAATCAGGATTTACATTGTTTTAGCAGGTTAGTTTTTCAATCCATAATCAAAGATTCCAAGAGGTCCTCATCTTTCTCTTGAAGGCATCCAATCACTTCTTTAGTAGTAATTACTCTGAGGGGCCTGAAAACTGACTGTATCCTACTTATCCTAGAGGTTTGTTAAATATATGCCTAGATATGATAGTAGAAGGAGATAAGTGAATTTTAAGTGATAGTTGGTAAAGACATTTTGGGAATGGGACATTTCTTGAGTGTCTCAATCAGACAACCCCCTGCCCATGCTTATGCAGCTCACCATGGTCCACGGAGGTCAGAAAGCACAAGGATACCTGAAACACTTGGTCCCCAAAGAAACAAATGTTTCCCTAAAACTAAGAAACATTTTTCTTTTCACCTCAGTTCACTTCAGTTACTCTGTTGTGTTTGACTTTGCGACCCTATGAATTGCAGCATGCCAGGCTTTCCTGTCTATCACCAACTCCCAGACTTTGCTCAAACTCATGTCCATTGAATCAGTGATGCCATCCAACCATAATAGCTAATACATAGTCTGTATATTATTGAGTTCCTTTGTGTCATCTTTTAAAAACATTTTTGTTTTCATCATTAATATATTATCAGTTACTATTTAGAGTCTGGAGGATGGGCAAAAATAAAAGATTTTTCCTGACTCTCCTGAAGTGCCTTAATGGCTGTGTATCAGTTGAAATGAAAGCACTTAATTAGTTACTCAATTCAAGGTAATTGTCCATATCACTCATCTAAGTAGTTACAGAATGTTCTAGCTCCTCGGAAAATACCATCAATTAGAAAATTCCAAACTCTCTGCAATTCTTTAGTTTCAGATAATCTATTCTCTCTTTCTGTCATTTCAAATACATACTCCTCACATTTTTGACTTATGACATCCACTGACCTTTGGTATTGTTTTTAAATAAATGCATATATTATATTCCTTACTTATACTTCAAAGTATACTACCCAAAATAAGCTTCTTGCTTCTGAGGAAATGCATACAAGTTTTGAATATTTTATTTTCTGGAAGACCTGAGGTATTTTAAATCCATGGAATCCTCAGTTCTGTTCTGCTCAGTTGTCTTTTTTTTAAAAAATTAATTTATTTTTGACTGCACTGAGTCTTTCGTTGTTGCACATAGATCTTCTCTAGTTGCAGTGAGTGGGGGCTAATTTTTAATTGTGGCACAGGGGGTGCTCATTGTGGTAGCTTCTCATTGCAGAGACTGGGCTCTAGGGTACACAGGCTTCAGTAGTTGTGACACATAGGCTCAATAGTTGCAGCTTGTAGCTTGCAGGCTCTGGAGTGTAGGTTCAATAGTCATGGCCTTTGGGCTTACTTGTCCCATGGCATGTAGAATCTGCCCGGACTAGGGATCAAATCTGTGTCCCCTGCACTGGCAGGTGATTCTTAACCACTGGACCACCAGGGAAGTCCTCTGTTCAGTTCTGATGTATTATAGAACACATGGCTAATTATTATTCAAGAAGGGATTAGAATCCTAACTTTTCCATTCTAGGCAACCTTTGGTAGAATGCCCTTTTGCATTCACCTATCAGTCCTCCCTTTTGCCTTTCTAGTACTGACTGGAAGGATTCTATAGTCCTCAGGCTCCCCAGGAGCCTGTACTGAGGCATTCTTCCTCTACCCCTTCTTCTTGGACTATGGGCAGTACTCCATACTCTGGAGATATATATATACATATATATATATGTATATGTATATATATACATATATATATATGTATATGTATATATATATAATCTTTTTTCCCCCCTTTCTGCTCAGTTCCTGGCACAGATTTCCTAAAACCCTTGGAATTTCTTAAGTGATAAAAATGTCTCTTTTATGCTAATGAGATTATTTATGGTGTGAGATTATTTCTGGGGTTGGGATGTAAAAGGGTGAAAGTTGGGAGCTAGTTAGCCATGATTAGAAGGTTGAAATTCCTAGTTCCACCCCTGGAGCTCCAGGAAGAGGAAAGGGATTGGAGAGTGAATTCAGCAGCTAATGGACAATGATTTAATCAATCGTGTTTACCCAACAAACCTCTATAAAAACCCCTAGTCAGTGGGTTTCAGGAAGTTTCAAAGTATGTGAACATATCCACATGCTGTAGGTGGGAAAGCTCTTCCTGACATCTGGGGGACTGAGGTTGCCCTTGGAGCCTTTCTGAACCTTGCCCTATGTACCTATTCATCTGGCTGTTCATTTGTATCCTTTATAATAAGCTGTGATAGTAAATACAGCACCTTACTACATTCTGTGAGTTGTTCTGGGGAATTATTAAACCTTAGAGAGAGGGTCATGGGGAACTTTCAAATTCGTAGTCCACTTGGCAGAAGTGTTGGCAGCTACCGGGCACCTCATTGATGGCTGGCATCTTAGTTGGAAGCAGTCTTGTGAGACTGAACATTTAACCTGCATGTATTTCCTAAAGGTTCTAGTTCTCTGGGTAAATCTTGACTGGTACCTAAGCCTTGATGCCCTTCTTCTCCATTTCAAAACAACTACCATCTTAGAATATGCCACTGGCCTCTTATTGCTTTTTTTTTTTTATTGTGGAAAAGCAGTCTGGCCTCTTATAATTCACTCTCTACCCAGCAATTACAGGGATCTTTTTATGATATGGAAGTAGTCATATCACTTCCCTAAACCAAAAACCCTTCAAGGCTTACCTTTATACTTAAGAATAAAATCCATACATGTCATTCCAGGACTACCTAACTGGCCCCATTCACTTCTTCCATTTCCATCTCCACTTTCTGCCACACTCCCTCCTCATTTACTGTCTGATGCACATGGGATCCCTTCCACCTTTCTCTTCCAGAGGCAGCCTAGAAACATAGGTGAGGAAGGAGAACTTTAAGGAAGGTTAGCCCCCAAAACATGAAAACAAGCTTGTGATAAGCCAAATATGATGGAACCAGAATTTAAAATATTTTGGATCATGATCCACAGTAAGAAAATCCACTTGACATTACAACCTACCATGTGCATGCACATACACAGCAATCATTTCATTAAACAATATAATATGGCATGTATGTGTTCTACACTCTGATTCTTCCTATTCTAAGCTATTCCCTCCTCTTCCCTTCCCTGAGAAAAATATTGGGGACTTCTCTGGTGGTCCAGCGGTTAAGAATCTGCCTGCCAATATGGGAGACACAGGTTTGATCCCTAATCTGGAAGGATCCCACATGCCACAGAGCAACTAAGCCCATGTACCACAACTACTGAGCCTGTACTCTAGAGCCCAAGCGCTGCAACTACTGAAGCCTGTGTGCACCTAGAGCCCATGCTCCACAACAAGAGAAGCCACTGCAACGAGAAGCCCATGCATGGCAACTAGAGAGTAGCCTCCACTCACTGCAACTAGAGGAAACCTGTGCGCAGCAACAAAGACTCAGTGCAGCCAAAAATAAAGACATAAAATGCTCATAAAAAGATTAAAAAGTGTTGGCCATGAACCATAAATTAATTTCATGACTCACCGATGGGCCATGAGTTGCCGTTTGAAGTGCATTGGATACAATAAAGAGGTTTTGGGGTAGGGGATTAGGGCTTTGAAGACTCTGGATCCTGAGAACCACTAGAGAATAAGAAAAATTGGCTCGTGTTAGATCATGACTTTTGGTTCAACCTCTGTCATCTCTATTTTGGTTTGCTCTTCTGAAAAGCAGTCAAGACCAGGGCTATAGGTTCTGAATGCTTTCTCTGCTCTGTGTCAAAATGCAAGTCTCACAAAAGTCCATGTTATTTTGTGTACTTTCTAAGTGTCAGTGTCCTCATCTTAAAATAAGAGTGATAATAATTCCAACTTTGTGTAGTCATTGTGAAGATTGTGTGAGGGAATGTACCAAAAAGACTTAGCACATAACTACATGTAATAAATAGCCAATAAGTGGTAAGGTGTGAGTTAGGCAGTCCCTAAAAGGGCAGGTGCTACTAGCATCATTTTGTGGCATAGAAACAGAGATTCATTAAGTCAGAGTAAATTTGCCCCAGATTCAGTGATTTTTCAGTGTTTCATTTTCCTGACCCAGTTTGAACCACTTAGAGATAAACAAAGAAGCTAGTCAGATAGGGATTGAAATATCTATGACACGTGTCTTAGGTATGTGGCACGAATGGGTGCATCTCTGAGGCAGGCTCCTCAGAGCACCCATGGGTCTCCCCAGTAGGGTAACTGACCTAAATGCAAATGTGCGTTGCTGTTCACATCGTTTTCTTGGTTAATCATGAACTTGTTATATATTGGAGTTTAAATTGATCTTTCATAAAATCCTTGTCAAGAATTGGAAATTTTCTCTGACAAGTTGCATTGATATCATTGGCTTTTTCTTTATGATTGTGTTATATAAATTAAAACATTGTTCTGAAATATTAAAGATCAAATGTGTAAGAATTAAATTAGTTCAGTACCAATGCATTTGATGAAAAAAAAGTTTGAAAATTTCTAGAAAATGGTAAATTAATATTTTTACTCAGATTCCTTCTTCCTTGAGCTGTTTATATCTTTCTGCTACCGATCTTTTTATATCATAGGTTTAAACAGTCTAGAATATTAACATAGTATCTACCGTGCCACAAAGTGTTTACAATTCTGCTTTAAGCTGACATCCATTATAAATAGCACATTACTTACATCAATGTTTAAAAAACAAACTTTTTATGTGATACAGATAACACCTGTATCACAAAGGCAAATAGATTGCTTTTGAATGAAAGCTTGTCTCTGAGCCCAATGGTGTATATGTGTGTGTGCTCAGTAGCTTCAGTCGTGTCTGACTCTGCTACCCTATGGACTGTAGCTGCCAGGCTCCTCTGTCCATAGACTAGAGGTCCAGTTCCATTCTTTTGTATGTGGCTGTACAATTTTCCCAACACCATTTATTGAAGAGACTGTTCTTCCCCCATTAGTCCTTTTGCCGTAAAGTAATTAGATGTGCGTGCATGCTCAGTCACTCAGTCATGTCCAACTCTTTGCAACTCCCTTCACCTGTAGCCCACCAGAATCCTCTGCCCATGGATTTTTCCAGACAAGAATACTGGAGTGGATTGCCATGCTCTCCTGCAGGGGATCTTTCCAACCCAGGGATCAAACCTGCATCTCCTGCACTGCAGGTGGATTCTTTTTCTGAGCCACTTGGGAAGTCTCCAATGATATATGCTAAATAATAATGATAATAAAAATATACCTACTAGTATTGCAGACCAAAATAAAAATATCTTGCTAAAGTATTTTCTGCTTGGGGAAAATACATCTCTTGGGTAGCTTTTTCTTTTCTGACCTGCAAGGTAATTGGAGGTTACTGGTTTGCTTGGCATATAAAATGGGGTTTAACAAATTATCTTCTTGGCTGGCATATTTTAGAAAATCCTACAGGTATTTGAACTACAGAAGGGAGTATTTTACCATGACAAATACAATTCTAATCCATAAAATCTAATCAAGATGTGTATGCTTAGTTGCTCAGTTGTGTCTGACTCTTTGCAACCCCATAAACCATAGCCCACCAGCCTTCTCTGTCCATGGGATTTCCAAGGCAAGAATACTGGAGAGGTTGCCACTTCCTTTTCCAGGGTTCTGGCCCAGGGATCAAACCTAGGTCTGCTGCATTTCAGGCAGATTCTTTACCATCTGAGCCACCAGGGAAGCCCAAAATTTGACCAAGAGGGTTTTTTAATTTTTTCCTCAAAAGATCATTGGTTCATAAAGCCTCCTATACGGCTTAACTTTTGGAAGTGCTAAGACATGATGCTGGGAAAGATTGAGTGCAGGAGGAGAATGGGTGACAGAGGATGATCAGAGGTTGGATGGCATCGTCAACTCAATGGACATGAGTTTGAGCAAACTCCAGGAGACAGTGAAGGAGAGGGAAAACTGGCATGCTGCAGTCAAGGGGTCTCAAAGAGTCAGACATGATTGAGTGACTGAACAACAACAATAAAGACATTATAAAAAGGTTTCAAAAGTTGTTTGTGCTTTGCAAACTCCTGGAAAAATAGGGAGCCAGGAATACCCTAGTGGGAGAGAGTCATTCACAGGATGGCTCCACTGTCAGTTTCTTTTTCAGTACCAGTAATAAATGTAGCATTTCCTCCTCCTGCTTTAACACTTGGCAGAGGATGCCTCACTTCAGTCTGAGAAGTAAGGCATCCTCTGCCTGACTTGTCAGAGGAAGTAGTTATCTTTTCCTTTGCTTTCAGCCGAAGTCTTCCATGCCTCCCCCTTTCTACTTCGCCATTTATTTAACTTCATATTATCAAATTCTTTCCCTCTCAATGATTACTCTTGGGGTTTTGAGGAATGATAATTGTGAACCATATGATGAAAAGACAGACATAGATAAGGTGTCAAATACCCACTTGTTATTGTTGTTGGTATACCACAATTGAAGATTGAGGCTGTGATCTAAAACTGAACAACCAAAGGCTCTTTCCCCGACCCCTCTGATGTGTGAGATTCTAACCTGCTGTTAGTTTGCTACTTAGAAGAGGAAAAAGCAGGGAGGGAGGGGAAGAAAGATGGTCTTTGGGTTCACAGGTTCCGAGAGAGAGAGCCAAAAAGAGCTTCAGACAAATGTGGATAATGAACCATTTTACTAAGGTCACCAATGAAATAAATCCTTCTTTCCTTGGGAAGGACAGAGTGAAGGGGTCACAAAGAAACAGAATTTCTCTGTTATTTAAAATGATTTATTCCTCAAAAAATTAAAAACAGAACTACCATATGATCTAGCAATTCCACTTTTGGGTATATACATCCAAGGAAATGAAATCACTATGTTGAAGAGATAGCTGCACCTCCGTGTTCCTTGCAGAATTTACAGTAGCCAAGACATGGATTTAACCTAAGTGTCCATCAACAGATGAACTAATAAAGAAAATGTGACACACACACACGCACACATACAACACAGAATACTATTTAACCATATAAAGAAAATCCTGCCATTTCTGACAACCTGAATGGAACTTGAAGGCATTACGGCAAGTAAAATAAAAGAGAAAGACAACTACTATATGATCACTTATATGTGAAATATATTTTAAAAAGAAACAAACAAACAAAAAGACTTAAAAAACAGAGATCAAATTTTCTGAGAAGAAAATAAATCTGCCCTCTGTCTTGGAGGTAGACTCTGTCTCTGTCCTTCAGGCCTTTTTTTTCTAACTATATAAACATCCTTGAAAAGATAGTTGGAGACTATAGCTTTTACAAAATGTGTAGAAACATAATAGAGAATTAATTCCCAACACCAAGAACAGATGAGGCAAATAGAAAGCAGCAAGATGGTAGATTTTAATCCAACTATGTCAATAATCACATTAAATGTGATCAGATTAAATAATCCATTTAAAAGACAAAGATTGTCAGGTTGAATAAGAAAGCAAGATCTAACTATATTGTCTGCCAGAAACTCACTTTAACTATAAATACATCAATAACTTAAAAATAATAGAATTGAAAAATATATGCCATGTAAATATGAACCATACAAAAGTTGGAGTGAAAGTGAAAAGAAAGAAAGTGAAAGTCATTCAGTCATTTCCGATTCTTTGTGACCCCATGGACTATCCCGTCCATGGAATTCTCCAGGCCAGAATACTGTAGTGGGTAGCCTTTCCCTTCTCCAGGGGATCTTCCCAACTCAGGGATCAAATCCAGGTCTTCTGCATTGTAGATGGATTCTTTACCAGCTGAGCCACAAGTAGCTATACTGAACAGTAGATTTCAGACAAGGAATATTATCACAGATAATCAGGGATATTGCAAAAAGATAAAAAGAGTGACCATCCAGGAAGATGTAATAGTCATAAATGTGTATGTATCTAGCCACAGAGCTTTTAAAATAAATGAAGCAAAAACTGATAGAACTGAAGGGAGAAGTGAACAAATTAACAATAATAACTGGAGATTTCAATACTCTGAGTATTTAATAGAGCAAACAGACAGAAAGTCAGTAAGAATGTAAAATCTGAATAACCACCCACCCTGACCTAATTGACATTTATAGAACAATCCACCCAATAACACTAGACCACAATTATTTTCAAGTGCACATAAAAGATTCACCAATGTAGACCACATCTGAAGTCACAATAACCCCCCTTACCAAGTTTAAAAAGAATAGAAATCATGAGAGTATGATCTTGAATCATTCCAGAATTAAACTAGAAATCAATAGCAGAAAGGTGTCTGAAAAATTCTTATATATTTGGAACTTTAACACATTTCTGAATGACAAATGTATTAAAGAGGAAATCTCAATAGAAATTTTAAAATAATTTGACTTAGTATGGCAAAACTAATAAAAAAAAGAAAAAGAAAAAAAATAATTTGACTTAAAATAAAAATCCAACATATAAAAACTTCTAAGACAGAGCTAAGTAGTACTTAGAGGAAAATTTATAGCACTGCAGGCTTATCTTAGAAAAGGTAATTAATATAATAATGGTTTACAGGCATGCTCAGTTACTCAGTTGTGTTCTACTCTACAACTCTATGGACTATAGTTTGCCAGGCCCTTCTGTCCATGGGATTCTCCAGGCAAGAATACCAGAGTGTGTTGCCATTTCCTTCTCCAGGGGATCTTCCTGATCCAGGGATCAAACCCATGTCTCCTACATTAGCAGGTGGATTCTTTACTGCTGAGCCACCTGGAAAGGCCCCAATTAATGGTTTCCCAAATATGTTACCTCCAAGTTTAAGTACTATTGTGAACTGAGATTTCTACCTGCAATTTAGTTTGTGAAAGTCGATGTTTGGATTACTTACAACAATTTTTAAGTCACTTCATAAAAATGTTAGAGTTTTATATTTGAATTTTGATTATGATTTTTTACCAGAAAATCTAGACATGAGTCTAACCTAGGGATTCTTAAAAATTTGTTGCAAGTGCACTTCAGTAAATGAGTTCTGGTTTATCATTTGAAGCTCAGTGCATTTAGTGAGCTTTGCCAAATTTTCTTTTGACTTGGGGTTGGATGGATGTCTATCTTGGATGAATACTAAAAAAAGTTCCTATTTTATTACCTAGAATTTACATAGCTCTGACCTAGTAAATACCACTCTTCATATTGCCTTAATACATTATAACTGCTTACATGGTTGTCATAGTCATGGCTATATTCATCATTCATTCACCCATCAAAATGAAATTATTGCTTGCAAAGAATTTTATCCCCAGTTCCTACCAGGTCCTTTGGTACAGAACAGGTGCAGGCAAATATAAAACCATGGTCTTGTGCAGTGTTTTTTGTATTTGAGTTTTACTGAGAGGAGCTGTGTTATTTTAACATTTCCTTACTGTGCCTAGCTTGAAGGACTCTTTGAAGCTGGTCTTAACGTGTGTTGTTCCTCACTGTGGGGTCCCTTTCTCCCACAGCTTCTGTTCTCCCATCCCTTTGGGGGTTGTTCTTGCATGCATTTTTCTCTTCCTCTATTCACTCCCAAGCTTTATCATTTTACTTTGGCTTTGTTCCTTCAAACTTTTTGCTTTCATTTGACAAGCCCTCCAGGGGTAAGAACAAAATGATCCAGGAAAGTAGCGATTGAAAATAAATGTTAAATCTTCAGTATTGCTCTGCTGTATTAATTTGTGTTGAAATTTTGTGTGATGAGGGGGAAAAACCCTGTATTTTGCAAAGAAACATCTCAAAATGCATGAGTTTACAGATGAATATTTTGCCTTCAAAGCATTTGTTTCTAAAACCTTAAGTAGAAATCTCCATACAAAGTTTCTCCATTGGCAGTTGATGAGTTAGTTTCACTTGTCTTTAGGTAGCTTTAATACACTCTCTAGCTAAACAAACAAAAGATCTTTGAGCCAACTATAGTCCTGGATTGATAGAAATCCAAAGACTCATGTAGATTCAGCTTTAATGTGTTTTGCTCTGCTATCTGGAGTAATACCAGCCTTATGGGAAGAGGGTAAAGGGCTTGAGAGGCAGAAAGGCAGAAGGAAAGAAGCCAGTCAGTAGGAAGATGAAAGACAGTGAAGTGCCTTTCTAACACTCTTTAGAATGTCCCACATCACCTGAAACCCTTTCATTGGATGTTTTTTGTATGTTTTATACCCCAGCCCACAGTCAAGACATGCAAACACACACATATTCACAGGCAGATATGAGATATATGAAACACAATTTCATAAAACAATATCTTTCTTTGTGCCTGACAAATGCTAATGTTTTCTATTCTAGGTCTCTTGTAATTGTTGGTCACAGATGACTAGTTAATTTCATGACCCATTAATGTGTGGCAACCTGTGGTTTGCATAACACTGCTGAAGTGATTGCAACTCTTCATTTCTGAGGATAAATTCTCACATTTTTTTATTTTTCAATAAATGTTTTTATCATCTTTTCTCATATGAAGCACTGAGCAGTACTGTTTGTCAAATGGAAAGTGACTTTTTCTGACCTAGTTAAAGGCTTAGAGATGTAAATAAATGGGAGATCAAGCCCTGAAAACCCAGGGTTTAAATGTCAGGAAAGTAAATTCACAGACCAAACCTGTTGGGAACAAACAGGAGATTATGTGACAAAGAAAAGAATAAAGAAAACCCGTTAATCACAACCAGAATCTGAG
This sequence comes from Antilocapra americana, assembly GCA_007570785.1. Lineage (NCBI taxonomy): Eukaryota > Metazoa > Chordata > Mammalia > Artiodactyla > Antilocapridae > Antilocapra > Antilocapra americana. Next base: position 10,308,874 of record ML660200.1, on the reverse strand, counting down.
AGTTTAATGTAAGCAAAGACCACATTCTGTTCAGCAAAATGCATGAGTTTACAGATAAATAAATATACAGATTTCATCCAAAATCAGTACATTGTATAGAAGGAGATATTAGTAACCCTTCCCTCAGTGGTAGAATAAGATAATCTTAAGAATTTAATTGAATCCACCTGTGGAACAACAGGGATTAAATGCTATTAAAGGTTAATGTCACTCCTGAGTAATAGCCCCACCCCCACTCCAATCAAAAAAGCAATGAGATTCTATTTAACATAATTGGGGACTGCTGACTCACTTGGGGGAGGCTTTAGCTCATTACCTTCTGGAGAAAGAATTTTGTCATTTGTGGAAAAGCACCAATGCTGAGTGCTCCTCCACTATGGGGGGTGTATGTGGAATCACAGGTGAGCTTTTTATAAATACTGATCCAGGTGAGCCATCAGGATGACTACAATTCAAGTGAAAGGAAATAAATACTGGCAAACACCAAAAAGGAAATCTGAGCTGAGGACTCACAACTGACCGTTGGATTTTGCCCTCCTTCCCACCCATTTCCACTTTAGCTATTCCGATAGACTTGGGATGCAAAGGGCATCAGATATTCCATCTGAAGCCCTGGGAAGTCCGTACACTTTCTATTCAAGTGTGGATCACACACCAGCATATCAGCATCACCTGGGAGCTGGTTAGAGAGGGTGGAGCAAATGACAACAGCCCTGGATGTTTCTAAGGGAAAAATGGAAAGACCCCTTATGCTACAGGCATGTTTTCAAATAGAGAGACTCAAGAGAGAGGATAATTCCTACACTGTTTGTGGGAATGTAAATTCATGCAGCCATTGTGGAGAACAGTGTGGAGGTGTCTCAAAAAACTAAAAATAGAATTGTCTTATGATCCAGCAATTCCACTCGTAGGCATATGTCTGAACAAAACTATAATTGAAAAAGATACATGCACCCAATACTCACAGTAGCAGTATTTATGATAGCCAGGACATGAAATCAACTTAAATGTACATCAACTGATAAATAGATGAAGAAGATGTGGCATATATATACAATGGACTATTAGACATAAAAAATAATGAAAATAATACTATTTGCAGCAACATGGATGGACCTAGAGATTCACTTCACTTCACTTCAGTTGCTCAGTCATGTCCGACTCTTTGTGACCCCATGAACTGCAGCATGCCAGGCCTTCCTGTCCATCATCAACTCCCAGAGTCTACCCAAACCCCTGTCCATTAAGAAAGTGATGCCATCCAACCATCTCATCCTCTGTTGTCCCCTTCTCCTCCTGCCCTCAATCTTTCCCAGCATCAGAGTCTTTTCCAATGAGTCAACTCTTCGCATCAGGTTGCCAAAGTATTGGAGTTTCAGCTTCAACATCAGTCCTTCCAGTGAACACCCAGGACTGATCTCCTTTAGGATGGACTTGTTGGATCTCCTTGCAGGCCAAGGGACTCTCAAGAGTCTTCTCCAACACCACAGTTCGAAAGCATCAGTTCTTCGGTGCTCAGCTTTCTTCACCATCCAACTCTCACATCCATACATGACTACTGGAAAAACCATAGCCTTGACTAGAAGGACCTTTGTTGACAAAGTAATGTCTCTGCTTTACAATATGCTATCTAGGTTGGCCATAACTTTCTTTCCAAGGAGTGAGTGTCTTTTAATTTCATGGCTGAAATCACTATCTGCAGTGATTTTGGAGCCCAGAAAAATAAAGTCAGCCACTGTTGTTTCCCCATCTACCTGTCATGAAGTGATGGGATCAGATGCCACGATCTTAGTTTCCTGAATGTTGAGCTTTAAGCCAACTTTTTCACTCTCCTCTTTCACTTTCATCAAGAGACTCTTCAGTTCCTCTTTACTTTCTGCCATAAGGGTGGTGTCATCTGCATACCTAAGGTTCTTGATATTTCTCCTGGTAATCTTGATTCCAGCTTGTGCTTCCTCCAGCCCAGCATTTCTCATGATGTACTCTGCATGTAAGTTAAATAAGCACGGTGACAATATACATCCTTGACATACTCCTTTTCCTATTTGGAACCAGTCTGTTGTTCCACATCCAGTTCTAACTGTTGCTTCCTGACCTGCATACAGGTTTCTCAAGAGGCAGGTCAGATGGTCTGGTATTCCCTTCTCTTTCAGTTTTCCACAGTTTATTGTAATCCGCACAGTCAAAGACTTTGACATAGTCAATAAAGCAGAAATAGATGTTTTTCTGGAACTCTCTTGTTGTTTTGATGATCCAGTGGATGTGGCAGTTTGATCTTTGGTTCCTCTGTCTTCTCTAAATCCAACTTGAACATCTGAAAGTTCACAGTTGACGTATTGCTGAAGCCTGGCTTGGAGAATTAAGAGCATTACTTTGCTAGCGTGTGAGATGAGTGCAATTGGTGTGGTAGTTTGAGCATTCTTTAACATTGCCTTTCTTTGTGATTGGAATAAAAACTGACCTTTTCCAGTCCTGTGGCCACTGCTGAGTTTTCCAAATTTTCTGGCATATTGAGTGCGACACTCCCACAGCAACATCTTTCAGGATTTGAAATAGCTCAACTGGAATTCCATCACCTCTACTAGCTTTGTTCATAGTGATGCTTCCTAAGGCCCACTTGACTTCACATTCCAGGATGTCTGGCTCTAAGTGAGTGATCACACCATCATGGTTATCTGGGTTGTGAAGATCTTTTTTGTACAGTTCTTCTATGTATTCTTGCAACTTCTTCTTAATATTTTCTGCTTCTTTTAGGTCCATACCATTTCTGTCCTTTATTGAGCCCATCTTTGCATGAAATGTTCCCCTGGTATCTCTAATTTTCTTGAAGAGATCACTAGTCTTTCCCATTATGTTGTTTTCCTCTATTTCTTTGTATTGATTGCTGAGGAAGGCTTTCTTTTCTCTCCTTGCTATTCTTTGGAATTCTGCATTCAAATGGGAATATCTTTCCTTTTCTCCTTAGTTCACTGATTACTAAAATGGTGATGTTCATTCTTACCATCTCCTATTTGACCACTTCCAGTTTACCTAATTCATGCACCTAACATTTCTTAAAATAAATGATACAACGTTGATACACTTCCAAATGTTGACCTATTCAAAGAAATTGGAGTTGTCTTTTTTTTTTTAACGTAGACTTATATCAATGCAAGAAAATATTCTTAATGCAAAAAATATTCTCAACTTCTAAAATAAATCTTATGTTCCTCTGCTCTTTTTCTCTCCCCACCCCCAAATGGGATGTTTCCCTTCTTCATTTTTCTTTAGGCGTTTGATAGATTCTTGTGATACCAGTATAGAAATGTGGGCTGGAGCTTATAATGTTGATAGATTTATAGCTGATGAATGATTTGAGGTTGTTTGGATGAAGATCTTTAGTAGTCTGCCAAAGTTTTCTCTCTCCTTTGACAATTTTTATCATAGATTTGAATTAAGACACAAGAAGCATAATATACCACATTTTCAGATGACATGACATTAGGTGTGGGAGAGTTAGGTCATGTTATCTTTAAAAAATCAGAATCCAGAAAGATGTTATAACAAATGTATGAAAAAACCACAGGATAAATTTCACAATAGGCAAATGAAATCCTTACTTCCAAGTTAAAAAAATTGTTTAAATACTTTCTACAATTACATAAATAGTACATATCACTTTGTTCCAATACAGAGATATAATAATTTTTAACATGTATGGAATTACATAAGGTCATCTAAATTAGAAGTAGATGAAAGAGAATAAAGAAAACGAAAGTCGGGGCAAAAAGAAACCAAGGAAGGAGGTTAAAAGTCCCTCTAGTGATGATGTATGAGCTATGGGAAAGTGTATGAGAACAAGACTGATAGATACAATGTTAAAGATGACTGGAAAAAACAGCATTCATCATGGCTCAGGATGGAGTCAAGGCAGGGCTGACAAGAAGAGGTCAGGTAATATTTCAATTCTAATTGATTGGTAAGTGGATTCTTAGAGCATCATGAGAGGAGGGCTTCTGAGACTGGGTTTAGCAGGAATGAATATGGTCATACCACAGTCATTAGTGGAAATGGGGTGGAGCAGCATTTATGTTGGATCTTTAGCAATCCTAGGTGAAATCTCTTCATTTTATGGAAGCAAATGTATACACTTAGGAAGGCAGATGTCAAAGCAAAATGGTCAGGGGTGAGGAAAGTAGATAAGTGGCAAGTCCAGTGGTGGGCTCATTCAACACCAATGCCAACTCTCTCTTAGTGCAAGGAAACTGCTTGGACCACATTTTATAGGGACTGACGCCTCCTTCATAGGTAGGGAGGGATTTTGGTGGGTGCTAGAATTTATTCAAAACATTTGACTAGGGAAAGTCGGACCTTGATATGCATGCCTTTTACTTTGGAATTCCCCATACCATCAGAGAGTCTTTAATTTTATTACATTGCCTTCTGCTCCCATTTTCCATCCTGGAGTCCCTAGTCTCCCATCTATTCTATCATATGTGTTATTTAAGACAGAGTGGAGGATGATGTCTTCTGAAAGTTGCCAAGTCTCCACTTTCCACCTATAACTGTCACCCTAGGAGTATAAAAGAGAGAGAAGTTTCTTGCACTGTGAATTCTGAGTTTAACTTACACAAGTTCTGGGTGGTGGTTTCCTTCACCAAAAGGTGGAAGTTGGAGAGAGATTTACATGGAGCAGATCACATGGGATGAAGACTTACCAATTAGCTTCTGGTATATAAGATGTCACCAAAATCCAATATCTTAATAACTTCTTTTATTTCTCATACTTCTGTGCATTGGGTGGCCATTTCTTCTGGTTAGCTGATTTCTACTGCCCAGTGGTGACTTAACTGTGACCAAGTTGCCTAGACCAACTCTCTCACCTATCTGTTTGTTGGCTTTATGTCATTGAGGTGAGTATTGGCCTTGCAGTGTTCCCAAGAGAAAGAGAGAGCAAGTCCCAGGGCCCAAGTATTTTGCGAGTCTTTGCTTGTGTCACATTTAGTGTTGTATCATTGGCCAAAAATAACCACAATGGTGTGATCACTCACCTAGAGCCAGACATCCTGGAGTCCAAAGTCAAGTGGGCCTTAGGAAGCATCACTATGGACAAAGCTAGTGGAGTTGATGGAATTCCAGCTGAACCATTTCAAATCCTAAGAGATGATGCTGTGAAAGTGCTGCATTCAATATGTCAGCAAATTTTGAAAACTCAGCAGTGGCCATAGGACTAGAAAATGTCAGTTTTCATTCCAATCCCAAAGAAAGGCAATGCCAAAGAATGTTAAAACTACTGCACAGTTGCACTCATCTCACACACTAGCAAAGTAATGCTCAAAATTCTCCAAGTGAGGCTTTGGCAGTACATGAGCCGAGAAGTTGAAATGTTCATGCTAGTTTCAGAAAAGGCAGTGGAAGCAGAGATCAAATTTCCAACATCCATTGGATCATAGAAAAAGCAAGAGGATTCCAGAAAAAAGACATATACTCTGTTTTACTGACTACACCAAAGCCTTTGACTGTGTGGATCACAACAAACTGTGGAAAATTCTGAAAAAAATGGGAATACCAGACCACCTTACCTGCCTCCTAAGAAATCTGTACTCAAGTCAAGAAGCAACAGTTAGAACCAGACGTAGAACAATGGACTGGTTCCAAGTAGGGAAAGGAGTACGTCAGGGCTATATATTGTCACCTTGCTTATTTAACTTATATGCAGAGTACATCATGTGAAATGCCAGGTTGGATGAAGCCCAAGTTGGAATCAAGATTTTTGGGAGAAATATCAACAATCTCTGATATGCAGATGATACCATCCTTATGGTAGAAAGTGAAGAGGAACTGAAGAGTCTCTTGATGAAAGTGAAAGAGGAGAGGGAAAAAACTGGCTTAAATCTCAATATTCAAAAAAACAAAGATCATGGCATTCAGTCCCATCACTTCATGGCAAACAGATGAAGAAACAGTGACAGACTTTAGTTTTTTGGGCTCCAAAATCACTGTAGATGGTGACTGCAGCCATGAAATTAAAAGACGCTTGCTCCTTGGAAGAAAATCTATGACAAACCTGGACAGCATATTGAAAAGCCGAGACATTATTTTGCCAACAAAGGTCCATCTAGTCAAGGCTATGGTTTTTCCAGTAGTCATGTATGAAGGTGAGATTTGGAGCATAAAGAAAGCTGAGCACCAAATAATTGATGCTTTTGAACTGTGGTGTTGGAGAAGACTCTTGAGAGTTACTTGAACTGCAAGGAGATCCAACCAGTACATCCTAAAGGAAATAAATCCTGAATATTCATTGGAAGAACTGATGCTGAAGATAACTGAAATACTTTGGCCACCTGAAGCGAAGAACTGACTCACTGGAAAAGACCCTGATGTTGGGAAAGACTGAAGGCAGGAGGAGAAGGGGATGACAGAGGGTGGTTAGATGGCATCACTGACTCGATGGACATGAGTTTGAGCAAGCTCTTGGAGTTGGTGATAGAAGCCTGGCATAGTGGAATCCATGGGGTCACAAAGAGTTGGACATGACTGAGCGACTGAAATGAACTGACTTACCAAAGCATGTCACTATGACTACACCTGAATTGAAGAGTTAAAGATATATTCACTACCACCGGACCAAGGAGGGATACATCGATTCTATCCTTCCACTCTAAAAGAATCTGCTAAGTCAGATTGCAAAGAGGTGTGTGTAGCAATGAGAGGTCTCTGTGGTCATTTTTGTAGCCTGCCACAGATGAGGGCACCTGCTTACCCACACTGAGCAGTCAAATCAATCATTGCAGATTGTCCTCCCATCACTGTGTTTAAAATTGGAACTGGAATCCTACTTTCCCAATGAAACACTTTCAAAGATGTTTAAGGCCCTTAAGGAGGGTTTATTCCTTGATATTGCACCACCACTATATGATCATGTTGGAAATCTAGTTCTAAGTATTCAACTTTAAAATGACCTTTGAAAATACAACCCATTTCTAATTTGAGGTGTACCTGTCTTGTTGACTGAAACAGAGTTGCAGAAAAGGACTAGTGCCTTTCTTAAAAAAAAAAGTTATTCTGTACTCTGACAGTAAGAATTCCTTTCTGAAATAGATACAGATGATAACCTCCTGGTCTGAGTTTGAAGTTTGCTATTTCATTTTTTGGCTAGTTATAGTCAGAACTGCTATTTTCACTGTAGAGCAAAATGATTATTTATACTTCTCCTGGATCATTCTTTATGTACCATTAGCAATGACATGCAAAGCACAAGGGATTGAATATTTACATCCAAAATTCTGAATATTCTCTCTTTGGCACATACAATTGCTCAGGGTTGTGAGGCCCACTAATAAAGAACCATATGTCATTTATGGATTGGATGCTGCTTCAGCATTGGTTTCCACAGCTGAAGCTCTAAATTTCCCTGCTTTTCACCTTGTGTCTGAGTGTGGCTGAGTGTTGCTTTGGTGTTGCCTATTAAAGAAATGTGGAAGATGAAGATATCTTTCTTTGATTTTTCCTAATGGCTAATCCCTCAGAGTTGTTTTTTTTTTTTTAAATAAACAGAGTATTATAATTACAGCATGGCAGGATTAAGGGTTCAATGCAAAAAGTATTTCTTAGGCATTTAGGAAGATTCTGAACTTGAGGTTGCTCTGATGATGTATGGGGCAAAAGGCATGTTCCTTGGCCTCAGCCAGTTTATGTACTAATCAGATTGTAAGAGAGGAACATAAATAATTCCAGCAGTGTCCAGAATACACCGAGTCCCAAAACAATGCAAAGAAGGGAGTATGAAGTTCAAAGAAAGGAAGGAGCATATCATTCAGCTTACATTCATAATGATGAGGACATGGCATTTAATCATTGATTTTCTTGTCCCTTTGATGGCAAAAGTTTAGACTCCCCTGGGTTGGGTCTTATCATCTCTATTGCCTTTCAAAAAGCCTGCCACCCAGTAGAATAGATGTCTATGAATTTATGCAAAATGAATGAATGGACGAATGGATTGATTCACTTAGCAGAAGGAAGAAAAACTGTGGATGTACAAAAAGTTGCAAGGTGCTTAGAAGAATTGGCAGATAGCAGTGGATTAGGGAGAGGAAATGTTTGTGATGGAGGGCACGGACTGAGCAAAGATTTGAAACAATGAAAGTACAAAACAATTAGGAGAAAAATAATCCAGCTTGGCTGCAGTGTGGGAGGAAGCATTTATATCCTAGAACTTTCAGTGTAAATTTCATCAAGCAATGAATGGTGCTTCTTAGCTCCTGTCCTCTTTCCCTTAAGGGATGAACATCAACCTATCCATTCTGTCCTTGACTCCAACTGGAAATTTGGGCGGATTGAGGCAGAGGGATAATAGGAAGAAGAGCCAGCAGTGACATCAATGGTTCCTGAGCCCCTAGACAAGGCACCACCATCATCATAACAATAATGACAATAATGGCTCCAAACTTATGAACTCATACTAGTTGTCAGGCACTGTGTTAACTACTTATCGTGACCATCTTATTTTATTCTTCCAACAGCCCCAATTCTTGCTTTGACAAACAAAAACAACATATTCTGCATAGAGATATTTGAATGTATAAGGTAGTCACATTTTTTTTTTAGAAAACTAAGATCATGTCATCTGGTCCCAACACTTCATGGAAAATAGATGGGGAAACAATGGAAACAGTGACAGACTTTTTATTTTGGGGGGGATCCAAAATCACTGCAGATGGTGACTGCAGCCATGAAATTAAAAGACGCTTGCTCCTTGGAAGAAAAGTTATGACCAACCTAGACAGAGTACTAAAAAGCAGAGACATTAGTTTGCCAACAAAGGTCAATCTAGTCAAGGCTATGGTTTTTCCACTTGTCATGTATAGATGTGAGAGTTGGACTATAAGAAAGCTGAGCAATGAAGAATTGATGCTTTTGAACTGTGGTGTTGGATAAGACTCTTGAGAGTTCCTTGGACTGCAAGGAGATCCAACCAGTCCATCCTAAAGGAAATCAATCCTGAATATTCATTGAAAGGATTGATGGTGAAGCTGAAACTCCAATACTTGGCCAGCTGATAGGAAGAACTGACTCATTTGAAAAGACCTGATGCTGGGAAAGATTGAAGGTGGGAAGAGAAGGGGACAACAGAGGATGAAATGGTTGGATGGCATCATTGACTCAATGGACATGAGTTTGAATAAACTCCAGGAGTTGTTGATGGACAGGGAAGCCTGGCGTGCTGCAGTCTATGGGGTCTTAGAGTTGGAAATGACTGAGCAACTGAACTGAACTGAATTTTATCTTCCCTTTATGTGCATGCATGCTCAGTCATTCAGTCATGTCTGAGTCTGTGACCTCATGGACTGTAGACTGTAGCCCTTTAGGCTCCTCTGTCCATGGGATTTTCCAGGCAGGAATACTAGAATGGGTTGCCATTTCGTACTCCAGGGGATCTTCTTGACCAAGGTATTGTACCTATGTCTCTTGTGTCTCCTGCATTGGCAGCCAGATTCTTTACCATTGGGCTACTTAGGAAGTCCTTATCTTCCCTATATAGTTCCCAATAACTTTCACATTTGTTCTTATTAAATTCATACTGATAGCATATATTAGTTTTTATGATAGAAGTGAGGTAGCTCAGCACAGCGGTTAAGAACATGGACTCTGCAAGTATGTTTACTACCTAGATTCAAATTCTGGCTTAGGCACATTCTGTGTCTGTGACTGCAGGCAGGAAATGTATCTTCCCTGTACCTTAGTTTCCTAATCTGTAAAGTGTAAATAATAACAGAAGAACCTATTTCATAGTGTTGGTATGATAATTAAGTGAATCATTATTTGCAAAAGACTTCAGGAACACTCTATAATTGTTGGCTGTTATAACTATTACAATGTTCATTTTAAAAATGGGGAAGCCAAGGCACAGAAAGGCAAAGAAACTTGCCCTGCAGTAGTTAGCAAGCAGCGGGACCCAGCATACTGAGTTCAGGGTTCCACCTCCAAGATGTGAAGCAACTAACTCTCTCATGGGCCTTTGATTGTCCATCAGAGTTGTATCTTTTATGGTTGCATACTTGACAGAGTCTCAGTGGACTGACCCAGGTAAATAATCTTAGGTGAACTTTCTATTTCTTCCTGTTGGAAGACTTTTTAAACTTACTGATAGATGTTTATGCTGAAGCTCCAATACTTTGGCCACCTGATGCAAAGAACCAACTCAGTGGAAAAGACCCTGATAATGGGAAAGATTGAAGGCAGGAGGAGAATGGGATGACAGGATGGCTGGATGGCATCACTGATTCAATGGACATGAGTTTGAGCAAGCAGCTCCTGGAGATGGTGAAGGACAGGGTAGCCTGGCGTGCTGCAGCCCATGGGGTCACAAAGAGTCAGACACGACTGAGTGACTGAACAACAGTACTAGCAAAAGCATGAACCTTGGTCTTCAGAGTGCTATTGATTACTTTCTCTGCACAAGGCATGGAAGTCAGGGTTCTAGAGAAATACCTGGAAACACTCTGTAGCTCAAAGGGCTTAAAATAATTATAAATAGATGAAATGTATTTATGAAAAAATTCCAGAATAAGGCATATTTTACTACTATTTACCACGTACATAAAAAGAGAGATCAATCCCTATTTCACTATAGGCTGAAATGATTAGGAATGGAGACTCCTTTGGGGGGTAGGAGTTACCTTGAGTTGTGGAAGAGACAGCCAAGAATTATATCCCTAGGGGCACAAGCACAGGTAGATGTGGGAGAGGGTGGGGTGTGTGTGTGTTGTGTATAGAGGACATGTCCACAATGTTATAGGAAGAATGTGTAGAGCAGGTCCAGAGGACAAATGCGATGACAGGCAGATTAGGATGAGGAAACAAAAACAAGAAAACAAACAGTAGCCTGAGGACCAATATCTAAGCTTGAAAGAATGTAGGAAATTGTGGTTGTAGGTCTAAGATGAACCCCTCTGCTTCATCTGACACTTCAGAACACAGCACTTAATATTTCAATCTTGGTTGTTGTTTTTTTTTTTTCTAAATGGCCTTAATTTTTACATAGGTTAACAGAAACAGGAATGCTGCAATATTTGGGATGAAAGCTGTATATTTTCTATTTCTCTATTGTTCATTACTAAGGTATCCTATCAGTATAAAAGCAGAGTGTGTGTTTGGGTCAGTGTTCTTCTAAAGGCAAAGAACAGAGGAATTAAACTCTAGAAGACTATCATCTAAGTATTACCACACTGTTCTGATCTCAAGTTTTGAAGTAAATGGCTTCTCTTTTGGTCATTTATTGACTTCCTGTTTGAAAGTTTTTTGTTCCCGAATATCATCATTTTGCATACATCTTGCTAGATCTCTCTAGTTGATTGCTATTATAAATTTTACCTTATTTTCTTCCATGGTTCAAGCCAGTTTTGTTTTTTTTTAGTTAAAACACATGAATAAGTAATAAATAATTACATTATTAATCTCTTCTAGACATCTTTGCTGGAGTCAAACTACCATTTCCTAAACTTATCATATTTGTATAGTAAAAAATTTGCTGTAGTTTTATTGGCCTTGTATTAAAATTTTTTTCTATGACATTCCCTGTCTTCTTTTCTGAAATGCTTTCCTATAATTTAATGGAAAAGGACAAAAGGAGAAGAGAGGAAAGACACTGAAAAATGGCAATGGGGAGGATAAGAAAGATGCTCTTTAAATATAGTGACAGTGAAAGATTAACTTTTTCAAGTACAACTATATTTATGAAAGTTAGTTTTTTTGCTACTTTTTAAAAGATAGGATATAATATTTCTTTGAAATGATTTTAAGGCTATTAATTAATTTTAAGTGCTCTTATCAATAAATTATTTTAAAGGTTTATCAGACTGGTTAAATCTGATGAGCAAACTAGCTTGTGAGCCCATTTGTTTTCTGGATTCTTCCAAATGTGATTAGAATTCAGTAACAGTTTGGAAGCCCTACAGAATAATTTGATAATATTGTTTACCATTTCAGGTATTTACCATTATAAGGCCTTTCTTAGTAACTGATTTTGCTTATGCAGCTAATGTCATTAGGAACCTCAGTGCTTGGTTATCATATTTTTTAAGTCCAGAGTACTTGAGGTCCATGAGTAAGAATGCTCCAACTGTCTTTAAGTTAGTAGTTTTAGCCCGGGGATTAAAATGGAAGAGAAGTTTACATGAATTAGGGTCTGCTGATAAACTGGACATTTTCACATTTTATATTATGAAATGCATTGAAAAATACAATATATTGTGAGTACATTCTGTGTATTCCTTACAAAGTCATATTGTCATCCCTCCTTTGAGACAAAGACTCTCAGACTCAGAGAGGTTAAGACATCTACCCAAGTTCCCAGGGATAGTAAATGTCAGAGCAGAAGTTGACCTTAGGTGAATCTAACTATGAGGACTGCCATCTTTCTGGGGGATCTGTTGCCTCTGCCTGAATAAGAGGAGTTTCTTTCTGTAAAGAAGCAGTATATAATGCAGAGATGGGTTTGGGCAGCTGGTGAACCTGGAAACAAGGCTTGAGAGAAGTTCAGGTCCAGAATCCTTTCCTTCTGTCTTCCTCTTCCCTTGTATGGCCACCTTTCTCCAGTCTATCACTTTCCTTTATCTACACTCCAGTCTCTGAGGAGGATTAGCATGATAGTGAAGAGCCCAGGTAGATTCCGTAGGCAACAAATACCCATGAGAAAGTCTATAAATCCAAGACAAAAAACACCAGTTTGATTTTGAAGGTACTGAGCCTTGGCAGAAAACTGTCAGTTTGCACAACATGCTTTAGGGAAACGTCTTTCCAGGCAAAATAAAAACAAAAGCAAAATTTAAGCTGTCTGTAAAACTGAGCATCTATAGACATCTACGTGGGGGATAAATGCAGAAACAACACCCTGACTGTTGCAGAAAGTAGTAAAGACCAGACACTACAGAATAAAATCAGTCCAGATGAAACTGGGGCTCTGTGCACACCTGCTCTGTCTCTAAATGCCAGGGCAGTGTGCTGCCAAGAGGGCCAGGATGGACAGTGGTTTAGGAATGAGATTTCCTCATTCAAATCAGAGCTTTCCCACTTATATCATGTCAAGTGAAGACAACTCTGTCTCAACTGTTCCGTCTGTAAAGTGGGAGGAACAATGACATCTACTTTGCAGAGGTATGTTATTAGAGTATAGTATATACTTGGAATGAGACCTGCTACATAGAAAGCCCCATATGTGGATTGACTCTCGAACCTACTATTGAACTGCCTTCTCATGTAATCAGGCAATGAAGCCCTGAAAATACAAGACCTCCTTATAATCCTACATGTGACAAAAATTAGGTAGGGTCACTTGTACCAAAATTGCATTTCTAAACCCCATAGCAATGATAGTACTTCTCACTCACTACTTTGATGAATTCTTCAATGGGCAAGATAAAATGGAAATTGGCATTGTATACTTGCCTGCAGCGACCACTATCATATGTGGTCCATTGTCTGTGACTTACCAAAATATGGTTGAATCAATTCACTCCTAATCTTCTGACAGTTCTTTTAATATTAGTTCTTTAAAGTGCAGTCAGTGAAGACAAATACAATTCAGCATATTTCTCTCTCCTCTCTCACTGCCTTTCCCTCCCAGCTATAAATTGTTATCTGTTCACTGGATAAACAGCATCTAAATTCCCTGGTGCCCAACAGCCCACTGATTTCACTCAAAGGTTGTCTCATCCAGCTCTGAATCTGGACTCTGGTGTCTGAATGGCCAGCAGGATTTATTTTCCCTGGTGGTTAGAGCCTATCTATTTTACCCAGGCAAACCACTTTCAACAGAGGAATAAATACACGAGGTGAAATTATTTTCATGAAATAAGTGAACCCCATCAATGAACTGCATTTTATTTTGTTATCAGAGAACTCGCTGCCTGCTAGCCCTGCCCATCAGCAGATGGCTTTTCTGACCTTTCTGACTTTAGTTCACAGTGGACTGCACTTTTCACTAGTAGTAGCCTAGATACTCAAATCAATGTCATGGTTTCATACCCAGAGGCTCTGACACCCCTAGGCACCAGACTTGTGGGGATAAGGAGACCCCATTAGAGGCACTACTTCAACTAACATGAGCTTCCAACTTGTTTCCTGTTGCTTCATTTAGAGTCGGCAGGCAGTGTGCCTTCAGGAAAGCATAAAGAAAGCTGGGATTATATCTTGGCTCTGCCAATTTCAGGTGGTGACAATATCGGCAGAAGTTTTGACATATCTGAGCTTCAGTTTCTGAATCTGTAAAATGAAGATAAATACTGTTTTATTCAGCATTTTTTGAAGCTTAATAGAAGCGCTGGAAGTTGTGTCTAGCATAATACCTGCCACTAACAGGTGCTGGTCAAACATTTCCTACCTCGTTTTTCTCCTTTCTGTCCTCCTTTTCCCCTCCCTTCCTTCTTTTTTCCCCCATCCTTCCATTCTCTTTCTTCCTCACATATAGTTTTCAGTTTGCCGGGGGGTTCCTTTTGTGATTTTAAGTGATCACTTCTTGGGGTAATTGTCACTTTTAGGGCCTGAAATGTGGCCCCTAATGCCTGAATATCAATCTAAGTCTTGCCCATCAGCCTTCAGCCTCCCTTCCCACCCATGGGACACTCCCCTACAGAGATCAAGTCTCTAAGTCTGATTTTCTCCAAAACTTAATAATCAATTTACTTCACCTCTAAGGTGACTCTTGATATCTCTTGGACAAAATTCAGTAGATGTTTAAAAAGTGCTTGATAAATTGGACCTACGATAGCCAAGCTACAGGCGCTCATGGAGTATGAGATACAGATTCTGGGCACTAAGTGTTTTGTAGTCTTGATAATCAAATGTGTCCACAAGCCTGGCTTCTGGAAAAACAGCTGGGTGTCAGGTTAAGAGCTTGGGTTCTAGAATCACATTGGCTCATCTCTGTGTCCTCTAATAAATCTCTTAATTTCTCTAAATCTGAATTTTCCCATCTGCTAATAGGTGATAGTAAGGTGGTTTTGGAGCAAATAAGAAATGACCCCTGAAGTACTTAGCACAGAGTCAGTTGGCTAGTGGGAGAAACAAACAATGGCTAGTCCTGAGATAATCTGAAAGAGATCTGTTATGGCCCCCAACCGTAACCCAATTCATATATTAAAATGTAACCCCTTGTGACTGTAATAGTTAAAGAGTTTTTAGAGAGGTGACTAAGTTAAAATAAGATAATTAGAATGAGACCTAATCCGATATGAATTGTGTCCTTAGAAGACAAGATTAGGGCATAGATACATACAAAGGAAGGACCATATGCAGGCACAGGGAGAAATCAGCCATCTGCAAGTCAAAGAGAGGTGTGTCTCTGAAGAAACCAGCCCTACCAACACCTGAATCTTGGATTTCCAGCCTCCAGAAATGTATGAAAATAAATTACTGTTGTTTAAGCTCCCCAGTTTGTGGTATGTCATTATGGCGACCCTAGCACCATCACTCGAAATGCCAGGCTGGATGAATCACTAGCAAGAATGAGGATTGCTAGGACAGATATCAGCAACCTCAGATATGCAGATGATACCACTCTAATGGCAGGAAGTAAAGAGGAACTTTTTAAACAGCCTATTGATAAGGTTGAAAGAAAAAAGTGAAAAAGCTGGCTTGAAACTCAACATTCAAAAAACTAAGATTATGGCATCTGGACCCATTACTTTCTGGCAAATAGAAGGGGAAAAAGTGGAGGCCATGACAGATTTTATTTTCTTGGGCTATGGATGGTGGATGATCCAAAATCACTTTGGATGGTGACTACAGCCATGAAATTGAAAGACCCTTGCTCCATAGAAGGAAAGATATGACAAATCTAAATAGTGTATTGAAAAGCAGAGACATCACTTTGCTGACAAAGGTCTGTATAGTCCAAGCTATGGTTTTTCCAGTGCATGTGTGTCCCATTGTTAACTTGCATCCAATTCTTTGCAATGCTATGGACTGTAGCCCACCAAGCTCCTGTCTCCATGGGATTTTCCCAGCAAGAACACTGGAGTAGATTGCCATTTCCTCCCACAGGAGATCTTCCCAACGCAGAGATGGAACTCGTGTCTTCTGCATCTCCTGCAGTGGCAAGCAGATTCTTTACCACTGAGCCATCTGGGAAGTCCATGATTTTTCTAGTAGTCATGTATGGATGTGTGAATTGGATTATAATGAAGGCTGAGTGCCAAGGAATTGATGCTTTAAAAATTGTGATGCTGGAAAAGACTCTTGAGAGACCTTTGTACTGCAAGGAGATCAAACCAGTCAGTCTTAAAGGAAATCCACCCTGAATATTCTTGAAAAGAATTGTTGCTGAGGCTGAAGTTCCAACACTTGGCCACTTGATGTGAAGAGCCAACTCATTGGAAAAGACCTTGACCCTGGGAATGATTGAAGGCAATAGGAGAAGGGGTAGCAGAAGATGAGATGGTTAGATAGCATCACTGACTCAATGGACATAAATTTGTACAAACTCCAGTAGACAGTGGAGGACAGAGGAGCCTGGCGAGCTGCAGTCCTTGGGGTCGAAAAGAGGCAGACATGATTTAGTGAATGAACAACAGCAACAAAAAGCCCCACCCTACACCAGGACTGTTTTCTCCCAGCCCTGTGATCCTGAAGAGAACTTTGCACTCAGCCTGGGCTCAATCAATGATGATATGTTTCCAAGTCATAGGCTGGCCATGTTTCAGACTAAGTTCCTGCTTTGCATGTATAAGCCCCTTTTGAGCATCTTTTCAACACCAGTATCTTAATCCATTTACTGTTTGCCTTGGTTTGCCCCTTTATTTCCTTATGAACCAAGAAAACTGAGCTTTGATTGTTTTCTCAACAATTTGGCCATCTACCTGTGTGAGTTTTCTGGTTTGCCAGAAATAGGGACTTAGTTGCTGCATCTATGTTCTTAGATTCTGACACACTGATGCATCTGATCTAGGTTTTCCATATGGGCCCTGAGTACTTTCTAAGCTTCAGTGGCTCCAGTGCCTATATAATTGAGGAATGGGAAAAACACACACGTTCTAACATTAATTTGAGTGATGACTATTGTTAGTATAGCTGTATCATGCTACCCATGGACGCATGAAGAAATTGAGGCCCAGTCAGGGTCAGTACCTACACAGTCAATATTACACTTCAGTCTGCTTCTCAATAACACCAAGACCTTCCTGTTCCTGCACAGAACCTTTCACTTTGCCTTCCTGCCTCTGACCCTTGACTTTGCTATAACCTCCACAATCTAGCAGATCATTCTAATAATTAATTGTTTGACATTCCCAAAACAGTTTCTAGCTTTGTGTCCATGTCCCAATATATACCTCTATATGGTTCCATAAAGATCAGCTACAGTCTAATGTAAGGTCCCCATCCTCTGGGATCTAATGCCTGATGATCTGAGGTAGACCTGATGTAATAATAATGAAATAAAGTGCACAATAAATGTAATGCACTTGAATCATCTGGAAACCACTCCCCCCACCCCCCAACCCCAGTACATGGAAAAATTTCTTTCCACCAAACTGGTTCCTAGTGCCAAAAAGGTTGGAAACCACTGGTTTAAGGAATCTCTGACCCTGAAGCTGTACCTCTGAGTATGGATAAAGAATATCAGTATTTGCCGATGAGATCTGGAAGTGACTTAAAACAGAATTGTTTTGCTACTCCTTGGATACTGAGCTTCTCAAACTTGCCTCTAGTAGTAAGGTTACCAGGATACATAATAAGCTCTATAAATGGCAGAGAGGAATTTATGTCATGAGATCTAAAAATTCCTAGGTGGCCTTGTTCTATGATGACTATGCCATGTGTCTTGTGTGAGATCGGATTTCCTTAGAGATGCAGCATGGTCAGTGCATGAAAGTGATTCATAAGAGGAAGGCAAGGAGTCAGAATTTGAGCACTTAAAATAAATGTGGAGGAACAAAAGTAGACTAGATCTAGGAAAATATCTAGGAGTCAGTAGGCAAGTCAGAATGGGGAACCATTGGGCTGTCCAATATAGGAATGGGCATAGGAAAAGGGAGTATGTGACTTAGACACATTGTTTTGTGAACTTTCTGTGAAGTCATTAATTATTTCTTGCCTCCGTAAATCCTCTTTAAAAAAATAATAGGTTGGGCAAGTTGCTCTCTAAATTCTATTCTATATCCCCAACACTAATCTGCTTTATTTATTAAGTACCACTGTCAGAGCACATTAGTAGTACAGCTAACAGATATAAGATACCAGCACTATTAAGTATTTGACATCTGAGACCAACTTCTTTTCTAGAAGAAAAATTATTTTTTGTATGGTTTTTACTAAGGCTAGAGCAGGTCAGAATCTAGGTGTAAGGGCTGGTCTTGGAGAACACCTCTGAGAGCAGAAGGTGTCCCATGGGTACTCATTTCATGACTCTGGTAACTTGTGAGCTATTTGGCCCCATGGCAGTGGGTCAGCAGTGCCTTTGAGGCTTTGGCACTGAATTTGACTTTGTCAAACCATGCATCAAGGCTCAGGAGGATTTAAAAACAGATGACAGCTACACGTGGAGTTTTCTGTCCACAGAATGACAGTGAGGGAGATGAGTTTGACTACATGGGAAGCAAAATCTTTCTGAACCAGTAAGATGAAGTGTTACTGAACCAGTAAGATGAAATGTTACAAACAATGAACCATCAGTTCAGGGTCAACCAGTTAGAACCCCCCCAGATCACTCTTACTGCCCTTGTGTTTACTGGAGAGATTCTTCTTCCTAGGTCACCCTCCTTAATCTTTGCATTTGCTTCAAAACCTGTTAGAACATTGGGCAAGACAAAAGTAGGGTGATATCTACACCCTCAATATGATATTCCCAGCACTTTTCAACTTTGACTATGTGTTAATCAGATTTATGCTGTCTTTCTCAGGACCAGCTACATAATTTCCTGAGCCAATGCAAGATGAAAATACATGGCTCTTAGATAGCTGAGTCAGTAAAGAATCTACCTTCAGTGCAGAAGACCTCCAGCAATGCAGGAGACCTGGGTTTAATCCCAGGATTGGGAAGATACCCTGGAGAAGGAAATGGCAACCCACTTCGTATTTTTGCCTGGGAAATCCCATGGACAGAGGAGCCTTGCAAGCTACAGTCCATGGGATCACATGTGTCAGATGTGACTTAGAGACTAAACCACCACCAGTTCAAAAGTGAAGAATTTAAAGATGGTGCTGACACAGGATTAATCCAAGTAGAGATCTCTTCTGAGCATGAGAATCTGTGTGACTGTATAGGCTGGATGTCTGTGGAGCTGACACTCATCCTGTCTCCCAATCTTCTGTTCCTGGGAAGGAGCCTGTTCAAGTATGGTGCTAGTTTTCTTCTTTGAGTTGTTGGACAAATTCACTCAAGCAAGCTTGTGTATACCATTCTGTGTCTTGTACTGTCTTGTTAGGAACCACAGACAATTTTGCTGAAGCGAGGAAAAGGCATCAGAACAAATTTGACAATGTTTTCTGGCTCGCATTTTCCATTTGAGAGGCATCCTCAGGTTGCCAAGATGTTCTTACATATGCTGCCTCTAAACCAGGGGTTCTTAATGAAGGGTGAAAATCAGGATTACTTGGGATGCTTCTTCAAAACATACTCCTCAGAGATTCTAAATCTGCCAACATAGTTTACATAGAGTATTGAAAAGTCTTTGAGCAAAATGTTGGTAAAGAACTACTTGAAAACGATTCCATTTATTTTTTGTTTTTGAGGAACATATGTTTATATATCTGTCTTGATGTTAGAATCTGTTGAAACTGACTTTTTTTTTTTTCAGAGTGCTTTAACCTTTACTTCAGTGAATAGATTCTGGGTGGTGATGATTATCCACTTTGACACAGAGTCAATTTATTTGTGATCTGCTTTCACAGAGGCCACAAACTAGTTATTGCAACCAACCAAGAAAAAAATAAGAGAAATTAAGAAATGCCACAAATATTGGCAATATTTACTTCAGCATATGGCTAATGTGTAAAGAGGTAAGAGAATGACGTATCTCAGGGGATCATTCAAAAGGAAAATTATTTAAATTAACTTCTCAGGCAAACTAAATTATGTACCATGCCCCCTCCTGTAATGCTATACAAAGTCAATGTTTGTGGAGAGTAGAACTGGGGACTGTCAATCAAGTCTTTCATAATGGTTGTGTCTGCAGGGATTTATTTTTTTCCTTTGCATTTTTGGCTTTTAGATGAATGAAGAATTTTTCTCAGAAAATTATTAATTACTCCTACTTGCCTGTCGAATTCAGTTCACTGTAGTTATGTAGGAGTCAATGGTATTCAAGCTGCAGCTTTTGATGAAGTAATCGGCTGCTTCTGGGGCCTCTTTCAGCTGCCCTGGGCGTGCTTCACATGTAAACGACTGCCAAATGGATTCTTTCGACATTCCAGCCAATTAAAATACATTTAAAGTGCAGCTGGTGGAGAGGGAAGCTGGGTGATTGTGTGGAGAACTTCAGGGCAGAGAGACAGAAAACAAACTTTGCAGAACCCGGTTCGGCCAGCCCAGCCAGGGGTAGGGGGGCAATGGAGAAAGTCCCCCAAAGAGGGTATCTTTAGTTGCTGTCATCATCAAAGATGACACTTTGAGCACCACCTTAAAAGACACAAAAGAGGGAAGCATGTTTGTTAGGGTGTCAGTTTTCTCCCCTTGCCTCTTGAAACTCTGTGTTGGCTGGTTGCCCAATGCGGTGCTGCATACAAATATTGACAGAACACAGCGGTGTTTGTTAAACCGGGTCTGGGGAAGCCAGTGATTAAAACTCTTGAAGGAAGATCCGAAAACCCCAGGAACTCTCCTCAATAGCCTTAGAACACTGACCGAATGAAAGAGAAAACACTGAGTGGGCTAAAGTGAACATATTCACCGTCCCTGCTGTGCTTTTTCGGTAAGGTCAGAATTTTATTTTCTTTCTCTTTTTTCTTTAATGTTTCTGTTGGTGTGGAGGCGAGAGCTTCCAACATGCTTACTAAGTGCTCTGCTTCAGACGTCTGATTTGCAGAGCATAGGGTTTGCCTGTGATTTTTCTGGAGGGCTTGAGGGGATTGCAATGTGTAAATAGACACAGGGCATCACCCAGCACACATGTGGAGTCTGCCAGTGCTTTTCCAGAACTCAGGATACATTTTTCAATATTTGCCTCTGTTGATCTGTCCCAGTATTTGCTGCCTGTGTCCAGGTGTCCTGAGGTTAATTACAAACAGATTCCTCCTTTGAGGGAACAGGTATGCTGTATGTGCTTGTTTCATTTTTATTTTCATCATCAATGTCTTGTGCATTCTGCCACCAGCCCCTTGCCTATGCATGCAGAAAGTGTATTTTTCCTCCTAGATTAATATCCAATCAGACACAAGTGTTCTGTTTTACTCAAGCAAATCCCAAATGTTTGGAAATGCCTTGCTTTATCTCAGCTTTTCTTGGAGGAGCTGCTAACTTGGGAATTTGTTCTGAATCACTCTTATACTGGAAGAAGGCAGCTGCGGTTGCACTATCTCTACAGTTCTGTAAACTCAGTAAATACGTGGCTCTGTGGGTTGGACTCCCAGGCCCATCTTAAATTCCTGAGAATGTTTAGGAAGAGTAGGACTGAACAGGGGTATTGATTGCTATCCATCAATTGACCAATGAAGGACACACAAAGTTCCTGATTGTTTCCAATCCTAGCTTGTCACAGTTGGCCCTTTTTGGCTTTGGTTTTGTTCATTGCAAACAAAGAATCTTGCACATTTCATGGTGAAGGATCATGTTGCAGTGTCTTGAACTCAGTTCAATGCTCTTTATTAATCTTTAATGTGCCAGTAGCTCTGAGGCTATGCCAAGCTGAGACTTTCCAAAACTCTTCAAGCTACCTGCTGCCAAGATAAACGGTGGTAGGCTCAGAAGGAATATTTTAAGGAAACTTGCAAGAGCAAAGTTTTAGCTATTAAATTTGTTATGGGTCAATGAAAGAAATCTTAAATAAAAGAGATTTCAGAAAGGGCTGCTTCAGCTCTGCCTTCATGTGAGAGACCTGCTGTTGGAGTCCATGTTCTCACACACACAGTGGTCTATGTTCTGTGTGTGGAGAATATAAGGTGACCTACTGTATGGGGTGTTGGGTTGGGTTTATGAAGTGGGTGCTGTGTGAATGGAGGCATGCAAATGCAGAAGGCCTTTCTGCTCATGACAGTGTTGGAGCCCAGGGGTAAACCTGGCTACACAGGTGGTGGCTGCTTGTCCCATACAACCATTTCAGACACACCAAATAAGCCAGTGATGGACAGTGCTCACAGGAGTACCTGTGGACAGAAATTTAACTATGTACAAAAGAAAAATGGCATGGTATACCTCAAAAAATTGCGCCCTGGAGGTGATCTCAGAACTCAGATGAAATGGAAACTTACTGTGAGGACCTGGAGAATGGAAGACTGTGGCCTCTTGGGTCTGTCAGTTGCTCACCAGGCTAATGCAAGGTCAATGGTGTCATCATCATTTCTTGGGGATGCAGGTAAGATTCAAATGGATCCTGCCTGTAGACACAAGTTTTGTAAGCAGAGGCTTCATCTGTCATGGTAGCTATGAGAAGAACACTGAATTGAAGTGAGAGGAGCTTCAAAGTCCTTTCTATTTACAGTCAATGATGTAAAGACTTTACACACACACATAGACATTGATGAGAAAGGGGGTAAGGGTGAGGGAATCCTTCATTAAATGGGTTTTGTTGATTTTAGAGTCAAGCCCAGTCTCCTTCCTGTGGCCCAGGATAGGGTTGACAAACTAGGCATCACAGACTAAATCTGATCACCGTGACTTTTTTTGTTTATAAATTTTTATAAGACCCAGCCAAACCCCTTTGCTGATATATGGTCCACAATTGCTTTTATGCTATCATAACAGAATTGAATAGTTGCAACAGAGACCCTATGACCCCACAAAGCCTAAAACATTTAGTGCCTGGCTCTTTACAGAAGAAGTTTGAGAGATTGGACATGGAGGACAATGCTTCTTAAACTATCTCATAGATCAGTTTTGTTTTGGACTGGAAATAATTTTATTAAATGTGGCAAAATGTTGCTTCAATGTTGTGGCAATACCAAATTGCTACAATATTTCTAAATATTTACTTTTAAATTTTGTACTTATCAGGGATCCTTTATTTTAATTAATTTATTTATTTGGCCAAGTGGCTTGTGGTATTTTAGTTTCCCAATCAGGAATGAAACCTGGGTGAAATCTGGATCACTGTAGAATTTGAGCTGTGAGAGCATCAAGGAAATGCCAAATTAGGATTTTTAATCTTTAATGATGTAATGGAATCACCACAACCTGCCTTCATCCCCTGTTGGAATTTCATCCCCTATTGGAATTTCATCTCTATAATGGTAGGGACCATATCTGCTCATTCATCACCCTTCACCAGTGCTAAATTAATGCCTGATATGTGCCCAGTGAATGTTGATAGTAAGAATGCATGTGAATGGCATGTTCTCCAGAAGTCCCTGATTTATATAGGAGGATAGCATGTGGAACACCTGGGAGAGATTTATGGATATCAATCAGGTGGGAAACGTCTCTGGTGGGAGATGCAAGACTACGTATAGGTGACAGTCTCATTTTTGAAACATACCTTATTTGTCAAAGCTGAAACATATTTATGTAGCAGTAGTTAATCTGTTTAGGACTGAGATTATTCTAGTTACTACCTACCTAATATCATTTTTTGAGGATATTCAGTGAGGATATTTAATATTATCATTTGCTGAGTAACACAGTACACTAAGTGTTATATATAATTAACTCATTTAATCTGCAAAATATCTTGATGAAGTGACATTACTTCCACATACAAAAAAGCAGAGGTTTTGAGTAGAAGAGTATCTTCTCAAGTCACAGAGCTGGCAAGTGGTTCAGTCAGACTTTACCCCATGACTTTTGAAACCTCAGTTTATACCCTTGACCTCTAGTTATAACCCTCCATATAATTTATCTTTGTGGTTGCTGTCTCTTCACTTAAGACTCCCTAGTTTTGTTTCCATCCTAGTGGTTGATTAATTTACTGCATTATCTACTCTGTGCCTTAGCAAGGTAAGTCCAGTCATCAGGACTGAAATGCCAGTACAGGCTTCTGGTTATCACATTCACGCTGACTATCAGCAATGAGTCTGTGGATCTATAGTTGATGATAAAAGTAGGTAGAAGAGAACTAAGTAAGTAGTGATCAAGATATGAAAAGTTGCACTTAGGACAAAAATACTAGAAGGTAGGTTATTTCTCTTGTAATTGTACAAACTTCCAGCCCCACAGAACTAACAATTTTAGGTCTTTTTCAGTGTTGTGGAATGAGATTTCCATTGGGGCTTTCAAAAGCTCACATATTCCTGGAAATATAAAAGGCATGCACATGCACAGAGGTGCCGGGGTCCAGCCCCAGCAGGTCCGGGGGTCTTGAGGGATGAGTGGCGTCGGTGGAAGAACTGAGCTGAGTCGATGTGTGGTGATGGAGCAGTCTCTCTTTATTGCTGTTAGTTTTGTGGGGTTATGGAGAAGTCGCTCTCTTTATTTTTGTTAGTTTACAGTTTTATAGCCAAAAACATCCCCATTACATCACAAATATTCTATACAATCTTTTGTTTTCTGCCTACTATCAACAACTTTAACATTAAGCTCATTTTCCTTGCAAAAGGTCAGATTTCTGCATAATTAGACTTAACAATAGTATGTTTACCATTTGAATGTCTCCAGCATACTTCGGATAAGTACATCAATCTAAATAGAAAGGTTACATTTCTCTTATTAGGTGCAACTATGTAGAAGCTAGAAAGAAGGGCTTAAGCTTGAAACTTTTACTCTATTAACCTATTTTGGTTCTTACAAGGAAAGAGAAAAGAGGACAAAGAGACAGTTTAGCAGCACTGCTTTAACAATGATACCCTATTAACCTTACAACTACTAAAATGAATTCCTATGTCTACATTATCCTAAAGCAATCAATATCTCCAACTATGCTGGCCACAGTTACGAGCATTCCTAAGTCCCATTCCAGCCTGGTTTTTTCAAGGAAGGGAGCCTTCTCCGTGGAGTGGTCGGGGGAGTGGGAGGTGGAAAGGTGACCCAAGTACAAGCCCTTCTGGTGGTGGCTTTGCCATGACCCCCAGAGAACTCTTGGTAAACTCCCCAGTAACTAGTAGGAGGTATAGTAATCTATTTAAATGTCCCTTATTCCTCCTTTGTCCTCGGGAAAGGGAATCTGCTTTCCCGGATCCTCTGAGGGAAATAAGGTCTGAGGGAATTATCTCAGGATGAATTTTTTCTAACTGGGACTGACCTGAGATGAGCCAATGTTCCGAGCATGGACAGAACTCCCAAGAAAAATACCAGGGGGTGCCTTTAAATCAGTGACCATAAAAATGTTCACAGAAATAAAAGAAATCATGTCTAAAGGAAAATATGAGAACAATATATCACCAGAGAATATCAATAAAAGGATAAAATTTGTAAAAAGCAGCCAAATAGAAATTTTAGAGCTGAAAAGTACAATAACTAAAGAAGAAAATCACTACTAGGTTCAATAGCAGGTTTAAGTAAACAGAAGAAAGAATCAGAAAATTTGAAGATAGGTCAAATGCAGAGTATATCATGAAATATGCTGGGCTGGATGAAGCACAAGCTGGAATCAAGACTGCCAGGAGAAATATCAATAACCTCAGATATGCAGATGACACCACCCTTCACTTATGCAGAAAGTGAAGAGGAACTAAAGAGCCTCTTGATGAAAATGAAAGAAGAGAGTGAAAAAGTTGGGTTAAAGCTCAACATTCAGAAAACTAAGATCATGGCATCTGGTCCCATCACTTCATGGCAAATGGGTGGGAAAACAGTGGAAACAGTGGCTGACTTTATTTCTCTGGGCTCATAAATCACTGCAGATGGTGACTGCAGCCATGAAATTAACAGACACTTGCTTCTTGGAAGGAAAGTTATGACCAGCCTAGATAGCATATTAAAAAGCAGAGACATTACTTTGTCCACAAAGGTCCGTCTAGTCAAAGCTATGGTTTTTCCAGTGGTCATGTATGGGTGTGAGAGTTGCACTATAAAGAAAGCTGAGCACCAAAGAATTGATGCTTTTGAACTGTGGTGTTGGAGAAGACTCTTGAGAGTCCCTTGGACTTCAAGTGTACTTCAAATGTAGTCCATCCTAAAGGAGATCAGTCCTGAGTATTCATTGGTAGGACTGGTGTTGAAGCTGAAACTCCAGTACTTTGACCACCTGATGTGAAGAGCTGACTCACTGGAAAAGACCCTGATGCTGGGGAAGATTGAGGGCAGGAGGAGAAGGGGATGACAGAGCATGAGATGGTTGGATGGCATCACCGACTCAATGTACATGAGTTTGGGTAAACTCATGTTGGTGATAGACAGGGAGTTGGTGATGGACAGGGAGGCTTGGCGTGCTGCAGTCCATTGTGTCACAAAGAGTCAGACATGACTGAGCAACTGAACTGAACTGAACAAATGAGATTATTCAATCTGAAAAGAGAAAGGAAAAAAAGAAGAAAAATTAGCAGAACTTTGATGAGACAGTATCAAGTATACCAATATACACATGATGAGAATCTGAGAAAGAAAGGAGAAGCAGAAAGGGACAGAAAGAATATTTGAAGAAAAAAATGCCTGAAAACTTTCCATATTGGATGGAATATGAGAATCTACATATTCAAGAATCTCAGTGAATTTCAAGTAGGATAGATTCAAAGAGGTTCACTTTGAAACAAATTATAGTCAAATTGTCAAAAGTCAGAATCTTGAAAGCAGCAAGAGAAAATTGTCAGGTTATGTATAAGGGAGTCTCATTTATATTAATAGTTTTTTCATCAGAAACCATGGAGGCCAAAAGGCAGTGGAATAATATAAAGTACTGAAAGTAAACTACTATCAACTTAGAATTCTATATCCAGCAAAACTGTTCTTCAAAACTAAGGCTAAATTAGAACATTACCTGGAGAAGGAAATAGCAACCCACTCCAATACTCTTGCCTGAGGAATCCTCTGGACAGAGGAACCTGGTGGGCTACAGTCCATGGGGTCACAGAGTTGGACATAACTGACACACACACACACAAGACATTACCAGGTTAAAATCTGAGAGAATCTACCACTGACAGACCTTTTCTTCCTGAAATTACTAAAAGAAGTCCTTCAGACTGAAATAAAAGGAACTAGACAGTAACTTGAATTTGCACCAAAAAATAAAGAGCACTGCTAAAATATAAAAGGCAGTTTACATGTAGTTTTTGGTTTATATTTCCTTTATTTTCTTCCTGCATGATTTAAAAGACTTTTGCAAGCTATAAGCATAAAACTATATTGATGAGCTTATAATATATAAAGATGTAATGTGTAGTACAATAAGAGGACAAAGGAGACTAGCTGTAAAGAAGTGAAGATTTTGTACATTTTTGAAATAAACTAGATATTAATTCAACTAGACTATTATATTAGATAATCTAGATAAAATAGACAAATTCCTAGACACAAAATACTGGAACTGACTCAAAAAACAAAATCTGAATAGACTTTTAACAATAAAAAATATTGAATTATTTATCAATAGACTTACCACAAAGAAGAGCCAGGCCAGGCAGCTACCTGTTGTATTTTAGCGAAAAAGAAGAATTAACACTAATTTTTCACAAACTCTTCCAAACGATAAAAGAGAAAGAAATACTTTCCAGTTCAGTCTATGAAGAGGGTATTATTACCCTGATATTAGGGTAATAAGAAACAAGAACTACAGCCTGATATGTCATATTAATATGGACACTATAATTGCCAACAAAATACTAGCAAGCCAAATTAAGCAACATATAAAAAGGATCATATACCATGACTAAGTAAGATTTATTCCAGGAATGAAAGGCTGGTTATGCATATGAAAAAAATCAATGTAACACAACAACATATTAATGGAATAAAGGGAAAAACCATATGATTATCTCAGTAGATGCATAAAAAGCACTTGACAATAGCCAACACTTCTTAATGGTAAAAGTCTCAACAAACTAGGAATAGAACTGTCTCAACCTGATAAAGGGCATCTACAAAATCTTACAGCTAATATTATACTTAATAGTAAAAGATCTTCCTCCCTACAATCAAGAAAAGATAAAATTCAGCTCTCATTATTTCTATTCAATATTGTACTGTAGTTCTATCCAGAGAAATTGGATAAGAAAGATGTATACCCATGGCAGATTCATGTCAATGTATGGCAAAACCAACACAATAATGTAAAGAAAAAAATAATTAATTAAAAAAAATAAAACAACAAGAAAAATAAATCCAAAGGCACCCAGATTAGAAGAAGGAAGGAAAACTGTCTTTATTTGCTGATGGCATAATTTTGTGTGTATAAAATCCTAAAGAATATATTTAAAATAGAATTAATAAAAAAATTAATGCCACAGGATACAAGATCAATATACCAAAATCAATTGCATGTCTATACAATAGCAATGAGCAATTTAAAAATGAAATTTAAAAAAGCAATTCAATTTATAATAGCATCAGAATGAA
This sequence comes from Antilocapra americana, assembly GCA_007570785.1. NCBI lineage: Eukaryota > Metazoa > Chordata > Mammalia > Artiodactyla > Antilocapridae > Antilocapra > Antilocapra americana. Next base: position 10,280,322 of record ML660200.1, on the reverse strand, counting down.
AATGTTTAGAAAGAATTTTAACAAAAATGTAAAATTTGTAATACTTGTAATACTAAATATTGCTAATGAGACTAAAGAAGGCCAAAATAAATGGAAAGATATCCCATGTATATACCTTGAGTGACTTAATATTTTTAAGATGACAATACTCCCCATATTTATCTAGAAATAGAACATGATTGTTATCAAAATCTAAGCTGCCTTTTCTTTCAGAAATGACAGCTGATAGTAAGATTTGTAAGAAATGAAAATTACAGGGGGCTTCCCTGGTGGTCTCATGGTTGAGAATCTGCCTGCCAATCTGGTTTGATCCCTGGTCTGGGAAATTTCCACATGCTGCAGAGCAGCTAAGCCCCTGCACACCTCAATTACTGCTCTAGAACCTATGAGCCACAATCACTGAGCCCCTGCACTGCAACTGCTGAAGCCCAAGTGCCCACAGCCTGTGTCCTGCCACAAGAGAAGCCACTGCAGTCAGAACTCTGTGCATCACAATAAAGAGTAGCCCCTGCTAGCCACAAATAGAGAAAGCTTGCACATAGCAATGAAGACCCAGCACAACCAAAAATAATAAATAAATCTTAAAAAAATGAAAATTACCAAGAAAGTCAAAACAATCTTTAGACCAAAGTTGTAGCTCACAGTTCTTGATTTCAAGTTACTGCAAAGCAACAGAACTAAAAAAAAAAAAGTATGTTATTAATATAAACCTACATATATAGATCAATGAAATTAAATTGAGAATTCAGAAATAAACCCTTACATTTATGGTCAATTGATTTTTGACAATGGTGCCAAGACAATTCAATAGGGAGAAAGAAGAGTCTTTTTAACAAATGATGCTGGGAAAGGTGGATGTCCACATTTAAAAGAATAAATTTGGAACTCTAACCCACAACTCAAGTAAATATTAATTCAAAATGGATCACAGAGCCAAAGGTAAGAACTAAAACTATAAAACTCTTGGAAGAGAACATAGGAATAATTTTCATGATTTTGGATGAAGTAAAGTTTTCTCAGATATAACACAAAAAGCAAAAGCGACAAAAGGAAAACTAAAGACTTTATCAACAATAAATCTTTTGTACTTCAAAGGACATCATTTAAGAAAGTGAAAAGATAGCCCACCCAATGGAAGAAAATATTTGCAAATCATAAATTTAATAAGGGACTTGTATCCCATATAATAACATATTCAACCAGAGTATATAAAGAACTCCTAGTATCAAACATAAGAAGACAAATAATTCTTTTAAAAAATGGGTAAAGAATTTAAAGTAATTGTCTTTTAGCAAGATGTACAAATTGCTGGTAAGCACATGAAAAAGGGTTTGAGATCATTAGTTATTGGTAAAATGCAAATCAAAAGCAGGAGAAATACCATTTTGCCCCTATTACAGTGACTATAATGAGAAAGATGAACAATAACAAGTGTTGGCAAAAATGTAGAGAAATGAGAACTCTCATGCTGGTAGGAATGTAAAATGGTATAGCCATTTTAGATAAGATTTGACAATTGTCAAAATGCTAAACATAGAGTTCCCACACGATCCAGAAATTCCTCTCTTAAGTATATACCCAAGAGAATCGTAAATGTGTGTCCATACAAAAACTTGTACACAAATGTTCTTAGCAGTATTATGCATAATTAACAAAGAGCATGTGGTATATCCATACTATCAAGTCATATAAAGGAATTAAATACTGATACCTGCTAAAATATGGATGAATCTTAGAAATATTATGCTAATGGAAGAAGACACAAAAGGTCACATATTGTATGATTCTATTATATGAAATGTTCAAAATAGGCAAATCTATAGAGACAAGGGGAGAAATCAGAGTAATTGGACACCTCAGAGTCCAGTCCACATTTCCAATTTTTGAGCATAAGGCAAGAGTGCAAATAGAAGTTCACATACCATAAGTTAAATATTTTAAAATTATAAATCAAGCAAACACCATTTTAAATATGTCTATTCTCCTACTTTGACAAATATATCTTTGTCCAAAAATAGCCTTGTGCTATTGGCTATGGGAAGTCAGTAAAAACTTTAAGAACAGTGATGTGATTATATTATCATTTCTGAAACAGCCTGCTGGCAGACTTGTCCATGTGTGAATAGAAAAGAGTCTGGGGATTGCAATTGTTAAGCTAAAGTGATGGTTCTACCAGGAACTGGAGAGTACTTAAACCACCTCCTAAATATGGAGAGAGTGTTACAGACAAAACAGATTCTAAAACCTGGATCAGTAGAAATGAATGTGGAAGGGAAAGGAAGGAGGAGAGAAAAGAGAGAGGCCTGCTGACCTATAGTGCATGAGTGACTTAGGGTGGTGACATGATTACCTAAGAGGGAAAAGAAGCAGTTTTGATGGAAGTGGAGGAGTCTTGCCAGCTTTAAGTATGCGAGGCTGAGGTTTCTATGGGACCTCTGGTGAAATTGGCCAATTAGCATTAGGAAGCATGTGTGTGTAGCTTGGAAAAGAGGCCTGAGTTAATAAAATGATTTAGAAGTCATCAAAATTATAAAAAAAAAATCCCAGGAGGGAGTAAGATTTCATAAGGGGAGAATAAATTAAGACCAAGAACTAAACAGAAAGAGACACAACAGAGCAGTATTATTAATAATCAGACTTGAGAGACTTCCTTGGTGGAAGGGAAAGGAAGTGGGTACAGATTTGATCCTTGGTCAGGGAACTAAGAGCCCACAAGCTGCTCAGTGTGGCCTAAAAAAATTAGACTTGAATTGTTTGCTAAAAACAAATGACAAATATAACAGCATTTTTATAATAGAGTTTCAATCACATGGCAAGCTTGATGCTATTGATTAGAAAATGGTGATTATGATATGATCCATAACTAGCAGCAGTTGGGAAGAACAACCAAAATCAGCTGAATCATATATGGAAAAACATATAACTAGCTTTTAATACATATAACTGCTTTTATATAAATATGTATACATATATATATTTAAAACTAAAGATGTATGTATAACTGGCTTTAGTTTGTTAGGGTTGTTTTTGTGTGATCACCTGTGTTTGAAAGAAGAAAAACAGGCTGTTAATTGCCTTAACTGGATGATGATGGTGCTATTTAATATTATTATAGGATTTTATACCTTGAAAGCACTTCAGAACCATTAATTAGGCACTCCTTATCAGCTCTCTGCACTAGACGTTACCGTCATGCTTGTGCTCTTTCTGCCACCGCCATTCCTCCACGTGCTGTAATTTATGATAGGGTATGTAATTGGAGTTCATGGGAAAAGATCTTAGAACCAAGAAATTGCTTAGTTTTTGTTTCTTTGATATAGCATTGATTTGAGTTTGAAACCTTGGGTTTGCAAAGTTTTTTGTTTGTTTACTTACCGAATGAGTAAAATTTGCATGTTTTCAAAGGCTTAAGCAGTTGTCTGAAACACTCTTCTGTCTTTTAACTGACAAAATGCAGGGCTATGACTACTTCTTGTCACCCAAGCCTAGTCTTAGGAGTCATTGTTTTTACATTATCACCAGGAAATGGCCCAATATTTGGGCAGTGTTCTTTTTCCTTGATTTCACTGGGATTTAGCATTTCTAAGAGAAGCAGGTAATTTGTACAATAAATAATTGACCTTAGTGGAATATAGGAAAGTAAGAAGTTAAATGAGTTAATCAGGCTTTTAGTCTTAAATTAGCAGCAATCCCCCATTTTCAAGGAACTATGAAGGAGCTTGTTTTGGGAAATCTTTACAAGATATAAAGATTTCACACATACCTCTCCATGTTGATTATACCAAGGCATTCCAATCCTCTTCTGCCCTGGTTTCTAGAAATTCCATAGCAGGATTGACTGTCTTCTCCCTCTGTGACTTGTAGTCTATGTTCTTTTATGTCTTTATCTCTCTGCATCCTGTTTTGTTACTGTGATTGGATATAAAATGGGTTGCTATGAGGTAGCATAGATCTCATAATCTGATAGCTGAAGTGTAAATTGGTGTGGCTTTTATGGAAAGCATTTTAGCAATGTATGTTTAAGTATTTTAATCTATTATAATTTAATCTATGCAAAAGAGATAATGTGTGATATATAAATATCAGGTTACAAAATTATTCATTACTATATTAATGCTAAAATGAAGAAAACAACTACCCATCAACAGGAGAGCTGTCAAATAAATTACAGACTGGAGAGAGCTCTTACAAATCAATAAGAAAAAGATCACTATCCCAATAGAAAATTGTTAAAGGAAATGAAATGCAATTTTCCAAGGAGCAATATAAATTGCCAAGAAGCATTTGAACAGATGTTCAACCTCATTACAAATTAACAGGATACAAATAAAAATAATGAGGTATTATTTTGCTACCTATTACTAGCAGTGATTAAACCATCCTCATTGGTGAAAAAGTAGAAATCAGGCATTTTCATTTACTCTCAGTGGGAAAGTAATTGGGATGAATAAGGGGGCAATTTGACTGGGAGAAAGCATAATTTTTGACCCAGCAATGCACTGCTAAGAGTATTATTTTAAATAATCAAAGTCTATAAAGAGTATGTACAGGATATTTATTATGGTAACATTTATGCTAGTGAAAACTGAATAATCCAAAGTTCATTGGTAGGTGATTGTTAAATAAATTGTAGTACAACTACACAGTGGAACACTGTACAGCCATTAAATACTGATATAGATCTAGGAGATAGAAATGATGCCTATGAGATATTAACAGTAAGTGAAAAATGTAAGCTAAAAGTGTGTATTATAAAGTCATTTTTAAAAAATTGTTTTTATTCCCATGTGTATCTGCATACGAACAAAATTTGAAAGTACTTCCACTAAAATGAGAAGATAATGTTTACTTTGTTGTACATTTTTGTTTCGCTGAATTTGTTTTCAATTCACATATATTAATACCATAATCAGTAAAGTGCAGCCTCACCATTATAATCAAAGAAGTAAAATATTACATCCATAAGATGATATATATATATATAGAAAGTTAAAACAGGAATTTTGAAAGCGTAGTCAATTAAATGATGCTAAAGAACATATAACCTCAGAGAAGAAAGACTGGAGGAAATGTATCAAATGTTAACACTGTTTATTTATTTATTTCTTTATATTATCGTGTTGGTTTTGCCATGCATTGACATGAATCCACCATGGGTATACATGTGTTCCTCTTCCAGAACCCCCCTCTCATCTCCCTCCCGATTCCATCTCTCTGGGTCATCCTGGTGCACCAGCCCTGAGCACCCTGTATCAAGCATGAAACCTGGGCTGGCGATTGATTTCACATATGATAATTTACATGTTTCAGTGCTGTTCTCCCATATCATCCCACCCTTGCCCTCTCCCATAGAGTCCAAAAGACTGTTCTATACATCTGCGTTTCTTTTGCTGTCTTGCATATAGGGTTATCATTATCATCTTTCTAAATTCCATATATATGCGTTAGTATACTGTATTGTTGTTTTTCCTTCTGGCTTACTTCACTCTGGATAATAGGCTCCAGTTTCATCCATCTCAGTAGAACTGATTCAAATGTATTCTTTTTAATGGCTGAGTAATATTCCATTGTGTACATGTACCACAGCTTTCTTATCCATTCGTCAGTTAATGGACATCTAGGTTGCTTCCATGTCCTGGCTATTGTAAACAGTGTGGGGATGAACACTGGGGTACGCATGTCTCTTTCAATTCTGGTTTTCTCTGTGTGTATGCCCAGCAGTGGGATTGCTGGGTCATATGGCAGTTCTATTTCCAGTTTTTTAAGGAATCTCCACACTGTTCTCCATAGTGGCTGTACTAGTTTGCATTCCCACCAACAGTGTAAGAGGGTTCCCTTTTCTCCACATCCTCTCCAGCATTTATTGCTTGTAGACTTTTGGATGGCAGCCATTCTGACTGCTGTTAACACTGTTTAATCTACAATAAATACAAAAAGAATTACAGCCATAACCAAATTATTTGTAATAAATATCTATCAATTTCATATTTGAAAAAAGTTTTAAAAACAATTTAAAAGAGTTATTAGTATTGTGACCAGGTTCTCTATAGTCTCTCTCTTTTAGGTGTCACAGATCAGAATGCCACAGTTATACCTATAAACACTTACATAAAAAAGTAAATGTTGCACATATCAGATATATGTCATAAGTCAATTAAAAAATTGTATGTAGAAGCTTCTGTAATAGTGGATACTGTAGGCATTGTGGCAGACAGATTTTCAGCTGGTGAGTTTTCTGGAAAATTAGAGAGAAGGGTCATATACACACAAAACATTTCTGCATATTTAGTAGACAATCCAAGACTTGGGTAAATGGTAAAAACAAATTAGAAACAGGGCTTCCCTGGTGGTCCAGTGGTTAAGACTCTGCACTTCCACTGCAGGGTTATGGGTTAGTCCCTTGTTGGGGAACCAAGATCCCACATGCCACAGGAGATGTGGCCAATAACTAACGAAAATATAAACCAAATTCTGAAGTATATTATTATACTATTTGCTATTTCAGATATAGAACTTGGAAAATTGCGTAAGATATATTTTTCACCAACCCATCTAAAATGCTTTAATAATTGACACCCCCATGCCCCATCAAATTATCTTAAATTGATTTATTCTTATGAATCTTCTTCTAGTTTTGTCACTTTCTTAAAATATTTTTGATTTTTCACAACCATCTGTGAAGCAGGAAGGACAAATATTTACTATTCACTGCTAAGAAATAAGGTTCAGAAAGGTTAAAATCATTGCTTAAGATGTAAAACTAGAAAATTGAGGAGCTGGGATCTGAACCTACATTTTCCTGATAATACAGGTTAGTTCCAGTTATTACTGGGACTTGAGTCTGAGTTTACTGACTTCAAATCCAGTTATACCATACTGTTCTATTCTTCCTCCAGAAGTTCAGTCCTGCCTAGGATTGAGCCTGGATCTGTCTTTTAACAAAGCAGCAGTGAGCAAAAGAAAAGACGAATTCCTGGTAGAAGAATGATTGTGGTAAGGCAGTTGTCAAGGGAAGGGGTTTGGAGGTGGGAGTGAAGTAGGAAGAGTCCCAAACCCAACATCTGCAAAGGATCTACAGGTGATATAAACAATGTAAGCCTGCCAGGAGTAAGAAAAACAAAATCATGATAATAAATGGAAATACCACTGGATTTCATTGTGGTAGAGACAGCAGGGATTCATGAAGAAGTAGGTGAATTGAAGAGCGTGTCTTGCTTGTGAATGTCTAAAGGATAGAAGTGTTACACAACAGCAGTAATTGCTGCCAAAAAAGAGCTAGCTCTGTATTTTAATTTTTAAAAAAGTATTTAAAAGAAGCTGGAAATCTGTTTTTTAGGTCAAATCATCCCATTTTTAAATGTTAGCATTAATTTAAAAATAATATTGTGTAGGGTGACTAAAATATTGGGTTGGCCAAAAAGTTCATTTGGGTGTTTATACCATATTTACGGATATACTCAAGTGAACTTTTTGGCTCTTCTAGTTGCCTCAGTTTGTGATTTCTGGGACATTTTCTGGCTTACTAGACTTCTTACTGATCAAATTCAGTTCTGTTTCCTTGATATGTTAATTACATCACTGTAATTCTTGACATTTGAACTTACACATTTGCTTTCATCTTCTTCACACTTACCTAAACCAGCCTCCCCTATCCTGGTTCTTTCTCAGCCAGCCACTATCTAAGAGATAGGAAGAGGAGGTTGCTCCTGAAAGGATTTCCCCATTGTATCTCCAGAACAGTCTGTGTAAACACCTCTGTATGTGAGTGCCAAAGAATGACCCTCAGTGCTTGGGAAAGATGTGCAATAATTAAGTTATATTTAATTAACTTAAATTAAATTATTGCCTAGACCAGACTTAAATTATTGCCTAGACCAGAACTTTTTCCAAGACTGTAAATATATGGCTGGTGGCTTGGTGATACAAATCACTCAGGTTTTCTTTATCTAGGAAGACTCCCACCAAGAGGGGAAAGTTCAAGAGACATATGAGCAATGATGCAAATCACCATGTTAAATCTGCAGACTAGATTAAACATTTGACTGCAGTCTTGACCTAAACTTGGCAAAACCAAACGTCCTCCTAATCCCACAGGAAGCTCCACAACAAAGGCAAAATGTACACATATCTGACTCTGTCTTTTTCACACACACAACATTTAGTTTAGTGAACATTCTGATATATCTTTGGGACCATCTTCACTTAGGAGATAACCATCTTTGGGCTAGTTTATAGTATTTAAGTATGTAATTTTTAATTTATAGTGTGTCTTTAATAAAGATTCTTTATAGAACATTTGGAAAATACCACAAATTATGTAGAAGATGAAGAAAAATTACAAATAATCCCATCATCACCGAGAGACACTCACTCTTATAATTCTGGCATATGCTCTTCTAACCTCTTGGCTACACTTGTATGAAAAAACAGACAAAACAAATGAATAATGACAATAAAAACAACAGTAACAAAAAACCCAAAACCAAACTCTTGACTTTATATGGAGTGTTTGAATATCAAATAATTGATTTGTGGTAAATTCATTCAAGATAATAAGCAATGTGGAAAAATGCTGAGAGGTGAGGCTACAGAAAGTCAGAATCTAACTGCTAAGTGGAGAGAATGCTTCCTCAGAAACATGTTTTGACTGAAGGGGTAAAGGTCAAGGAGGACAGAACTATCTGGGGTATTGGATACACTTATGGCATATAAAACACATATGAACACAACTTAGAGCTCCTAATAGAAATATACAAGATTCTTACCAAAAAAGACATCAGTTTAATGGTTTTGGGCGGAAGAATTCTTATCCTAATCTAGCCTAAAGTCTCTTTCATTAGTCATTCTATTTCTAGTACTTTCTGCCTAATCAATCATCAATCATCATAAATAAAAGCAACAAAAATCTACATTTTGAACACTTATTACATGTATAATTGTATGTAAAGTTTCAATGTGTACATTTTATATACATACTCTATTATGTGTACACTGTGTCATTTAATTTTTTGGTAACTTCATTGAGATATCATTTATATGCCACTTAGAGTATATAACAGTGATTTTTAGTATCTTCACAGATTGTGCAATTATCACTACTATACAGTTTTTAAAATTGATTTTATTGAATAGGGGGATGGACTAGGAGTTTGGGATGAACACATGCAAACTATTATACACAGAATGAATGAATAACGTTCTACTTATAGCACAGGGAACTATATTCCATACACTGTAGTAATATAAAATTATATTATTATTATTAACATAGTGTATAATGCTGTGTTAGTTTCTAGTGTACAGCACAGTAATTCAGTTTCATAAATAAATGTATATATGTATATATATATATGCTATATAAATGCATGCATGCTAAGTTGGTTCAGTAGTGTCTGACTCTGTGTGATCCTATGGACTGTAGCTTGCCAGGCTTCTCTGTCCGTGTGATTTTCCAGATAAGAATACTGAAGTGGATTGCCATGCCCTTCTCTAGGATGTATACTACATATATGTATATATATATATATATGGATTTCCCCAGATGGTAAAGAATCTGCCTGCAATGCAGGAGACCTGGGTTTGATCCCTAGGTCAGGAAGATTCCCTGGAGGAGGGAATGACAACCTACATGCACATGTGTGTGCATTCATGTGCATACACACACACACACTTTTTCAGATTCTTTTTCATTTTATATTATTACAGTGTATGGAATATAGTTCCCTGTGCTATAAGTAGAATGTTCTTCATTAATTCTGTGTATAAGTTTGCATCTGTTCACCCCAAACTCCTTGTCCATCCCTCTCTCCACCGCCAAAAGGAGCCAATTTCTATTACCAATTGCTCTCATTCACTGTAAACAAATCCAGTACATTCTGGTACTGGATCCTTATCTGATGTATGATTTGCAAATAGATTCTTCAGTTCTATGGCTTGTGTTTTCATTTTTTGATAGTAACCTTTGGTCCTCAGATTTTTTTTGTGTATGTGTATGTGTGTGTGTGTGAGTGTGTGTATAAATATTATGCTTTAATGAATCCCTTAAATAGAAATGTCATGATGAAAATATACAATTGGAAGAGATAGGATGTGCTGTATATACTCCATACCCATAGAAAACTATAAAAGAAGTAGAAATTGGAATTAAAGAAGCAACAAGAGGAGGTGAGAAGGAGGTCTGTAGGCCATCTTATTGGCACTGATAAACAGTATAACTGATTCTCACAGTTTACCAGTGTAATATTCAAAATTTCCATCTCAAAGGAATGGAATTGCCCTGAAAAAAGGAGGCAGTTGTTCTGGATTGTTTTTGTTTCTTAATTCTTCAATTAAGAATTGAAGTGCCAAGAAACTATTTAAACCAAACAAGGCAGAGTAAGAGCTGGATAAGGTTAGCACCACTCATCTGCAATGGAAACTCAAGTCAGTGATCTTGTTTATGGGTTGGTGTATGAAAGCTGAGGCAGCAAGACCAGAAAAGAAAAACCGAAGGATTAGACAAAACTCTCCCTCACCCCAGACCACTCTCTGCCCTGCCCATGAGAAAGCCAGCTATTTCAACAGGATTGGGAGAGAATGGTATTTGAATTTCTTTCCTTGGAGTAATCCTCAGGAGATTTTCATGGTATCCATTTCGTTAATAACTCCTGAAGATGGGATAGCTCATCCTGGATGCCAGAGACTGTGGGAGTGGAGAAGCCCATCTGTACATCAGGCCTTCCCCTCAGATAGCAGCGTCTTCAGAGCCTGATCTGGGTCACAGACATTCAGGCAGCAACAGCTCTGGGGATAAAGGGCAAGTTCCCCAATGTGAGGGGAGCCCCTACTCCTGATCAACCAGGCTTTCAGAAGAGATAGCAGGTCGAGGGAACCAATGAGAAGAGACTGGCAGCAGGGAGGGACTGTTCCACCAGGGACAAAGCAGATTCCAGGATGTCAGAGGCCCTCTAGAGAACAGCCACACAGAACTGGGGAGCCCAGGAACCATGAAGCTTGGCTGCTGTCTAGGGAGTCAGAAATCTGGGCAGTGTTCTGGGTCATAGCCTTGATCATGAAATTGTAGTATTTGTTCACTACTGTAGCATAAGTTCCAGTCCTACACAGATAACTGTGGGTTAATAGAGTTCCCAGCCAGGGGCTGGGAATACCCAGCAGTGTAGACTTGTATATAGTTTTTGAACTCACTTTTCATATTCAAGACTCCAGAGGTTTTTAATTTTGATAAGTCCAATTTATCTCTCTTTTTGCTTGTTCATTTTCATTCTAAAAATTTACTGCTTAATTCAAGGTCATGAAGATATACTTTGATATTTCTTCTAAGAATTTTATAGCTTTAGTTTTTTGGTTTGTGATCCACTTTTAGTTAATCTTTGTATATAATTTGAGGTAGGAAGGCATCAGCTTCATTTTTCTACAAGTGCATACCCGATTGTTTCAGTGCCAAATATTGAAAAGACTATTATTGCCCAATTTAATGTTTCATTTAATTTGCACACTAGTCCAATGAAGTAGAATTATTGCTCCTGATTCCAGAAGAGGAACCTGAGACTTAGCATGGTTAGTGACTTGTCTGAAGCCCTGAAGAATTCCAAGAAGACAAATTTAATTGGGCTCCAAGGGCAGGGTTCTTTCAACAATACCAGAATGGGCATTTATGTCATGCCAGCTGATGGTAAAAGAAAACATACAAAACAGAAATTGAACAAAAAATGTTTTTTCAGTTAAATACAGTTTTGTTGAGGAGCCATGTGTATCGAGAGCTCTAGGACTAGGAAAGAAAAATAAGCATAGTTCTTATTTTTAAAAGCTGACAATAATACAGTAAAAATAAGGGATTGCCTCTGGATGGAGGAGCCTTGTACAAAGGCTGCAGTCCACGGGGTTGCAAGAAGTTGGACATGACTGAGTGATTTCACTTTATTTTACTTTAGGATGGCTGTAGAAGTCATAGTTTGGGTCACAGCAACAGAAAGCAGCTTATAGAGCCACAGTCAGAGTCTCAGCAGAAACCTGGAGAACCAGCAAACAGACCAGAACCGAGGCAGGTCCAGTCACTCAGAAGCAGGAAGCCAGGAGCTGCCTTGGGCAAGCCATAAGCCCAGGACATCACAGCCATTGTGGAATCCCACTGTGGATACTATAACTGAGCTTCCTTGTCTCCAAGTCTTTGCATTAATAGGTCTAGATCCAGAAAAAGGTAGGGGAATGAGTCTGGCTGGTTGAGCCTGAGATGTGTGGTCCTGCTGTGTGGGCAAGAGGCCAAGGGGCATTCTATCCAGTCCTTAGTACACACAGTGAAGTATCCTCCAAAATAAGTGGAGGATGCTGGAAATGAAGGGCTTCCCTGGTGACTCAGTGGTAAAGAATCTGACTGCCAGTGCAAGAGACACAGTGTCAATCCCTGGGTCAGGAAGATCCTTTGGAGAAGGAAATGGCAACCCACTCCAATATTTTTGCCTAGAAAATCCCATGGACAGAGGAGCCTTTGTGCCCATGGGGTCACAAAGAGTTGGACACAGCTTAGCCCCTAGCAGCAAGAACCTGCTGGAAATGCCCACACCCAGAACAGGGGAGAAATAACTCTTCCTTCTGCTATTCCAATTGTTTTTGTTTTATCAGTAGTTACAGAACCAGTCTCTCTTACTTTTAGTTCTCAATATTTCACATGATCCATTTTCTAATGAGAATATAATTTCTTAGTGGTTAGGACCTACTAGTATTTTATATGCCACTACTTTGCATCTCTCATTGTACTCCTAATACAGGTTCACAAGATGTATTTTCAAATGACTGATGATTCCTAGCCTACCCCAGGGACCACAATCCAATCTTCAAAATCCGCATCTGGATTCTGTATAGCCAGTTTCTAATCTTAAGTCTGATTTTCCTTCCTGCTGCATATGATTCTGAGGACCCTACCTCTACCATTGGTTGAGGATATACATTTGGCTGGTCTCTATTAGGGGAGATTCTGGACCAAGTCATAGCTTTCACCTAGCACAAGCATTTCTACTAATATTACCTTTGTTTTGAATGCTCCAGTTCTTTAAGGTAATTCTTTTTAGGGTTTCTTTCATCCATCAACATTCTGTGGAGTTTTGGGTTCTTTCCCTTGTTTATCATCAGGGGCCAGAACTGTTTGTCATTTCTGCTTTACTAACCTCAAGGGATGTGAGTGGAATCCCCCAAATAGCTGAGTTCTGACTCAGAGCTTTGAGGACCTTCTGCCTCACCCTCTTCTCACCCTCTTCATCACTTTCCAAAGTTTACAAAGCCCTAAGGTCGTGTGACCCACTCACAATAAAAGTATCTTGACTGCATGGCAAAATAACATCAGATTCTTATTTTACTCATACACATTCAGGGTGAAGGCTGCTAGACAACATGAAAAGCATTCATTTGTTGTTGTGTCATGTCTTGCTATAGTTCTTCTTGTCCTTGGAGCTACAGGCTATAATGTCACTTGACTTTTTGAGAAAGCAGATGCCCACCATTAGCCTTTGGAAAGAGAATGCAATTTTCCTGAGGGACAGAGGGACGGAAGGCCAATGTCAGGAAAGATGAATAAATGCAGTCATTAATTTTTAAGAAGTTCACCTAAGGTTGCGTGCTAAGAGAGTATTTTTATTTTGGGCAGCAATGGATCCCCCTGATGGAGTGAAAACACATTAAATGAGATTCAGTGGTTTGAACTATAAATATCATTCATTAATGGATGGATAATATGTGTAGCTGCCACCTCCTCTTTTCCCTAGAACATGCACTCTTGATCAGCAATTGTACTGCCAGGCTTGTTCTCAGTTATTGAGAGGCCTGCAGAAGGTGGTGGGGGGAAGCTGGTCAGGACACAAAATGAGGTGTGTTTAATGTTATAGGGAGACAAAGTTATTCTGTGATGGTGGTGGTGGTGAAGGGAGAATTGGTTGGAGGGAAAACATCTCTTGTTTACTAGCATTTGAATTAAAGGAGAAATAAAAAGACATCTCCAATTGTGAAACTTTAAGTAAAATCCTATTTGTATTTAAAGTCCAGACTATTGAATACCATTCCACACTTGACAACTTTTAATTTGTACTTGGATTGTTGATAATTCTTTATTCCATTAAGACAAAAGCCTTTCCAATACCATATGTGTCTAGAAAGAAACATAATTCTGAAGCAAGGGAGTTGTGAGAAGGAGTAGAGGGGTGAAGATTTATCTTTATTATTTCCCATGATTGTTTTAGGTTTCTGTCTCCTGTCTTGGAGGTTACACTCCAGACCTTATGTACCAGGCAACTGTCCCTGTCCCATTGTTCAGATCTGCTATAACAATCCCAATGATAGGATTCCATTAATACTTTCTCATTGAACACCTACTGTGTACCAGATCCTATTCTAACAACTAACCATAACAATAGCTACTTTATTACTATTTATCATGTGGCTAGTGCTTTGTGTATCTCACCTCATTTCATTCTCAAAAGATGACTATTTTGCAGATGGGGCAGTTGAGACTCAGTCAAGTTGATTTGTCCAAATCAAATAGCTAATGAGGGCTTCTCTGTGGCTCAAATGGTAAGGAATCTGCCTGCAACACAGGAGATGGGTTCAACAGGGGAAATCCTATGGACAGGGGAACCTGGTGGGCTTCAGTCCAGCAAATAGCTAATGAGTGGTAGAATCAATATTTGAACTCAGGTCTGTTTGACCATAGAAACCATATACATTTTGCTGACTAACTTTTAATAAACGCCTTTGTCCTGTTTTTAAGGTGAACACTGCAGTTGAATAGGGGAAGGGAGATACATTAAAATCTTTGAAAACTTCTGAGGCCAAATACCTAACAACAGATCTGACAAAGTAGGGCAGGTTCAGCAGCTGATGGCCCCTTGTGGATGCTTTTGATTACTAAGCTCTGTCCTCTATGTCCCCATCCCTCTAGCCTTGAATATACAGGCAGAACGTCTCCAATCTCTTCTGGCTCCCTGCACCTTTGGGACCTGCATCTGCTCAAATGTGCACCAAAACTATGTTGCTTCACAAATGGAATCTCTGAACTCCTGCTGGGGCTCTGTTTTCTCTTGACATACATATTGTTCCCAGGTCCTTGGCTAGTGTTTTCATTATAATGTAAGACCATATTAGACAAGAGAAACTTAAGATCAGAAATGAATTCTCACTGTGGACATGATGGCTTATATTAATGAAATATAACTTCACCTCTAGAAAAAAAATGTGCTCCTCATGTTACCTTAATTGATTACAGTAGGAAGTTAAAACTATGTATTTGTGTAAAAACTTGCAGAAAAGAAAAGGTGAATAATTTCATAGTAGAATGGAATCACCTGTAAGATATGGGGGATATCACTGCAACTGGGAGAGTATTTCTTCATAAGGTTGCCATGATCTCTTTAGCTGTAAGAGTAAATAATTTCCCTTTATTTCCTCATTTATAAATGCCAGAGTTGAGCCCAAAGAAAGAATTAAATGATTGAGTGAATGATGGTCAGTGTCTACAGTTTAAAGTTCACAGATGAAGGCAGCTTTGGTTGAGTTGGAGTTGAAACTCAGTTGAATTGCCAGCCCTCATGATTCTGCTATGTGATGCTGAATCTGCCCCAAGACTCCAGGTGAAGGTTATGACACTTCCAAAATACTGAGACGAGCCTAAAGCAACCTCTGTGATGGTAAAGAAGATGAAAAATATGGCGTTGATTCTTCCACCAATCTTACTGATCAAACTACTTGTGAAAGCTCAGCACCAGGGAGGAATACCTTATTCATTCAGAAACTATTTAGAAGCTACTATGTGTTTGATATTGTGCCAGGCACTGGGATGATTTTGTGAATATGAAACAACTGCTATCTTCAAAAATGTACCATCAGTGGGACATAAGGAATAGATAAGACATGAGCCCACATAGGCCCAGAATGTACAGAGAAGGGGCTGCTCAGGAAGAGCCAAAGGGATGGAAATGGAGCCTTTGGTGGCACAAGCAGGAAATTATTGCTTCTGATGCAGGACTGGGAAGAGATTGGGGTGAGTGCTACTATTTATCTCAGTCATCTTGGTCATCCTGAGTTTAGAGATTTGAGGAATTGTTTTTTGAGGAAAGTTTTAGCTTTTATACGATGAATCGAAAAGAATGCCAGACCCAAAGACCAGAGAACTTTATGTCTAATCACCAACCAAACCATGACAACTGCCCCCTACCCCAACATTTACTTTGGCAAAATGACCAGAACACTCAGGGTCTTAATTATTTGATAAGTAAAATGGTGATAATAGTAGATTCTTCCCTAAAGGTACAAGTCTTGACCTCCTGGTTTTGTTAATTTTCTTTCAGTTCTCAGGTCTGTGGTCTTATGGCTGCTCAGTAGATAAAGGTAACACAAAGGCTGAGTGTTTGCAGAAATGTGTTATTTGCTTGACCAAACACAGTACCTACTGTTGAGAATGTGAACAACAGCTGTAGAAACTGTTTCTAGTTTCAGTTTCTGTAGAAAGTAGTTCTAGATGTTGTGGAATTCATTTCAATCAAGGCTAAAATGGTTTGCAGCTTTAAGAGTAAGACAATTTGTAGAAATTTCTGGATACTATTTAACCATCTGCATTTCTTTAATAGTCTGTTATCTTTAAAGGACCTTGTAAGGTCAGGCACTCATAAAAATGTGTTTGATAAATGATATAGACTCATGTTTGTTTATGGAAAATTCTCTGATTTGTTTTATAAAATAGTGGGTTAACAAGTATCTAATGAGTGCCCACTATGTATAAAGAACAAAACTGGGCTGTCTTGTATAGGAGCAGAGGAGAAGAAAACATTCTTTTTTATTTTTAAGAACTGTACCATTTATTTGAAATGGGGCATGCATCTGAGAATAATTATAGAGCAGCTTAGCAATACATTCTTTAATATGCTTTGAATCAAAGACACCCGTTACAATTGTTGGCAGAGTAAAGGAAAGAATAGAAAAGGAAAGATTACATTGATTTTTGAGTCTTGAAGGGGATGATAAAATGCTTTCCCAAGGCTATGTCTAATATTAAAATTCATTTAACATCCTTCAAACCAGAGCTGGACACAGGTGGCAGCCAGAAGACAGACCATGGACTAATCCCTAATATTGGGAATATAGGATGCATTAGAACAAGGGAGGGCAAGTGAGGAAACTTCCCTGGCAAAGCCTAATTGTGAGCAAATACTTAAAACTTATTACTGTGATAATTCCATGTGATGATGTTCCCCTTATTACTATCAGGAGACTGAAGTCCAGAGGGGCAAGGTAAAAAAATTATCACTTATTAGGGCAAGGTTTGGGCTTGTCTCTAGATCTACCAGGATGAAAAAACTCTGCATGAAAGGTGACAAATGATGCAAAGAAAATTGATTGCAGTTCATCAAATTATTCTCATACAGTCAACTAATCTAGTTGATAACAGTATTTGGCTGAGATCACTAGCCACTTCAGTGGTCATGTATGGATGTGAGAGTTGAACTATAAAGAAAGCTGAGTGCTGAAGAATTGATGCTTTTAAACTGTGGTGTTGAAGAAGACTCTTGAGAGTCCCTTGGACTGCAAGGAGATCCAACCAGTCCATCCTAAAGGAAATCAGTCCTGGGTGTTCATTGGAAGGACTGATGTTGAAGCTGAAGCTCCAATACTTTGGCCACCTCATGCAAAGAGTTGACTCATTTGAAAAGACCCTGATGCTGGGAAAGATTGAGGGCAGGAGGAGAAGGGGATGACAGAGGATGAGATGGTTGGATGGCATCACTGACTCGATGGACTTGAGTTTGGGTAGACTCCGGGAGATGGTGATGGACAGGGAGACCTGGTTTGCTGCAGTTCATGGGGTCACAAAGAGTCAGACACGACTGAGCGGGACATGACTGAGCTACTGAACTGAACTGAACTAGCCACTCCAACTGTACTGGAAATTTAGATAGAAACTGGGCAGACAATGGATTGCAAGCCTGAGAGACAACATGTCTGTGCTTCTTATTCCCTCAGTAGGTTTTATAAGGTTCTCTGGCCAAAAGGAAACTGCAGAGCAACTCGAAAGCTATATAAAGCAAATGTGTAATGCTGTTGGCAGTGTTCTGAAGGGAGCTACCAAGAATGCATACTACAGGGAGGAATAAAGAACTGATTTCTGGCTGAAATTCATTTTGGATGAAAAACTTTAATGGACAAATTCCCCATCAATATGTTGCTGCTTTCCATTTAATTGTCATCATTCACTATTTGATTTTTAAATCTTTCTACATGTACATACATGACTCTATTGGGAGGCTGTGGAAATTATGTTTTTGAACTATGTGTTCTTCTTCCTTAGAGAGTGAACAACTATCTGACTCAACACTGTATCCTCTTCTCTTGCCTTGTGCTTATTATTGGCTTTATTTAATATTCAATATAGATCTTGGTCTGGTGTTCCACCTTACCTGCTTCCTGAGAAACCTTCATGCAGGTCAAGAAGCAACAGTTAGAACTAGACATGGAACAATAGACTGGTTCAAAATAAGGAAAGGAATATGTCAAAGCTGTATACTGTCATCCTGCTTATTTAACTTATATACAGAGTACATCATGCAAAATTCTGGAATGGATGAAGCACAAACTGGAACTGAGACTGCTAGGAGAAATAACAACAATGTCAGATATGTAGATGATACCACCCAAATGGTAGAAAGTGAAGATGAACTAAAGAACCTCTTGATGGAGGTGAAAGAGGAGAGTGAAAAAGGTGGCTTAAAACTCAGCATTCAAAAACTAAGATCATGGCATCCAGTCCTATCACTTCATGGCAAATAGATGGGGATACTGGGCTCCAAAATCACTGAAGATGGTGACTGCAGCCATGAAATTAAAAGACGCTTGCTCCTTGGGAGGAAAGCTATGACAAAACTCGACAGTGTATTGAAAAACAGAGACATTGCTTTGCTGGCAAAGGTCCATCTAGTCAAAGCTGTGGTTTTTTCCAGTGGTTGTGAATGGATGTGAGAGTTGGATCACAAAGAAAGCTGAGCACCAAAGAACTGATTCTTTCGAGCTGTGGTGCTGGAGAAGACTCTTGAGAATCTCCTGTACAGCAAGGAGATCCAAGTAGTCCATTCTAAAGGAAATCAGTCCTGGGTGTTCATTGGAAGGACTGATGCTGAAGCTAAAACTCCAATACTTTGGCCAACTGATACTAAGGAATGACTCATCGGCAAAGACCCCGATGCTGGCAAAGACCCTGATGCTGGGAAAGACTGAAGGCAGGAGAAGGGGACAATAGAGGATGAGATGGTTGCATGACATCACCAACTCAATGGACATGAGTTTAAGCAAACTATTGGAGATTGTGAAGGACAGGGAAGCCTGGTGTGCTACACTCCATGGGGTCTCAAAGAATCAGGCATAGCTTTAGCAACTGAACAGCAATCAAAAATGTTTCTCTATTAAAATTTGAGAACTTCATTTTCCCTCTTCTGTCTTTCCTCATTAGGAATCACCATGGGTGAATCACTCTTTCTACTTTAATATGTAAATATGGGAACTAAACTTTACGTGCTTATCAGGTGCCTTTCATGGCTTTTATAAAGTGGTGAGTCACTGAGCCATTCTTGAGTAGACTTGCAGATCATGTCAGATCAAGAGATCATCCCACTCAGATTTTTTGTTTTGTTGATTTCTGAGGATGTCTCCTGCCATTGTTCTTGCCAATGGGCCATGAACTCTACAAGTGGGAGGGAAATGCTGGGTTATTGCAAAAGGTGTATAAATTCATATCTAACCCAAGCAGCAATACATGTACTACTATTTTTCAAAAGCATATAGTAGTAGGGGGAAAGAGTGGGTTGGGATAAATTGGGAGATTGGGATTGACATATATACACTATTGATACTATGTATAAAATAGATAATTAATGAGAATCTACCGTATAGCAAAGGGAACCTACCGTATAGCAAAGGGAACTCTACTTAATGCTTTGTGGTGACCTAAGTGGAAAGCAACTCCAAAAAAGAGGTGTTATATGTATACATATAATACATATAACTGATTATTTTGTTGTACAGTAGAAACTAACACAACATTGTAAAGCTACTATCTGTGTGTATGTTAGCTGTTCAGTTGTGTCTGACTCTTTGCGACCCCATGGACTGTAGCCTGCCAGGCTCCTCTGTCCATGGAATTCTCCAGGCATGAATACTAGCGTGGGTTGCCATTTCCTATACTCCAATAAAAACGTTTTAAAAGTATGTAATATATATGTGTGTGTATATAATACAGTATCATGAATTAATGAATTAAAATACCCTTTAAACATGTTGAAGTTTACTGAACTCATAGTAGGTTTAAATTATAATCTATTTTTGCATCAGCATATGTGAAAAAAATTAACATGTAGAAGGTCATGGAAGTTTTTGAGGTTAAAAAAGGAAACTTCATAACAACAAAAAAAGAAAGTATGATCTTATGCTCTACCTCAAATCAAACCTGTTTAAAGCACTTACATCATTCATGACCTGGAGTATGGGCATAACAAACTTGATCTACTTATTTTCCTTCACTTTGCAAAACAAAGAAAGAAAAGCCTGAAAAGGTTAATTTCTTCCCAATATTTATATATTTCCTTTCTTTCTTTTTCTATTCTCATTGTGTCAACTCAAAATGTTTTGTCATTGCCTCTGATACAAAGAGGAAGGATGCTCATGTTTTATTATTTATATATTTAGCCGTTGGTTTTAGGTAAAACCTCTTTCCTGTGTTATGGAAGTATGAGTCTATTCTTGATTTACTTTTTGTTTTAATAAGCAAAAATCAGGAATAAATTTTGAATTTCACAAGCATCATTTCAGCTTCCTATAAATGTGTATAAACTGAACTACTTGATCTAGTATTGTAATCGATTATGTCATAGCAAACCATTCTTGTTTGTGATACTTTCTTCCTTTTCAAACTGCTGATTTTGATTACTCTTTTATTTGATACATTATAAGTGAGTCTAGCTTGTAGTTTTCCATTTGTATTAGTTACTAGCTTCATCAAGAGTGCTATCAGGTTTATGCAAGTTCACAAAATGAATTTGGAAGATGTTCATCTTTTTCTGTGTTTTAGAAACTGTCTATATAGATAAGGTAGTGAAGCATAGCCTTTATGCCCATGGCCTTTGGGGATATATGTCTGTATGATTCTGGGCTGTTCACTTGGAAGTTTCATAAAATTGGGCTAGTTATTCAACTTGTCTGAGTATCATTTTTGTCATCTATAAAATGTAAACACAAGTACCTGTCCTAAAAGGTTTTGTGCAATTAAATAGGCAAAGCAAGCCCTTATCACAGTTCCTGGCTCCTTGTGAGCCTTAAATAAATGTGGCTTCTGTTGAGATAATGATGATGAAGATGATTATGACGATGATGATTACATTGTTATCATTGCATGGAAATTATGTTTTCCTTAAAATTAGTCATGTTCAATAATACAACAGTTTTCTAAAAAAAAGAATTATGGACAATTTTCCTCAAGTTCTTCTTTAACTTTTCCAGTTTTCATATTTTTATTCAGTTAATTTTAATTTTTTTTTTCAAGAGAAACTTGTCTTTAGACTATGGAGCTCTTCAAAATTGTTAGGCCAAGTAAAATGTGTTTTATGAATGATCCCTCTCTTTATATATATATATATATATATATATATACATATATATATGTTTATACATATTTCTATATGTATTCAATTAAATTTTGAGCCATGCCATGTAGGGCCACCCAAGATAGACAGGTCATGGTGGAGAGTTCTGACAAAATATGGTCCACTGGAGAAAAGAATAGCAAACCACATCAGTATTCTTGCTTTGAGAACCACATGAATGGTATGAAAAGGCAAAAAGATATGACACTAAAATAATTCCCCAGGTTGGTGAGTGACCAATATGCTACTGGAGAAAAGCAGAGAAATAGCTCCAGAGGAATGAAGAGACTGAGCCAGGGTGGAAACAACACCCAGTTGGGGACGTGTCTGGTGGTGAAAGTAAAGTCTGATGCTGTAATAACAATATTGCATAGGAACCTGGAATGTTAGATCCATAAATAAAGGTAAATTGGAAATGGTGAAATAGGAGATGGCAAGAGTGAACATCAACATTTTAGGAATCATTGAATTAAAATGGACTGGAATCAACTTAATTCAGATGACCATCAAATCTACTATTGTGGGCAAGAATCACTTAGAAGAAATGGAGCAGCTCTCATAGTCAACTAAAGAGTCAAATATGCAGTACTGTGTGCAGTCTCAAAAACAAAAGAATGATCTCTGTTCATTTCAAAGGCAAACCATTCAATATCACAGTTCTGTTCAGTGCAGTTGCTCAGTTGTATCCCACTCTTTGTGACCCCATGGAATGTGGCACACCAGCATTCCCAACCCATCAACAACTCCCAGAGCTTGCTTAAACTTATGTTCACTGAGTCATTGAGGCCATCCAGCAATCGATCCTCTGTCATCCCCTTCTTCTCCTGCCTTCAGTCTTTCCCAGCATCAAGACATTTTCTAATGAGTCAGTTATTCTCATTAGGTGGTGAAAGTATTGGAGCTTCAGCTTCAACATCAGTCCTTCCAGTGAATATTTAGGACTGATTCCTTTATGGATAGATTTGTTTGATCTCCTTGTAGTCCAAGAGACTCTCAGGAGTCCTCCCCAACACCATAGTTTAAAAGCATCAATTCTTCAGCACTCAGCTTTTTTTATGGTCCAACTCTTACATCCATACATGACTACTGGAAGAATCATAGCTTTGACTACATGGATTTTGCCAGCAAAGTAATACCTCTGTTTGTAATATGCTATCTAGGTTTGTCATAGCTTTCTCTCCAAGGAGCAAGTTTTTTAATTTCATGACTGAGGTCTCCATCTGCAGTGATTTTGGAGCCCAATAAAATAAAGTCTGTAACTATACCCATTGTTTCCCCATTTATTTGACATGAAGTGATGGGACTGGATACCATGAACTTAATTTTTTTATTTTGCATTTTAAGCCAACTTCTTCACTCTCCTCTTTCATTGTCTTCAGGAGACTCTTCAGTTCCTCTTCACTTTCTGCCATAAGTATGGTATCATCTGCATATCTGAGGTTATTGATACTTCTTCCAGCAGGCTTGATTCCAGCTTGTGCTTCATTCAGCCTGGCATTTTGCATGATGTACTCTGCATATAAGTTAAATAAGCAGGGTGACCATATACAGCTTTGAAGTACTCCTTTCCAATTTGGAACCATTCCGTTGTTCCATGTCCGGTCCTAACTGTTGCTTCTTGACTTGCATACAGATTTCTCAGGAGGCAGAAAAGGGGGTCTGGTATTCCCAACCCTTTTAGAATTTTCCACAGTTTGTTGTGATCCACGCAATCAAAGGTTTTATTATAGTCAATGAAGCAGAAGTAGATGTTTTTCTGGAATTCTCTTGCTTTTTCTATGATCCAGTAGATGTTGGCAATTTGCTCTCTGGTTCCTCTGCCTTTCTAAATCCAGCTTTAGCATCTGGAAGTTCTCTTACCTGGAAAATCCCATGGACAGAGCCTGGTGATCTGCAGTCCATGGGGTCGCGAAGAGTCGGATATGACTGAGCAACTTCACTTTCACTTTTCACTTTCCTGCATTGGAGAAGGAAATGGCAACCCACTCCAGTGTTCTTGCCTGGGGAATCCCAGGGACAGGGGAGCCTGGTGGGCTGCCATCTATGGTGTCACACAGAGTTGGGCATGACTGATGTGACTTAGCAGCAGCATATCTACTGCTGTAAGCAAGAATCCCTTAGAAGAAATGGAGTAGCCTTCATAGTCAACAAGAGAGTTTGAAATGCAGCTCTTGGGTGCAGTCTCAAAAACAAAAGAATGATCTCTGTTCATTTCCAAGGCAAATCATTCAATATTATAGTAATCCAAGTCTATGCCCCAACCACTAATGCCGAAGAAGCTGAAGTTGAATGGTTCTATGAAGACTTACAAGACCTAGAACTAACACCAAAAAGAACGTGTCCTTTTCATCAGAGGGGACTGGAATGCAAAAAAAAAAAAAAAAAAGTCCTTTACATCAGAGGGGACATGGCCAGAGATATCTAGAATAACAGACATGTTTGGCTTTTGAATACAAAATGAAGGAGAGCAAAGGCTAACAGTTTTGCCAAGAGAACACACTGGTCATAGCAAACATCCTCTTCCAACAACAAAAGAGATGACTCTACACACAGACATGACCAGATGGTCAAGATCGAGCCAAAATCAGATTGAGTATACTTTCTCAGTCAAAGATGGAGAATCTCTATGCAGTCAGGAAAACAAGACTGGGAGCTGACCGTGGCTGAGATCATGAACACCGTATTGCAAAATTCAGACTCACATCGAAGAAAGTAGGGAAAACCACTAGGCCATTTAGGTAAGACCTATATCAGATCCCTTATGATTATACAGTGGAAGGGACAAACAGATTCAAGGGAGTAGGTCTGATAGACAGATTGCCTGAGAACTATGGATGGAGGTTCATGACATTGTACAGGTGACAGTGATCACAACCATCCCCAGGAAAAATAAATGAAAAAAAGCAAAGTGGCTGTCTGATGAAGCCTTACAAATAGCTGAGAAAAGAAGAGAAGCAAAAGGCAAAGGAGAAAATGAAAGATATACACATCTGAATGAAGAGTTCCAAAGAATAGCAAGGAGAGATAAGAGAGCCTTCCTCAGGCATCAGTGCAAAGAAATAGAGGAAAACAATAGAATGGGAAGGACTAGAGATCTCTTTAAAAAAATCAGAGATACCAAGGGAACCTTTCATGCAAAGAAGGGCACAATTAAGGACAGAAATGGTATGGACTGAACAGAAGCAGAAGATATTAAGAAGAGGTGAGAAGAATACACAGAAGGACTGTACAAAAAATTTTTAATGACCCAGATAATCATAATGGTATGATTCCCTCACCTAGAGACAGACATTCTGAAGTGTGAAGTCAAGTGGGCCTTAGGAAGCATCACTACGAACAAAGCTAGTGGAGGTGATGGAATTCCAGCTGATCTATTTCAAATCCTAAAAGATGATACTGTGAAAGTGTCGCACTCAATATGCCAGCAAATTTGGAAAACTCAGCAGAGGCCACAGGACTGGAAAAGGTCAGTTTTCATTCCAATCCCAAAGAAGGGAGCAAATTGCCAACATCCACTGGATCATAGAAAAAGCAAGAGAATTCCAGAAAAACATCTACTTCTGCTTCATTGACTATAATAAAGCCTTTGATTGTGTGGATCACAGCAAACTGTGGAAAATTCTAAAAGGGTTGGGAATACCAGACCCCCTTTTCTGCCTCCTGAGAAATCTGTATGCAAGTCAAGAAGCAACAGTTAGGACCGGACATGGAACAACGGAATGGTTCCAAATTGGAAAGGAGTACTTCAAAGCTGTATATGGTCACCCTGCTTATTTAACTTATATGCAGAGTACATCATGCAAAATGCCAGGCTGAATGAAGCACAAGCTGGAATCAAGCCTGCTGGAAGAAGTATCAATAACCTCAGATATGCAGATGATACCACACTTACGGCAGAAAGCAAAGAAGAACTAAAGAGTCTCGATGAAAATGAAAGAGGAAAGTGAAACTTTTGGCTCTAAAATTTAACATTCAAAAACTAAAATCATGGCATCCAGTCCCATCACTTCATGTCAAATAAATGGGGAAACAATGGATATAGTGACAGACTATTTTTTTGGGCTCTGAAATCACAGTGGATGGTGACTGCAACAATGAAACTAAAAGGTACTTGCTCCTTGGGAGAAAAGCTATGACAAACTTAGACAGCATATTAGAAAGCAGAGGTATTAGTTTACTGCAAAATCTGTGTAGTCAAAGCTATGATTCTTCCAGAGTCGTGTATAGATGTAAGAGTTGGACCATAAAGGAAGCTGAGCGCTGAAGAATTGGTGCTTTTGAACTGTGATGTTGGAGGAGAATCTTGAGCATCCCTTCGACTGTAATGGGATCAACCAGTCAATCCTAAAGGAAATCAACCCTGATTATTCACTGGAAGGATTGATGCTGAAGCTGAAGCTCCAATACTTAGGCCACCTAATGCAAAGAGCTGACTCAGAAACCACCCTGTTCCTGGGAAAGATTGAAGGCAGAAGGAAAAGGGGACAACAGAGGATGAGATGGTTGGAT
This sequence comes from Antilocapra americana, assembly GCA_007570785.1. NCBI lineage: Eukaryota > Metazoa > Chordata > Mammalia > Artiodactyla > Antilocapridae > Antilocapra > Antilocapra americana. Next base: position 10,254,151 of record ML660200.1, on the reverse strand, counting down.
GGCATCACTGACTCAATGAGTATGAGTTTGAGCAAGCTCTGGGAGCTGATGAAGGACAGGGAAGGCTGGCATGCTGCATTCCATGTAGTCGCAAAGAGTCAGACATGACTGGTGGACTGAACAAGAACAATATGTATTTGTATTTCTATATATTTGAATATATACATATATAGAGAGAGATGGAGAGAGAGGGAAAGATCTATTATCTCTATGTATTCTCATATCTGCTTCATAATTTTTATTTGTGAATCTTTGTAAATTTTCTTTTTCATTATAGTATTATCATGGGTTTATTTTTGTCCTTGTGGAAGTTAGACATTAGGTTTATTTTCAAACTGTTTATGTTTTGTTTCTAAACTCCTTTCTACTTCAATCCATATTAACTTTTCTATGCTTTTCTAAGTTTATATTTCAATATTTTTTAATATTAAGATTTGGTAATTTATTATCTACTCTTTTGTTTGAATGTTGAAATCATTAAAAGATGTTCGTTTACCTATGAATACAATTTTCCTTGCATCTCACAAGTTTTTCTATATACTGTTTTTACCACTTTTGTTTTTAATTATTCTATAATTTTAATTTTGATATTGTCTTTGATCTGAGAGCTTTTTAGGTAAATAAATATAACTTTTTAAGTTTTTATTTGCTAATATTTATTAATTTCTAAGTTTTTTCTTATAGATATCATAGAACAATGCCTATCTTTTGCTTTAGGAATTGTGATTTTTATTTTATAAATGTTCAAATTTGGTAACTATTCCATAAGTAATAGAGAAGGAAGCATATTATTTTGTAGATCATAGAGTTTGAAGGCTACATAAAAATGTGTATGTGTACATATATTATGCATGGTTGGTAAGTCACTTCAGTCATCTCCAACTCTTTGCCACCCCTTGGACTTTAGCTCACCAGACTCCTCTGTCCATGGGATCCTCCAGCAAGAATACTGGAGTGAGTTGCTATGCCCTTCTCCAGGAGAGCTTCTGTACACAGGGATTGAGCCCGTGTCTCTATGTCTCCTGTATTGGCAGGCATGTTCTTTACCACTAGCGCCACCTAGGAAGCCAGGACATAAATGCATATACACAGACAAAACAACACATAGAGTCAGTCATTATTGTTTAGATCTTGTTACCTTTTTTGGGGTCACTTTTTGCTTTAAGCACAACAGAAAAACTGGTAAAACTTACTCATTTTATCTTATGATTTTGTGAATTTTCTTGTGTTTACAACATTTTTCTTTATATACTTTAATGCTATGTTATCTGTAGTATTAATATCAATAACAATTATATCTTGCTAATACTACTATTACTGATACAGATACTAAAAACAACTATTAGTTTTTGAGCATGTACTGTGTGGAAGGTATTGAGTTTGGTGCTTTAGATGAATTTCCTTATTTAATACTTAATGACACATTTATAATAAGGAGGCTATATCTATCACTTCCAGTGGGGATCCTTATGGATTTTATTCTTCATTAACAGACATGCAAATAAAAAACAAATATTTTTACATAAATGCTTTTGCCTTATCACTCCTTCTTTAATGTTAATATTGTGACTCTTGCTTTCTTTTTGTCTGCATTTGTCATGTATACCCGTCTCTCTTAACATGTAAATTTTTTGTCACTGGGCTTCCCTGGTGGCTCAGTGGTAGAGAATCCATCTGCAATACAGGAGACACAGGAGTTGCGGGTTAGATCCTTGCATGGGAAGATCCCCTGGAGGAGGGTTTGGCAACCCACTCAAGTATTCGTGCCAGGAAAATCCTGTGGACAGAGGAGCCTGGCAAGATATGGTCCATGGGATCTCAAAGAGTCAGACCTGACTGAAGCGACTGAGCATGCAGTCACTTAGCATGGTATTGGTGTATAGTATATAGGGGATATCCTACAATAATGTCTGTAGGATGAACAGAACTTTTGGAGTCATTTTGTTTAATGTGTATTTCTTTTAGGAGGCATGTAATTGGATTTTGTTTATGATGTAGTGTGTGATACTTATTAGAGAGGCTTATCCGGAGAAGGCAGTGGCAACCCACTCCAGTATTCTTGCCTGGAAAATCCCATGGACGGAGAAGCCTTGTAGGCTGCATTCCATGAGGTCGCTAAGAGTCCGACACGACTGAGTGACTTCACTTTCACTTTTCACTTTCATGCATTGGAGAAGGAAAGTCAACCCACTCCAATATTCTTGCCTGGAGAATCCCAGGGATGGGGGATCCTGGTGGGCTGTCCTCTGTGGGGTGGCACAGAGTCAGACATGACTGAAGCAACTTAGCAGCAACAGCAGGGGAGTTTATCCCACTTACAGTTATTGTGTTAATGATATGTTTGTTTTACTTATAACATTTAGTGTTTTATATGTTTTTTGTCATTTCCTTTATTTTTCTTTTACCTTTGTCACATGGCTGTAAACTCTTGATTAAATATACATACAAGTTGATGTGGAGAGTGTACATTTTGTTTTCATTTCACTTTTGATTGACATCTGGCTTGTCCTACAGCTGAGTACATTCACACTCTTGGCATGATAGTTAAGAGTTTCCATTGCAGCTGCTGCTTCCCTAGGCTTTACATTCATGTGTCAGTCTACAGTAAATTATGTTTATGGTCCTGAATTTCTCATTTTGTTTATGATCTCATCTGAAATAATTTATTCATTTGAAAATGAAACATATTTGTTACATTGTGTAGTCTTTATTCGTTAGTTTTATCCTTATCATATAACAAATGTTAAAGGATATGTATTGATTATCTCTTATGTACACTGTGGCAAACTATGTGAACTCAGAGAAGAAAGAAGAGGAATGCAGAGTAGTTCTGTTCCTGTTTTTAAGTTGCTTAAAGTAACTTGGACCAAGTTATTTTGAGCATGGCTCCTGCCATGGACCAAGCAATTGGCAGGAGACTAGATGTATATCTATAAAAAAGTTAAATAACTCAAAAGTTAAAATAGAAATGATGTCACTGGCACTATGTAGAAATAAATGTCAAATGAGAAACATACGCAAAATGTCCCATGAATTCAGAGGTCAGAATTACTGCCTAGGGTTGAAATGTTCAGAGAAGTCTTTAAGGAAGAAGGAAATCATCTCAAGATGAATGAATAGTGTGAGTACAGGTGTGGAGATGGGCATATTCAGCGTGTGTTCATGAGATGACAAGCAATGATCATGGACACATCAGAGGTTTCATGCAGTTGGAGATGTTTTTGAGGGTAAATGATTCATTCTACTTATCTTAAGCACATAGTACCCAGAGAGAGTACAGAGGGCACTTAAGCCAAGGTGTAGGGACAGAGGTATGTCTGGGAAGGCTTCCATGTGAAAGCCCTAAAGGACAAGTAGGTGTTTAACAGGAAAAAGTTTCAGGGAGAGGTGGGGAAGTTGGGAAAAGAATAGGTGAAGCTTAATATATGAAAGCTTATAGGTAAGAGAGAACTTGGTGCTTTCAAGAGGTGTAACTATTTTCCTGTGGTTGGTCTATGAAATGTGAACGGGGAAACTGGGCAAAGAGTTTGGAGGGAGAAAAACTAATCCAACTTATAAAGGATTTTGGGTACGATGATGGCTTTTCGACTTTATTACAAGACTAGGGGAGGCTCAAAATGACTAGGATAGTGGAGTTGGACTGTAGACAGCAAGGTTAAAGGTGGGGAGATTGATTGGGAGAATATCGGATTAATTCAGGTGAAAGATATCAAGGGACAGAACACAGGGGTTGTGTGGGTAGCAATGGGGATATAATTGAGGACAATTAAATGTTAGTCGCTACAGTTTTTAAGTCATGGAGGAGTTGTGGAGTAGGTTGAGATAATTTCATATAAATGTGTAAATGTGTGTGTGTGTGTGTGTGTGTGTGTATGAATTTCCCATTCTTTATGGCATTTTCCTACTGAGTTTAGAATAGTAGGGTTTTAAATGGTAGCATTGCCTTAAGATTGTTATGGGTGTATAATAATGTTAAAACTACTAGGTCAATAAAGTGTGTACAAACCTACAGACTTGTTGATTAAACAAACTTTTATTTAGCTCCCAATCCCATAAATGGCCAGACAATTAACAATGATAAAGTTTGTTTCAGTAACAAAGCCTCCCAAAGAAAGGGAGATTTGGATGCCTTTCAACAAAATAAATTCCTTTCTTCTCAGATGACATGTAAACTGATGTCATTTTTCATTCCATAAAAAAAAAAAAAAGAGAGAGAGAAGGATGAAACTTGCTATGGTTTGCAGTATTCCAGTGATGACATTCTTCCTCAGAGTAATCTAAAAAAAGGCATTGTGAGCAAACTTGTACTCCCCCTGCCAGAAATGCATGCCTGGCTATAAAGCAAGTCTTTCTTATTTAGCCATTTAGATAGTGGTTTCTACATGAACTTTCATAACATTTATTTACTGCCATAAATTAATGGACCAAGCTCTGTTAGAAGCCAGGAATCCAGTTCCTCAGCAGTTGGATTTCTCACTACTTTATCTCAACATTATGAAGAGTGCTCTGAAAGTGGTCTTTCCTGTCAATAATTCAGAGGCAATGTGAAATGTATGAATATCTCAATTTTGCACTTTTACAGTTTTACCTGCTTGTGAAATATTTCAGCTTCACTCTATGAAGACTATGCTCTAGTTATAAATATTTCAACTCCCCACCCCACCACTCTTTAGGGTGTATCAAACACATTTTCTTTCCCCTCCCCTCTAACTGACTGATTCATGCATTCTCTGAGTTGTTGCTACAAGAAAAATTAATATAGGCAGAGGCTGCCTGATTCTAAGACAAGTCTTTCTATATATTCATCTTGATAAAATGGTAAAATATTGTTTGGGCTGATCTGCTAATGAGAGTTTAACCAAGATAGATGTGTTGATCACTGACTGGAGAAAAGCACCTTGCTATAATAGGTTTTCCATGTACATGGTAGAGGCGATGGATGATGATTCTCCCTGAAAGAATTTGAATTCAAGATAACTTTGCTAAGCTGATGTCTGACTTGTTGAAGTCCCACTACCTCCTCTGGTCCCTACATGCTGAGGGTGGGGTTCCCTCAGGTTGAGCTGGTTAAACTGGACAAACCACAGTCTTCCAGAGCAGGCTCTCAGTCCATGGCCTCAGGGCTGGCTCCTGCCCTGGCAGGAAGCTGTGCCCACGTGCTTGCCTTCATCATCTCCCACTCTGTTAGCTCCAAACGCAGCCAGGCAGGAGCAGGGATGGCCATGCACAGGGCAGTCAGTGTCTGACTTTAGCTTGCTCTAGAGACATTATTCCAGAGTGCTCCCAGATCTTGGCTGGCATCCTGCAATGGACTAGGATTAGAGATCAGATTTCAAGAACCTCACTCTTGGTGGCCAGAAAACAGAACCAGATGCAGCTGTGGAGGAAGATGGTGAAGAAAGGTAAAAATAATTGATCTTTTAAAATAAAATTAGAGTTTATTTTTAAATGCGGTATTTATAAGATATTATTATACAACAGTCTTCTGTGTTTTCTCTTATAAAGTAATTGGATTGCTTGAAGGCGTGTGTAAGAGAGAACCTCAATAAGAGAGGCAGAAGGAAAGAAAACAATTAGAACATTTTACTGTGGGAAAGCAGAGAAATATCTAGTTGCTAACATTTGCTGCTCTTATAGCTATTAAGAAATCTCTGCTATCCACATGAACAGAGATGCACATAATTGCATAGGCTCCTCAGGTACCAGAGAGCCTCCAAAGAACTTATATTTGACTCTACAATTTCACTGTCAAATTTACCCACTGTATCTATGCCTAATTGCTGAGGAGGGATAAAGAGAAATGGAGCAAAATCCTTGTTTTCACAAAGGGTACAGGAGAATGGGGGAGTCGTTACCTTGAGAGGTATGAGTGTTATGGTTTAAATATGGTGTAGATTCTTAAGAAGTAGTTTAACTGTCTTCACATCCCCACTGTCTAACACAGAGCTTAACTGGTGGTATGGATCTTCATATTAGTTGAAAGTTGTATTTTAGTTGCAGTCAGAATGACTTTGAATCTTTTCAGCACACACTAATTCTTTAAGTGGTTTTCACTCATTCTGTTTATTCATCCGTTCACTGGAAAAATACTTACAGACAGAACTACCATACAAGACCAAAAGTATGTGTGTGTGTGTATATATATATATATATAAATATATATATAATGAATATCAGTGCAATTACAGACTAAATTTTGACATTTGCATAAGTAGTCTAGAAGCCTTTTTTTTGCAACTGAAGTGATATTGTGTATAGAGGTTGTTTGGTAGTCAGTTGGCCAAAAAAGTTCATTCAGATTTTTCTATAAGGTGCACAGAAAATCCCAAATGGAATTTTTGGGTCAACCCAATATATTGAAAGATTGGCAAAATGGATTACTTGTTGAAGAAAATTGCTTCAGTATTTATATATATGTATATATATATATATATATATATAAATTTTAGAATTACTATGCCAGTGAAGATATGATTTTATGTATAATCATCTCAATGCTGTAAAATGATTCCAGAATATTCTGAAGAATGTCTCCCTTTGACTCCCATTCAAGTGATCTCCCAGAGATTCTACATCTCCCTAACCTAGGAGAAACCTTCTTCAAGCTTTATGAATTTCCTCCTTTATAAGAGTGATATGTTTTAACTCTACTTTTTTACTTCATACCCATTCATTCAAAATATTTATTATGAAATAATTCAGAAATAGTATATGAAATATTATGAAATATTTCATAAAGACCCATGTTTTACCACTCAGACTAAGAAATAAAACATTACCAGTAAAATTGATGTTCCTGTCCCCTTGCATCTTACTTCCTTCAAATGTGCAATCATGCAACCACTACTTTAATTTGGATTTGATACTTATCATTTCTATATCATTCTTTACAGTCATACTAGATATGCATGCATCCCTAATCATTACATCATATTCTTTTCTATATTTTTAAGGTTTACCTGATGGTATTAGGTATATGTATCATTCTATCATTTGGTATCTTGGTACTTTCATTCATTATTGTGTTGGTAAGGTTCATCCATGATGATGGTGTTCCTCTGTATGAACTTCCACAGTATGTTTCCATACTCTCCTGTGGAAATGGAGAAACATTTAATTTGCTTGCAACTACTGTGTCAAGGGATCAGAACAGATATCATCAGTATCACTTAGTGTAAAAAGGGACTCATTGGCAGGAAAGTCATCAGAGTCTCATCATCCTTTTCAGAGGTGTGCTTGAGCTCCACGGCATTTGGATACACTGTGGAATGGGTCTCCTGCAGACAGAGTTCACCAGTGGGATGTTCCCCCTCTTGCTACTCTCTCTTTCTGTGAATTGAATAGGAGAAGAGCCTTGTAAAATTTGGGGGCAGACTGCTTTGGTGTCAGTATGAAGGTGAAGTATGAACTGTTTGCAGTCAGGAGGACATTAGCTACCTCACACTGGAGGGGGGATGCCTGCAATGCACTTAGTTTCTTGCCAGGCAATATCGAAGGAGCACCTTATGGATTGTCATTTGTCACTAGAAATCAGTTTTTTCTTGTTTCGAATACTGTTGCCATGATCATGTCCCCTTGTGTACATGTACAAGAGTAGTGAAGGATATGTAACAAGGAGTAGAATTAATGAATTGTGGGGATTGTACCTTGTCAGATTTCCTGGGGGTTGTCATTTTTTCTTTAAATCATTGAACCAGTTTATACTCCCACCAGTCATACATAAGAGTAATACATTGGTCCACATCCTCTCTGACAACTAATAATGTCCAAATTTATTAACTTTTTCTAATTTGACAGGTAGTATGATAGTACCTCAGAGAGGTGTTTTGCTTATGATTAAGACTGAGCAGGTGGAGGGGGTAGGAGGAAGGCTCAATAGGAAGGGGATATATGTATCAGTTCAGTTAAGTTCAGTCACTCAGTTGTGTCTGACTCTTTGCTATGCCGTGGAATGCAGCACACCTGGCCTCCCTGTCCATCGCCAACTCCCAAAGCTTGCTCAAACTCATGTCCATCAAGTTGGTGATGCTATCCAACCATCTCTTCCTCTCTCGTCCCATTCACCTCCTGCCCTTCAATTTTTCCCAGCATCAGGGTTTTTTCCAGTGAGTCAGTTCTTTGCATCAAGTGGCCAAAGTATTGGAGCTTCAACTTCAACATCAGTCCTTCCAGTGAATATTCAGGACTGGAATATTAGGATAATATTAAATAATTAATTAATTAATATTAGGATAATATTAGAATAATCCTGATTTCCTTTAGGATTGAATGGTTTGATCTCCTTGCAGTCCAAGGGACTTTCAAGAATCTTCTCCAACACCACAGTTCAAAAGCATCAATTCTCCGGCACTCAATTTTCTTTATGATCCAACTGTCGCATTTATACATAACTACTGGAAAAACCATATCTTTGACTAGACAGACCTTTGTTGACAAAGTAATGTCTGTGCTTTTTAAATATGCCATCTAGGTTGGTCACAAATTTTCTTCCAAGGAGCAAGCTTCTTTTAATTTCATGGCTGCAGTCACCATCTGCAGTGATTTTGGAGCCCAAGAAAATATACTTGAAGCTTATTCACACTGTTGTACAGCAGAACAACAGTGTGAATTTTTTATTTCAATAATTATATATCTATTTTACATCAATAATTATATTTTAATTTCTGTAAGTCTAATTTGTTTTTTTAAAGATTTATTTGTATTTTGTATCTTTCACAAACTTTGATATATGAACTTCTGGGAAGTCTCCTTTTGAAGGTTTTATTTCTACAAATGCTTTCCCCTAGTGTTCTGTTTACTTAGATATGTTTTTTGAATTAATCTCTTTTTTAATTGAAGTATAGTTGATTTACAGTATTATATTAGTTTCAGGTGTACAATATAGTGAGTCATTTTTTAAAGTTATTTTATATTGAGAACTTATATCTGACTACTCTTTATCTGTGAGAATCCTGAGAACTCTGGGTGAGTGTGTATTTCTTTGCATTTACTTTTACCACACATCTTGCTGCTGCTGTTGCTGCTAAGTTACTTCAGTCATGTCTGACTCTGTGTGACCCCATAGATGGCAGCCTACCAGGCTCCCCCGACCCTGGGATTTTCCAGGCAAAAACAACAGAATCGGTTGCCATTTCCTTCTCCAATGCATCAAAGTGAAAAGTGAAAGTGAAGTCGCTCAGTCGTTCTTACTCTTAATGACCCAGTGGACTGCGGCCTACCAGGCTGCTCTCTCCATGGGATTTTCCAGGCAAGAGTGGGTTGTCATTGCCTTCAACACATCTCACGATGCTGACCAATTAGAACATCATTCAGTTAGCATTTTGGTTTGTGAGCTTCCAAACCTGGTGTTTGTGTAAATTGGAGCCCCAACCTCACACAGAATAGGCCTATATTTAGTAACTTTTGGTTGTGGGGAAGGGATGGGAAAGTTAATATAACAGTCAATTTATCAGGGAACAAAATTTTTTTTCATCTAGTTAAATTTGATTTTCAGGTAGATAATAAGCACTTTTTTTTAAGTTTTAATTTTTTATCTGGCTACTTGTGGCCAATTGATGGAGAAATTTTGTTTTTCTAAGAAGAGCTAAAACTGTATGATAAATTTACATATTGTATTCCTTTGTAAGTGAAGAGAATTTTTTCTAATCTATCATTTCATGGAGCATCTAGTCTTTCAAAGTTCTTGGATTTTCATCTAAGTCCCAACTCCCCACCTTGTGGAAGCTTTGTGCCCTGTTCCCCAAGTTCCAGGTGCCTGGAATGGGGAAATTCTATCAGCCTAGTTACTGATCCAGAATTTTCTTTCCTTTCTGGTTTTCTGTTTCCTTTTTTGTTTGGTCATTTGTTATTTTTAGTGCTTAGGATGTTTCCCTTTCTTTCATGTAAGATATGCATTTTAAACCACATTTGCTATATTTTCATCAGTTATATTACTGGGAGCAGAAAGACTTCCACTCACTCCTAACCAAGCCTTAGCCTTCACCACTGTTCTCAAATTGACCTCTGAAAGTTCAAGAACTTCACAGACATTTCTCCAAAGAAGACATAAAAATGGCTAACAAAACACATGAAAAGATGCTCAACATCACTCATTATCAGAGAAATGCAAATCAAAACCACAATGAGGTACCACTTTACACCAGTCAGAATGGCTGCCATCCAAAAATCTACAAGCAATAAATGCTGGAGAGGATGTGGAGAAAAGGGAACCCTCTTACACTGTTGGTGGGAATGCAAACTAGTACAGCCACTATGGAAAACAGTGTGGAGATCCTTAAAAAACTGAAAGTTCAATATGGGATGCTTTATTGCTAAATCCACTGTCCCTTCTTGAGAGCTGCCTACTTGAAAACTTTCATTCCTTGACTATCCTTTCTCGTTCACTGACTTTCATTACTCTAGTTTTTCATATTGTTCTGCTTCTCTGACCGGCCATCGTCAGTCTTCTCTAATGGTCTCTTTCCCTCTGCTTTTCCTTTGATATAAATATTCCTCTTGGATAACCAGTTTACTCCTAAACTAGCGTCCTGATCTCTAAACTCTGCAGACTTGTTACAAATTGTTTTCCTTGAAAATCTTTTTAAAAAACAGATCTTATGAGTATTCTTGCCTTTGAAAATCTTTGATAGCTTTTAATTGCCAAAATATATCACTTTAGCCTTAAAATTCCTCCATAATGTGACTCTTAAGCTATACCTTATCTAGCTTTCTCAGCTACCAAATTCTTTACTCATTTCTCTGCTCTGTACTTCTTGGACCATGTTGCCATTTCACTCCTTCTTTGTTCATAACCCTAGAGTAGCTGCTGTTTGCTGTCTTATATTGAAATTAGACCTTTCCTTCAAGGTTAGGGTCAGATTTCCCCTTGGTGAAGGTGGAATACATTCCCACCTTCAACTGGTTGTTCATTTGTGCTTTATTCATGCTTTTTCTATTAATACAACATATATATTTTGTGCTATTATAGTTATTTTTGTATCTCTCTCGCATTTCAGGGGTACAAACTATTGTTTATTCATCCTATCACTGTAATTTTGAGCACAATACTGTCTATTTGGTAGGCCTCAACAAATTTATTTTTAATCAAGGTGCTTTTTTTTAGTGTTTATGAGGACATATTAGATAGGCTTATAATATCATACCAGGTTTTATTTAAAACCTAAAGATCAGCTTATAAAAATTGCTAGAGCTGCATAGCAGTATGTATCTTCATTTTCAGTTTGGAATAGTATTTCCCTTGATCTCCTATATTATCAGAAGGTTCAACTTCTATGTTGGATTTTCATGCAGACTGATGGTCACAAATCTGAGGATTCCTAGAATCTCATGAAAAGGTCTCCTAGAAAATGTCCAACCTCGTGGCCTTTGTCTGTTCATTCATTTCCCCAGATTCCTTTTTTTCTTCCTCTACTTTAAAATCATCACAATATGTAAATTAGAGGTAGGCAGCTTATGCCTGTTTTGCACATTTGTTCTAAAAGATCGCACTATTATATCACCTTCAAATATCTATAACACCTGTAACACCTGGGAATCTTGTCCTCCTTCCTTTTTCTCTGTCTAGGGTTGCCAGATTTTGCAAATCAAAGACAACAGCAAAACTTGATTTTCAAATAAACAATGCACATATTTTTTAGTATATATTTCAGTGTCACATGGGATATCTAAGAAAAAAGTCATTACTTATCTGAAATTCAAAATTAACTGGGCATCTTGTATTTTATCTGGCAACCCTATGTCTTTACCACTTCCAGTTCTTGTTGCTTGTCATCTAATCATCTAAAAATACACACAGGCTCTCTGTATTCAGAAATGAAGTTTCCCTAAAAGTGATTCTTCCTGGAAAACTCTCAAAGACTTCCTAGCTTGCAAATTTTAAGTGTGGATAAGAATGTTAACATGGCAACAGGGTAATGAATTTTCAAGTGGGGTGGTGAGAAAATAGTACCATAGTGAAAAACTGGTCTCAGCTATGGGAGTTGATTAGTGTAAATATGTCTCTGATCATTTTTCCAGTACAATTAATGTATTGTGGCAAGCACATCTGGGTGACACACACTCTGTAACTCAGTAAAAATGCTTGGGAGAAAGCATGTGTGTGTGTATGTGTTGAGTTAAACAGCCTTTTGTTATGAGGGAATGGAAAGGGGCCATGAACATTGGGCTGAAATACAAGCTAATTGATGGATAGTATAATCACCACCTTAGTTAGCACCTCGGGACACTTTTCATACCAGTAAGCTGTAAATTTAAATGGAAACCAAAAGGCTAGAACTCAGCCCATAACTCTGCATTCCATTACTTCATGTATGAAATATTCAGTGAGTAAGAAAGAGGCTTAACAGATAATAGCTGGAGAGGAGCTTCATGGTGATTAAGGTAAGACTCAAGTGGTTGGTAAAAATCTCCATCTAACCATGTACAGATAAGAGCTTCTGTTTGAGGGATTAAACTATATTCTTTGCTCAGAATGTACTTATGAGTGCTGAACAACCCAGCAATCTCTTCTGTTCAGCCCTAGTCCAAGACAGTATGTTCTTTTTGAGATTATGTGATTTTGGATAAGAGGGTTCTATTCATGAGCCCAGTCAATCATGGTATATTTATTTTTCAGAGGCCTGCTATTTAGTGTCATTGAAAGTACCTGAATTTTCTAATGAGACTGCATGTGTGGGTGCATGCTAAGTTGCTTCAGTCGTATATGACTCTTTGCAATCCTATGGACTGTAGCCCACCAGGCTCCTCTGTCCATGGGATTCTCCAGGCAAGAATACTGGAATAAGTTGCCATGTCCTCCTCCAGAGGATCTTCCTGATCCAGGAATCGAACCCATATCTTTTATGTCTGCTGCATTGGCAAGTGAGTTCTTTACCGCTAGTGCCAAATGGGAAGCCCCTAATCAGACTGATTTGGATTCAGATCCCACCCAGCTCTACCCTTTGAATCATAATATAAACTTTCCAAACCTTTTTAATATTCATCTATAAAATGAAGTTGAAACCATCTGTCTCTCTGGATTGGGATGTGGATTAAAATTAAACAGGTTTATTACACGCCAACTGGATTTTGTTCATTATATCATGAAAGGTAGGCTTGTCCTTCTCCATCTGTACGCTTTCTTACATTCTTCTCTACTTAAGCTGGATGGCAGGGAAGCTGCTTTCTAATTTCATACACTTCCTGCTTACATTTCTCATTTTTTTGAAACGCCTTAATTTGAAAGTATGTTACTGAGCACAAGTCAGGTGAGGCAAAACAAACCTAAATATCAGAGTTTGGAGCAATGAAAGGTTTATTGCAGAGCCAAGCAAGGATAATGGGTGGCTTATCTTAAAAAATCAGAACTCCCTGCTTATTTGGGGTGAGGAGTTTTTATAGGCAAAATTTAGGATGAGGTCTACAGCGTATGTGACTTCTTATTGGTTGGTGGTGAGGTAACAGGGTAGTGCTCTAGGAATCTTGTGCTCAGCCTGAAGGTACCATCCTTCATCTGCATGGGGGCATTGGTTCCTACAGAAGAATTCAAAGATATATATATGTGTGTGTGTATATATATTCCTTGAAGAGGAATCAGGACCCTATCCCACAGTTATACTGTCGTTTTCTTGGCTATTCCTCCTTCATTTTTGCATCCCCTCCCTTCCCTGATAATCAACGAAGGAGTTTGTTTGAATTTGCCCTTTGGAACTCAGGGAATGTAGAGCAGCTGAATGAAGCCTACTTTCTACAAATAAAAAATGGGAGATGCAGAAAGGATTTTTTTCCAGGAGGGCCCTATGTAGTCCTGCTCCATTTTAGGGGCACCACGGGTGAGGGAGAACATTTACTCTAGGTTGGAAATGACAGAGGCTGTTCTTTCCCAGGCTGACTCCCATCAGTGGGCACTGGGCACTGGCTGCCCACCACAGTGTGTTGGGTAAGATCATGAGACTGCCTGGGTATGCTGAGAGATAGCCCCTGGCTGACTGATGAAGGCTTCCATTTGCACAGGGAGGGGAGAACTGTGTGGCTGTTGATGAGGCGCCCTTGGTCAAGTTACGAAGCAGATAGCTTGCCATCAGGAACATTACCATCCCCACTTCCACTCTTTTATCCACTTTTTGTGTCACCTCCCTAAGTTGACTAGTGTTCATAAACGGGCTGTGGGATGGAAAATGAAGGACAAACTCATTCATTTCTTTTAGAATCTGGGTACTTGGCAATTACTTCTTTCTGCAGAGTGCCCTGAAGGGAAAGCCAGTGTGCTCTGGGTCAGCCTTAGCTGCCAGTTTCCCGACACAAACTGATGGTCCTTAGCCTGTATCTGTGGCTGCTACATGGCAGCCCTATGCAGGACTATCGAGGAAAGGAAGTCCTTCAAATCATCCATCAGGTCCTTTGAGGTTCTAATCTCTGAAAAAAGGTTCAAGGAATCTAGCTTTATATGCAATGAAGTTTAAAAGGAAAATTCAATTATCCAGGGGCCTGTAGGGATAATTTCTTAGTTTCTGGGAAAGGCCAAACAATCCAAAATACCTTTCTGGCTTTTGGCTATTGACTAGATTCTCATTGATGATGTCTGCATTTCTTTAACTTACACCTCTGTTAAAATTTAAATTTTCTTGAAAAAAACCTAGGGTGGCAGCACTGAATAGAATATTTTACAATAGATTGAAGAATGAGAAAGATAAATTATATCAATGTGAATACAAAATATAGACTTTCCAGGAGGAGATGGAGACTCTCTAAAGCAGATAGGGTAAGATAGAAGAGTTCGGGGAGCTTCAGCCTTTCACACAGCTACACATTATTTTTTTTCTTAAATTGGATGATAATTACTTTACAATGTTGTGATGATTTCTTACCATACATCAACATGAATTGGCCATAGGCATACATGTGTCCCCTCCTTCCTGAACCCCCTTCCCACCTCCCTCTCCACTCCATCCCTCCAAGTTGTCACAGTGTATTATTCTTGAAGAAGGCTATCTGATCACTTTTTTTAAAGTAGCATTTTTTTTTCTGATTGTTATGGTAGAAATTTTGCAAAAATGTGGAAAGAATACAAAAGAAAATAAAAATATCTATTACCCCACAGCAAGGATTGACCCAGTTGGCTAACATTCTGGTGCATTTCCTTCTAGTCTTTTTCCTGCATAGACATTTAAATATTTGCACATAAACTATCAACCCCAGCAGCACTCGTTTGCCTGAGGCTACAAAATAAGGTGACCTTGTTAGTTTTCTTTAACCCTCATTAAAACAAAAATAACAGTAAACATTTATTGTCTCACAGTTTTTATGGCTCAGGAATTTAGCAGTGCTTTAGCTGGGCGGTTCTAATTCAGAGTCTTTCATGAAATTGCAATCAAGATATCAGTAGACTGTAATCTGAATGCTTGACCAGGGTTAGAGGACCTGCTTTCAAAAAGGCCCACCTCTTTGGAGAAATGTCTGTTAAGTTCTTTGGCCCACTTTTTGAATGAAACTAGAACACTTTCTAACACCATACACAAAAATAAACTCAAAATGGATCAAAGATCTAATCATAAGACCAGAAACTGTAAAACTCCTAGAGGAAAACATAGGCAAAACACTCTCCGACATAAACCAAAGCAGGATCCTCTATGACCCACCTCCCAGAATATCGGAAATAAAAGCACAAATAAACAAATGGGATCTAATTAAAATTAAAAGCTTCTGCACAACAAAGGAAACTATAAGCAAGGTGAAAAGGCAGCCTTCAGAATGGGAGAAAATAATAGCCAATGAAGCAACGGACAAACAATAGATCTCAAAAATATACAAGCAACTCCTGCAGCTCCATTCTAGAAAAATAAATGACCCAATCAAAAAAAAAAATTCATTTGAATCAGTTCTACTCAGGTGGATGAAAGTGGAGCCTATTATCCAGAGTGAAGTAAGCCAGAAGGAAAAACAAAAATACAGTATACTAACGCATATATATGGAATTTAGAAAGATGGTAACAAGAACCCTGCATGTGGGACAGCAAAAGGAACGCAGATGTATAGAATAGACTTGTGGACTCTGTGGAAGAGGGCAAGGGTGGGATGATATGGGAGAATGGCATTGAAACATGTTAATTATCATATGGGAAATCAATCGCCAGCCCAGGTTTGATGCTCCGGGCTGGTGCACCAGGATGACCCAGGGGGAGGGAATTGGGAGGGAGGAGGGAGGGGGGTTCTGGAGGGGGAGCATATGTATACCCTTGGTGGATTCATGTCAATGTATGGCAAAACCAACACAATAAAGTAAAGAAAATTTAAAAAAAAAACAAAAACAAAAACAAAAAGGCCCACCTCCACAGCTGCTGGCTGGAGTCCCAGGTCCTCACCACATGTATCTCTCCATAAGGTGGCTTGCATGTCCTCACAATGTAGCTACTGGCTTCCTCAGAGTGATGATTCTCAAAAGGGCAAGGAGGGAGTCCTGGTGTCCTGGCCTTAGAAGTTACACATTGTTACTTGCATCTTGTTCTGTTTGTTAGAAGAAAGTCGGGAGGCCCACTAAGTGACCTTGCCATACCTTGAACTTGGTCTTGTGGCCTGCTTGCTTTAACCATCATTTTTAATGTCCAGTTATGCTAACTTGTGTTCCAACAATGGAGTTGCGAGACAGTGTTCCTTAGCAGCTTCTGAAAGTTTTTCAGAGGCTTAGCCTCATAAAAGCTTAAAAATAGACTTGTTCTGCTGTGGCCTCCACTGTATACAGCCATGCTATGGAGCTGCTGCCCACTTGTCTTGATCAATTAGGTGTTTCTTCTCCTAGTCCTCTCTGATGACTGCTAGTGATATGGCCTCTCCACCTTTCAGAACAGGACACAGCTCATTCTGTGGTCTTTCCCATCTATTCTTGGGACAGCCCTTCCCTAATTTCCTGATGCACAGTTGAGGAAATGGGGCTTTTTCCAGAAGAGTTTACTGAAGTTTAGGGGATACAGAAAAGAAATCTGACAAAGAGAACAGCTTAAAACTGCTTCTAGAAATGCCTACTCATAAAGCTGGCCACAGATTTTAATGGAATGGAAATCCACCCACTCCAGTAGAGTCCAAGAGCAGCCTTCTTGACTCTTTATTGAATGTCTCTGTGTTAACCCTTTTACAGAATGATTAAAAGCAGGGACCTTCATTCCCTTCAGAGAATAGAAGACCCCAACCCCACCCACAGAGAGATGATCTGTCTGACCATTGGGGTAAATGACTCACTCGTACCACTCTTAGAGTATATTTCCCAAAGTCAAAATTATTGCTGCATGAAGCCCAACATGGACCTTGATTTCCAGATATCCTCCAATGTCACATGAACAGAAGATCAAACCTCTCCATCTTTGAGCTATAGCTCACAGAACAACAGCACATCTCTCTTTAAGGACAAGCAATGATGGTATATAGCATACCATCATTGATATGCTATATACATTGATGGTATATAGTCATCTAAGTCCATATTTAAAGAAAAAGTATTCTCTAAAGGAACTGATCTTCAGAGATATAATTTTAAAATGCAGATGTTTTACATTTATTACACAGACCATCTCAGTCAGAACCTTCTGCATGTAGATTGCTTCAACATATTTACATATTCACTCTTGCTTTAGGTTGTATAACTTCAAGGAACCACACAGAATTCAGGAGTCATCTCCCTAAAGACAAAGTAAGACCTTGCATAAAAATTTGAAAACTAATTTTTTAAAATAAGTTTTCAGACCAAATCTCCATCTGTGATACAACACACATATTTGCATAATTGGAAATCATATTTTGCATATAGTTATAATCAGCTGTAATCAATTTTCTATTATAAATATTTTAATACCATTAAATATTTTATCATTGATCAAATCATCAATGGTAAAATATTACATTTTGAAAATATGATTTTTGATGATTTATGATCTCAGATCTGTAGTTATTAACCTAATTCTTTCTTGTTGGACACTTCTATTGTTTCCAATTTATTAATATAGATGATAATAAAATGAACATATTTGTACATGTAATTGCCCATTTTTTCTGATTACTTTTTCAAAAATTTAGCTTTTATTAAGAGACCACTTCAAACTTAATGGCTTAAACCTACAAACGTTTATTATTTTTCATGATTCTGTTGATTGACAGGACATAGGTTTTTCTGGTTTGTGTTGGCTTTGCCAGGACTGAGTGGTCTAGGATGGCCTAACTCATGTGTCTGGGACGACTGGCACTGCTGAGGTCATTGGGCCTCTTCCCATATTGTCTCTCATCCTCCAGGAATCTAGCCCAGACTTATTCATGATGGCAGAAGGGCCCTCAACAGCAGGAGAGGGCATGCTGCATGCTAAATCACTTCAGTCATGTCCAGCTCTTTGCACTGCTATGGACTGTAGCCCACCAGGCTCCTCTGTCCATGGGATTCTCCAGGCAAGAATACTGGAGTGGGTTGCCATGCCCTCCTCTAGGGGATATTTTCAACCCAGGGATTGAACCTGTGTCTTCTTATGTCTCCTGCATTGGCAGGCAGGTTCTTTACCATAAGCATCACCTGGGAAGCCAGGTGGTTTTTAACTTTCAGCTTATGTCACATTTTCTCAAGTCCAGCTGGCTAAAGAAAGTACCATGGCCAAAGTCATATTCAAAAGTTAGACAAATAAACTCCACCTCCTGATGGGAGGGGGAGAAAATCACTCTGAGAAGGGGCCTGAAAACTGGGAGGAATGATGGCAACTGCAGCCATTTTTGCATACAACCTGTGTGTGTATGTTCAGTCACTCAGTCATGTCTACTCTTTATGATCCTTTGGACAGCAGCCTACCAGGCTCCTCTGTCCATGAGATCCTCCAAGCAAGAATACTGGAGTGGATTGCCAATTCCTCCTCCAGGGAATTTCCCAACCCAGAAATCGAACCTATGTCTCCTGCATTGCAGGCAGATTCTTTACCTACTGAGGCATCAGGGAAGCCCTCATAACCTTCTGTATTTTCCTTGAATTTCTAGAAGTATTGGGTTGGCCAAAATATTGCTTTGGGTTTTTCCATTTGATCTATTGAAAAACCCAAATGAACATTTTGGCCAACCCAACAGAATGACTGCCTCAGAAAGTATAAATATTTGTTTATAAATGTTTCTTACTATATTTCACCATACTTACCCTATAGAAAATTTCTCCTGGTTTGCATTTTTAACAGCAGTCTATGATAGTGCCTATAGAAAACATTTATGTCAGCTTTAAATATTTTAAAATTTTAAGTATGTAAACTGTACATATTTTTTACTTTGCATGCATTTCCTTGATTACCCATGGAGACTGATTTTTTCATAAATATTATCCATTATATTCTTTGCTTTGTGAATTTTCTTTTTGTGCCCATTTTCCCTGAGGTCCTTGTATTTTTCTCATTGATTTGTTCATTGCTTTTATGAAGGAATAATATTAACCATTATTCTGTCAGAGTTTATACAAATGTTTTATCCAGTTTTTTTGTTTGTTTTTAAGACATGAATTTTAAGCTTTTATGTTGTCCATATATTTTCCTTTGTGATTATTTCATTGCTTTTAAGATGGGAAATTTATTACTGCCAATGTAAAAATATTTATTCATCTATATAGTCTTTACTTTTTGTGTGATATCCTTTCTTAAACATTTAACTAATTCATCTGAGATTTATTTTGGTATGTGATATTATATAAGCTATTTTTTTCCTTAAAAGCTACTTCTCTTCAATTTCTTTTAAAATATATACACCTTTTTGAAAGACTTATCCTAGGTAATTTCAAACATATATAAACTTAGAATAGTATAATAAATCTCTATATATCTGTTTCCCAGGGTAAAAAATTATCTATAAATACTCAAAATTAGTTTACCTGTTCTTATTTCCTCACAATTTTCAGATTATTTGTGTCAATGAAAAATTCATTAATAGTCTAAGAAAGAAATGGAAAATTTTATTCAAGACAACCTGAGGATTATAAGCTGAAAGACAGTCTTTCAGAAAACTATTCCAAAGAGGTAAAAGGGGAGGTCAGTATATACATGGTTTTTGGTGAAGTGTTATGTGCAATCGAACACAACTTAGCAGAAGGTTGCTACAATTTAGGAGGAGCAGATATCTTGCTTAATGGTTTTAGTGCTTTTCTAAGTATGGGAAGGTGCAAGAAACTGGGTTCACAAAATTTTCTTCTGAAATATCTAACTATCTGAGGGTCAGTTCTGTCAGTTTTCTGAGAGCACAAAATGTCTCATCCTGCTCTTAGCTCTGAATTCTTTTCAGAGTGTACTGTAGGTCAGTGACTGCAGTAGCTAATAACTTGATTCTTGTAGAACTGGATAGTGAGCAACATTCTTCATTTTACAATGCCTTCCCTTTTGGTCTTAATTTTGACCAAGATTTGAGAAACATTTCATGACCAGTTTGTCCCTGGGAATGCTCATTCCCAGGTCAGGAGAGGATTTTGTTGATAAGCTATTCAATGTACTATTACTGGACTAGACCTTTTAACAGTAACCAAAAGCCTCTGAATTGCATGTTTTACTAGTTTGGAGCTTCCTAGCTGGCACAGTTGGTAAAAAAAAAAATATGCCTGTCAATGTAGGAGATGCTAGAGACATGGATTCAATCCCTGGTTGGGAAGATCCCCTAGAGTAGGAAATGACAGCCACTCCAGTATTCTTGCCTGGAAAATTCCATGGACAGAGGAACCTGGTGGGCTACAGTCCATGGGGTCACAAACAGTTGGATATGACCAAGTACGCATGCGCACGCACACACACGTCTGTTATGGTCCAGGAAATGGTTCCCTCTTATATAGGCTTCTTCCTGTATCTAGAGTTAGACACTATTACAATCAGGGATCTTTTAGGGCTATATATTTGATCAGTTTCTTCAAGTTGCCTAGTCATCATTATTTTTATTGGTGGCTCAGTCACATATTTGGTAATGCAAGACAGAATGATCTTATAAAATAGGTAGAATAATGAGTAATATAACTACCAAAATTAATAAGGGCATAAGTAAATATTTCAGCTAAGAACTTCCAATGGGTGCTACCCAGTACCCCTCCAGACTGTCTGATTAGTTTGTTCTGCACCAACTCCTGTCTTTAAGGGAAACAATATATTAGCATCATATATAAAGTTCACCAAAGATGGCTGCACGTACAAGGTAAGTAGTGGGTCATTGTGATCCCCTCTGGGATTGAGAAAGGTATGTTATCTTTTAAGGATTTACAGGGGTGGCACCAGAAGGAGAAATATAGATCTTTATAGTTGCTCAGTATTTCTGCCATTGGGGAGTTCAGGTTAATGCAAGATGCAGATGAGAGAGGGAAGGGAGGAGGCCGAGGCCAGTGAAAACATTTTATGCTTAAATTTTTCCTTTCCTGCTTTCAAATATGAATTTTTATTCCACTGATAGGCATTCTATCATTTCAACATCTATTTCTGAAAGATAAAGACCTTTTAAAAGCACAGTAATGTCATCATTATACACCAGGTATTAATAACTCTTTAATACAAAAATTTCACAATTGTGTCATAATTTCTTTACACTTCAAATAGGAGTCTGAGTAAGTAAATACACTGTTTGTCTATGTCTCTTAATTCACCTTAAGCTGCTAAGACTCTCTTTTATTTCCCTTGCAATGTATTTGTTGAAGAAAATAGATTGTCCTATAAAGTCTTTCCTTTTCTAGATTTTGCTGATTGAATCTTATGGTGTTGTTTACCTATTTCTCTATGCTTACATTTCCTTTAACTTGGTATTTAGATCTAGAAGCTTGATTAAATTCATTTTACTTTATTTTTGAGCCAGAATATGTTCTAGATGATATAGTTATATATTTCCTTCAGTATGCACATATTATCAGGTTGTCTGTCTTTGAACAATAATAATCACGAATGAATATTACCTAGATCCATTAATTCATTATGGATCTAGGGAACAATATTTAAATTGTATCCCTTGATCTTCATTTACTAGCAGAATGATTTGATAAAAGGAAACTTTCCCTCACCTACATGTTACCTGTGGTACAATTTATAAAGGAGAAACTTGATTCTTTGCTTTTATTTAATAGCTTTCAAAGTGATAAGTTAGTTCTTTAGCATCCTCCTATGGTGACTAAGTGTTTACAAATACTATTATGTACTTTAACATTTAAAAATACATTATGTTTTAAACCATTGCAATGAGGCTCAATTTTTTCTCATGTTGGTCGGTAGGATCCTCCTCTTCAAACTGGTGCCTCAATCTTTTTGGCATGAACTTAGAGGTCTTTGGAGGCTTCCTTGCTCTCTGATATGACAAGATATTTCAGTTTTCAGTCTTTCTGTGTCTATCTCCTGCCTCTTAATGGGATCTTAATGAGAAACCCTGGTTCATTCTGGTGGAAATTGGTATTTGGAAAGCCTGATTTGATTTCTTGGAGGAGGACTCATTGCTAGAAGGTTGGTCACTGTTTCCAGTTTTTTTTTTCTTTTCCATCATTCAAAGCTAAGAAAATGTAAACTGTAATTATATAATTTTATAAAGATAAAGTATATCATGGATTTAAATGCAGGTTTTTGTGATTCATATTCAAGACCACAGAATTTTAATGAAACCATTTGATCTTATATCTGTATTTCTTTTTCAAATGGCTGAATATCACTTTACAATGATATCAACATAATTACTAATTTGGTTTATTTTATAATGCATATGCAATAGTCTGGGAATAACCAGCAAATGTATCCCAACAATAGATTACTGAAAAAAGTTTAAACCCTTTGTTAGTTGTTTAGTGTAGTGTATGTGTGTGTGTGTGTGTGTGTCCTCCTGGCTTGTATTAAGATGTTTGGTGGAAGTCATTGAATGGTTCCTCTCTATACATTGTGCTGACAACTCAGACACAGATTATTTCATTTTGCTTTCAGTTTTTAGGGTTTGCTACATTTTATCAATCCATAAACTTTTTTTAAAGTCTAAAATTTTCCTCTTAGAGCTGTCTCTTGTAGTTAGAACATTAGATGAAAACGATCATTAAGAGTATGATATGTATTACACAGCATCAAAAATCATCACATATGGACTGAAACATGCCAGGGTTCTGAATCTTGAGTCCATAAAGAGTTTTTAGGGCAGGAAATGGCTCTACTCAAATAGCATCATAATGTTGAAGAGACACTAAATGTCCAGTAACTGACAGCTTTTACATGCTCTGAAAAACATCATGTAGCAATTGTGCTGTAATTATTGCCAACTTGTTTACTGTTGTTTTGAGCCTTTTCATCCTTTCAACTGTACTGCCAAAATTCTAGTGTCTGAAAGAGTGCCTTGAACATAAACCACAGATGGAGGAGGTGGATAGAGCATTGCTGGTCTGTGGTGGTCTTGCTCCAGGAGCCTGGAAAAACATAGTACATCTGTACCAGGGTTTTGTTGTAGCAGGACCTGAGAAATTTATGGGGATGACACTTGGGGGACAGAACTTGCTTCATTGACAATGGGTGGTGGGAGAGGCTGCTTCAGAAAATTCTTTGACTGTTCTCTTCAAGGACTGATGCAAGAGTGACGAGAAAGAAGCTGTAAGAAACTAAAAAGAATGCTTTCTTTTTAACACTCTAAGAACACAACCAATTCCAGTTTTATAGCCCCAGTATAGTCATGTGCTATGCAAGTGATTTCCCACTTCAGTAAAGGGAATGCTAGGCCACCCATAACACAGGGAAGAGAATGAAGAGGGAGGTCTTGGAACAAAGTGGAGCCAGTCTCTGTATGGAACAGAAGCAGCTGTATAGGACATTAACTTAGTGAATTTGAGGAAACAACATAGACAGTTCTGTAGCAGGCAGGAAAGTAGCAACTGGGGCCACATCACAGCCAAAGGATTGGGTTAGAAGGAATCTCTAACTCTGTTTCATATCCTTGATTATTCTACTTTCAAGCTAATGTTAAACACATTCTTCCTTGTTCTGAATAACTGAATAGTGGCTAAAATTTCTTGGTGAACGGTAGAGCTAGATAAATATTATACTACTGTTATTGCAACCTTAATTTTAGTCCTGGGCTGATATTATTGCAGGATAGTCATCAGGAAGTAAACTGTTCTCCATGAGCATAGCAGTGGGCATCTGTATAAATCTTTTCCCTTAAAAGTAGTTTTGCATCCACTGAACATAGGAGAGGTGGAATACCCCACCCCCCCTCATATTGTGAACTTTCAGCTAGGGAAATAATTCTGTCAAAAGTCATAGAGGTGTTACTAAGGGAATGTCTACATGGGGCCTAGGATTTGACTCTACTATTCCAAGGTCTTTTTAAAGGTTAGTTTAGCTTTTATTTATTTTTGGCCACATCAGGTGGCTTGTGGGACCTCAGTGCCCTGACTAGGGATCAAATCTGGTCCCCTGGCAAAAAAAGTACGAATCTTAACCACTAGACTGCTAGGGAAATCCCCATTCTATGATTCATGGAGAAGTCACGATGGTGTGATCACTCACACTCAGCTAGAGCAGACATCCTGGAAGGTGAAGTCAAGTAGGCCTTAGAAAGCATCACTACAAACAAAGCTAGTGGAGGTGATGGAATTCCAGTTGAGCTATTTCAAATCCTAAAAGATGATGCTGTGAAAGTGCTGCACTCAATATGCCAGCAAATTTGGAAAACTCAGCAATGGCCACAGGATTGGAAAAGGTCAGTTTACATTCCTATCCCAAAGAAAGGCAATGCCAAAGAATACTCAAACTACTGCACAATTGCACTCATCTCACATGCTAGTAAAGTAATGCTCAAAATTCTCCAAGCCAGGCTTCAGCAATACATGAATCGTGAGCTTCCAGATGTTCAAGCTGGTTTTAGAAAAGGCAGAGGAACCAGAGATCAAATTGCCAACATCTGCTGGATTATCAAAAAAGCAAGAGAGTTCCAGAAAAACATCTACTTCTGCTTTATTGACTATGT
This sequence comes from Antilocapra americana, assembly GCA_007570785.1. NCBI lineage: Eukaryota > Metazoa > Chordata > Mammalia > Artiodactyla > Antilocapridae > Antilocapra > Antilocapra americana. Next base: position 10,229,230 of record ML660200.1, on the reverse strand, counting down.
CAAAGCCTTTGACTATATAGATCACAATAAACTCTGGAAAATTCTGAAAGAGATGGGAATTCAGACCATCTGACCTGCCTCTTGAGAAACCTGTATGTAGGTCAGGAAGCAACAGTTAGAACTGGCCATGGAACAACAGACTGGTTCCAAATAGGAAAAGGAGTATGTCAAGGCTGTAAACTGTCATCCTGCTTATTTAACTTATATGCAGAGTACACCATGAGAAATGCTGGGCTGGAAGAAGCACAAGTTGGAATCAAGATTGCCGGGAGAAATATCAATAACCTCAGATGTGCAGATGACACTACCCTTATGGCAGAAAGTGAAGAGGAACAAAAAAGCCTCTTGCTGAAAGTGAAAGAGGAGAGTGAAAAAGTTGGCTTAAGGCTCAACATTCAGAAAACTAAGATGATGGCATCTGGTCCCATCACTTCATTGAGAGTCCCTTGGACTGCAAGGAGATCCAACAAGTCCATTCTAAAGGAGATCAGTGCTGCGTATTCATTGGAAGGACTGATGTTGAAGCTGAAACTCCAATACTTTGGCCACCTCATGCGAAGAGTTGACTCATTGGAAAAGACCTTAATGATGGGAAGGACTGGGGGCAGGAGGAGAAGGGGACAACAAAGGATGAGATGGCTGGATGGCATCACCAACTTGATGGACATGGGTTTTGGTGGACTCCAGGAGATGGTGAGGGACAGGGAGGCCTGGCGTGCTGTGGTCCACGGAGTTGCAAAGAGTTGGACACAACTGATTGACTGAACTGAACTGAACTGAAGGAAGAAGTGCCTTTGAGGTGGGAATTTGGATATTTAAATTTAGCTTTACTTCAGCTCTAGGGATGCTCTCTACCTAGCCCTCCCCAACTGTTTGTTCTCAGTATTTTCTTTCTTAACATTCTAAGTTTCCTTCATGGAAATCTGTTTTGTAGCATCCATTTGGATGGATTCCTTCTCAGTGCCTGTTATTTATCAATGCTGTATGGTAAGTACTCAGTCCAAGTTCCTAAAGGGCTGAGTGATTGAACAGCACAATCCTCTTAAGGACAGCATTGCAGAAGGCTTTATCACTACTATATATGAAATAAATAACTAACAAGGACCTATATTTGGTACAGGGAGCTATACTCAGTATTTGTAGTGACCTATAGGGGAAAACAATCTGAAAATATAGATAGATAGGTAACTGAATCACTTTGCTATGCACCTGATACTAACACAAAATTGTAAATCAACTACACTTAAAAAAATTAAATAAAAGAAGGCTTTATATCTATTCAATATTTCTTAAATGTCAGGCAGACAAAGCTAAGTATTTCTTGGCATTAATTGGTTCCATCTCCCCATTCTTAACACACTACTATGTTGTTTTAAATACAGGAATGAGAAACTTGTGTCTCCACTTTTCTTAGCATTTTTCAGTGCCAGCATATTAATAAAGAGGAGCTTCCCAGGTGTCGCTAGTGGTAAAGAACTCACCTGCCGATGTAGGAGATGCAAGGGACGAGGATTCAATCCCTGGGTTGGGAAATTCTACTGGAGGAGGGCATGGCAACCCACTCCAGTATTCTTGTCTGGGAAATCCCAAGGACAGAAGAGCCTGGTGGGCTACAGTCCATCGGGCCACAAAGGGATAGACATGAAGGGACTTAGCACACACATATTAACAAAGAGGCTAGAAGAAATGAAGTTCCTCTACAGAGAATATTTACATTAATCATAAAACAAGAGCTTATAACCAAAAGAATAAACTGCTAGTCTAATGATCATGATATCTTACATTTACTCATCACTTTGCACTTTAAAAAGTACTTTGATGTGTATTATCTGGGAGCCCAATAAGTGTGATTGATTGTATAATGAAGTACCATCCTTTTAAATGTTCTAGCTAAAACAACACTTGAGTATATTTGAGATGGAAGATCAGGAAAGGATAAAGATGTGCTCTTTCAACCCAGATGCTCTGAGTGGTTTCAAGTTTTTCTCTGTCCTGTGGGACTCCATCAATTGTATCATTTGTTGTGAGACTTAGTGCAGATATTCTACCAATGCCTACCTCTCCTTTATAAGACAATATCTTATTTCCATAATTAAGCTTGGGCTATCGCTCTAAAAACCTTTCTGGCATTTTCTGGTTTCCTATTTCCTTCTTATCTTCCTTGTGAATTCAAAAATTTATTGATGGTGTTGGAGCTTTAAAAAATATGGAATGTTCATTATGGCCTATGAGTGGCAGTCAGACGCAGTAGTGAACTATCCATGAAGAAAAGTTTACTCTTAGTCTGTATGAAAAATTAATAATGTATATATTGTGAACATAACAGAATGTTGAAATTTCTCTCTTGATATCCAAGAATTTTGGTTGACATGTCAAAACTGAAATCTATGGGTGCTAAGTACACCCACATTTTATAGGGTACTGCCAAATACTTCTACATAGGATGCCTGTGTGTGTGCTGTTGCTTCAGTCATGTCCAACTCTTAGAGGTTCTATGGACTATAACCCACCAGGTTCCTCTGTTTATGGGATTCTCCAGACAAGAATACTGGAGTGGGTTGCCATGCCCTCCTCCAGGGAATTTTCCCAATCCGAGGATTGAACCCGCATCTCTTATATCTCCTGCATTGGTAGGCAGCTTCTTTACAACTAGCACCACTTAGGAAATCCCTACATTGGATGTGTTATAGCAAATTAGGTAAAAACCTCCATCCTGCTTAGTCTGTAAAGGAGAAGATTAGAAGTTTGAAAACAAGGATATTTGAAGGGGCTCTGATAGAAGAGAGGATGTTTTAGTATTTCTCTTTTAGAACAAAGTTAGAGGTCTCTAATACCCTGCAGGAGCCCATAGGGAGGGCCTGTTAGTTGCCACATTCCCCTCCTCCAGCCTTTTCATCTTGGGTAGAATAATTTAAAGTGAATCTCAGACATCATGTCATTTCATGGGGTGCAAGGAGTCTTGCTATTTTATTGAAGATAAAAGAGAAACCAACAAAATAACACAAGAACCCTTTTGGAGGGGAGAATTCCTTTTGTCTTTGACTGACAGGCAAGCAAGCAAGTAGAAACATAGACCCTTTGGGGAATGGAGGATCCCACAAACCATCCACCCTAACAGATTGTGCAAAAAAAGCAATAAAGTGAAAAGATGAATTCTTCCCACATGATCACCTGCCTGTTTTTGGCTTCACTCTGGGTCCCACCTTGCAAGACTGTGGCTGCTCTTACTTGGAGGAGAGGGGAAGGGGGCAAGAAATTTTTTTGCAACTGCCAGAGGTGGAAGAATGCAACAATCCATTTCTTGCAAGTGATCTGATGGATGCATCACACATCAAAAAGAACAGAGAAACCCTTTACCTCCTGTTCTTGAATGCAATGCCCCTTTTCAAGCATTTAGCCTGTGCTAGTATTTCAAATTTAAATCCAAGGTCATTTCTCTGGGCAGGGAGTCATTCTCACATTTCTAAGAAGAGAAAAGAAAAAAAGTACAAAAGCCCCAGAAAGCCCTGAAAACAAAGACTGTATTCTGCCCTTCCTATTGAAACACCTTGTTAACCCCACTGTCCCCTCTGACCAATACAGATGGTATTTTCATGGAAATCTTGGTCAGTGGGAAAGAGCTGCTTGTTGAAGGCAGAAGATTTTCTGATATAATTGTGTTCTTATTTGAAAAAGAAAGCAAGTTTACTGTAGAAAATAGAGATACATAGAAAGAAGAAAGATAAAATAACCCATAGTACTATCACTCAGAAGCAAGTGCTATCAACGTCTGGTTTTCTTTTGGTCTAATTTTGTCCATCTTTATGCCTTTTATTCCATAGCTTTTAAAATGTTTATTTTATATTAAAATATAGTTGATTTGCAGTGTTGTGTTACTTTTAGGTGTACAGCAAAGTGATTCAGTTGTACACATGCATATATCCATTGGGGTGAGTATGTGTGTTGCTTATGAATTTTAACCAGTGGAATAATTTCAGACTGTTTGGTGGCTTTCATTTTTCACCTGAACCGCAAGGAAAGCCTGAAGAAAGGACTATTCACCCTTCTTTTGCATATGGGGTTGCCTGGAACTTTTCAGCACCCCTCCTGCTCTCCATATTTAGGCTGGCATGTTGAGAGGGAAAAAGAAAATGCCCCTCTTTGGGCATACCTTGCTCTGTTGGGTAGCAATGCAGAGAGGCCGGCGCAGTAATATGAGGGGCTCTGAGAACACTGGTCCTTTAGCCCAGAGTGGAGAAGTTATCTCCTCCAGCCTCTTTCTTCCTCACCATACAAATATATCTCTAATTCATCTTCTTCTCAACACAATTTATTACCTCCTCCATCTCTTCCATCAAGCCTTTGTACTTTAGGGTACTTGGAAGGTTGCTATCCTACAAGAAATATACCCTTTATAGCCATCAGGGCACAACTTCATACAGAAATCACCCCATTGTATTTCTCTTCATGGTGTCAAGGAGGGAAAAGATGATCTAAGAGCAAAAGCCCATATTCAGTGTGAGTTCTGGAAAATCAAGCTACTTATTGACAACAAGGAAGAAAGGAGGAGACCCAAGAAAGCAGGGAGGTACACTGTCTTCTCAAGATCTTTGCCTCCTACTGGGATTAAGTGGGTTTCTGAAAGTTAAAAAATACTACATTTCTCTAGAATGAAGCTGATCCAGGAATTTAAATTAAAATTCCTAAGGGACTACTCTTTGTGGGTGGTACCCTCTTTTCTGCTAATTGCCTTACTTGTTATTGCTATGTATTATGAGTAACTCTTGACACACCCTCTTCAAATATTTGAGCTTTATCATTCTGGAAACACTTTCTTAAATGTGTGGTGGATGTTTATTATGTATGTTTAGATTCCTTGTTCATTATCCAGGTAATGTTTGGGGTATAAAATCCAGTTCTGTTGAGTTAGCTTGATACAGAAGGCCAAGCCATCCAATAGAGATTATCCTGGATGTGAGCTTAGAAGCCTGGTTGTCTTTAGGAAGTACAGATCTGGAAGATGGGCCACAGCCCCACCTTGGCTCCCCTCATGGCTCAGAGCTAGTAACCAAGGTGGAGACAGAGAAGAAAGTATTAAATGACTGTGATTTATCAAGTTCGTAGTAAATAAGGTCCAAAGCCTTCACATGCATGAATTATAACCACTCATTTCTAGAATAAAAAATGGCAGAAATTGTCCTTCATCCTTTCAGAGTTTTTGAGGTGCCTGGATATCAAAACCATATGAATTTCAAACTGAATAAAACATATTTTATTCATTCAACCAGCATTTGACACGTGGTTTCTATGTACTAGCATGGAGATAAAGAGATGAAGAGTGAACAAATTCTTCCCTCAAAGAACTTCTAATCTAGTTGTAAAGTAATTTTAAAAAAATCCCATGAAGCAGGCTGAAATTAGCACTAAGTTAGAAATACACATGAAGTGCCGTTATAGGGAAAATAAAATAATACAGTTCTGATGCCTGGCACATAAAAGACACTCCAAAATAATTGAATAAGTGAATGTTATCTGGGAAAGTGTCTTTAAGGGAGTGTTACATTTGAACTGATCATTGAGAGGGGTAGAATTTCGTCATGAGCTAACTAGACAGTTTGTGCAAAGATCCAGATATGAGAGCACATGAAATGTTCAAAAGTGTGGTTGGTTTGTGGGAACACAGAGAAATAGAGAAGCACATGACTATGAAGGATATTGAGTACTTTTGAATTTTACTGTCTATATAATGGGCGACCAAGAGTCTCTGAAGAGGAAAGCTACATGATTTGACTTCTTTTAGGAACAGAATTCTGAGGGCAGCTCAAGAAAACTTGCAAAGGCAAAAGTGGCATTATGCCATTATACTGTCTTGTGCTCACCTCTATTACTGCTTCTTGAATCTCAAATGAAAGCCTTGAGGCAGGCAGATTTTGATTGCTATCCTCATTTCCTTAGAGGAGAATACACTTGGATGGGGGTAAGGTTTACCCAGAGTGGCACACTGAGTAACACAGAAATGCTCCAGGAAGCCTGGTCTCTTCATTCTATTCCTGTGCTGCCAACACTCTTTTCTTTCCTTGAAATAAGGAAGTGATGTGATGCCAGGGTCTCCTCATTATGACTGTGTGTATGCCTGTAAGCTACTTGCTTTCATTCTCAGTTAATACTAAAGGAATATCAGGACCGTGGGGCATTAAGTTTTTGATCACAGGAGTGATGCTACTACTATTATTATTCAAATTTTATAGGCAAAATGTGTTACTATGAATCATGAAACTCATTCTGGACTCTTGTTCCCTTTATTTTCACCAAATATGTGTGTGATTCTTCTTTCCTTGGCTATTACCTGCCATTTGGCTATCTCTATAGCTGGGATTTACTTGTTAATAAAATGCCTTCTTCTTGCTGTTCAGTCGCTAACTCGTGTCCAACTCGTTGCGATCTCATGAACTAAGCACGCCAAGTTTCCCTGTTCTTCACTATCTCCTGGATTAGCGCAAACTCATGTCTATTGAGTCAGTGATGCTTTCTAAGCATCTCATCCACTGTTGCCCACTTCTCTTGGCCTCAGTCTTTCCCAGCGTCGGGGTTTTTTCCATTAGGTCGGCTCTTTGCATCAAGTGGCCAAAGTATTAGAGCTTCAGCTTCAGCATCAGTCCTTCCAATGAATATTCAGGGTTGATTTCCTTTAGGACTGACTGGTTTGATCTCCTTGCTGTCCAAGGGACTCTCAAGAGTCTTCTCCAGCCCCACAATTCAAAAGCATCAATTCTTCAGCATTTAGCCTTCATTATGGTTCAACTCTTACATCTGTACATGACTACTGGAAAAATCATACCTTTGACTATGCAGATCTTTGTCAGCAATGTGATGTTGCTTTTTAATATGCTGTCTAGGCTTGTTATAAGAGCTATTAGCTCATTTGGGGATTAGCCTTTTAATCTGATAAATAAATAGTTAATATATTGATTCCATACAATCCTATAAACTTACTCCCACAAAGTCAATGAAGAATATTTGAAAATAGCTGAGAGACACCTTCACGGAATCTTTGATCATGAAAATCAAGGGGCTATTAATGAGAACTTCGGTAAGAAGGATTAGAGTGATAGAATTTTATTTCAGTTGAGATGTATGTGACTAAAAGCTATTTTTTAGGAGTTCCATCAAATGAAATAAATAATTTTATCCTGAAAACAGATAAAATGATAAAATCAGGTCCATATTACATATTCATCAGAGCCATAGATTTTTTTTTTTAAAATCACCCCCCTCCCACCAAAAAATTATTGAAACTTGACACTGGAACAGGAATGTTCTGAGAAGATGTGAGTTAATATCAGTAAGTTGTTATTGCGTTTCATCAGCATTAAACTATCATGTTAAAAGCTGAAGCCCGTGACCATGATACAGTCATTAAAATGAGTCCCAGACTCACTCTACAAGAAAATACATGTAGGGATTTCCTTGTGGCTCCTTGGGTGGGATAGGAATGTCAGAAGTGATGGCAGGATTTGAATCATACTTGTCTGAGATTTGTGGCCTTTCTAAGCAAGTGCTTAGAAATTTCAGCCTTTCCTTTAGTGAATCTAAGGTTGAGCTTTAAAAATTATGGATGCTTTCTTTTTTCCTTCTGTCACATTTTAACTTTGGAAGCTTTGAAAATACCCTTAGGCATATTCAAATGAATTTCAAAATGCACAGAATCTGTTATTCCCAGGTGAGCTTCTTCAAAGAGTCGCCTTTCCTCAGTCCCTTTCAACTGCCCCTGCTTCCCAATTTTAATCCAGTGTTGTTTCAGTTCATTGGATTTAAATACAGGTCTAACTGACTCAATAATAATAATTGAAAAGTGAAAGTGTTAGCTACTCAGCGGTGTCCAACTTTTTGATCCCATGGACTATAGACTGCCAGGCTCCTATATCCATGGAATTCTCTAGGCAAGAGTACTGGAGAGGGTAGCTATTCCCTTCTCCAGCAGAACTTCCCAACCCAGGGATTGAACCCAGGTCTCCTGCATTGCAGGCAGATTCTTTACTATCTGAGCCACCAGGGAAGCCCAAATGAAGAAATGCCATTTTATCCATCCAAATGGGCATACCCCATCCAGGTATCTCTCATGTCTGGCAAGTGCTTGGGAAGGAAGGAGGGAGCTCTTCTCTGTGACTCAGAGGTAATTAATGGTGTGCTCAGATAATTTCTGTGAGAAGGCTACCTGGAAACAGCATTTTGGCACTTTTTTCTCAAGTTGAAATTAATAAAATTACAAATTAAACAAGCTAGAAATTATGAGAGTTTTCTGTTACATGGAATAGATATTGACTTCATAAACTATAAAAGTCTGTTAAGAAGACAGTGGATTTTATTTTTTTAATTAAAAAAATTTTTTGATGTGGACCATTTTTTTTAAGTCTTTATTGAATATGTTACAATATTGCTTCTGTTTTATGTTTTGGTCTTTTGACTGAGAGCTATTTGGGATCTGAGCTTCCTGATTAGGGATTGAACCCACATCGCCTGCATTGGAAAGCAAAGTCTTAACCACTAGACCACCAGGGAAGTCCTATGATGGTAGATTTTAGTATATCTCAGGCTCAGTTTTGGAGACACAAAAAGTAAAAATGAAAGGATTAATCATGGATTCATGGACATGAGCTTTTGTTCCTCATTTAGAATTTCTTGCAGCTACTTTTATATCATCTAGTGTCAGTGGTGGGGTAACTTACTGATTACGAAAGGCGTTTTGGAGACCAACTGAGCTGTACCTTGTGGCTCCTTCCATTTTACTCTCTTTATTCCCTGATGAACAGTCTCTGGAGAGAAACAAACAGTACACTACCTAAGATGTCCTGAGATATTAGTGCTGTTGTAACCTAAGCTGGATAGATGGTGGACAAACAGCAAACAGTTTTGGATTCAGTATTCTGACAAGCTCTTAGGCCTGGACCCAACCTCCCCCTCTCTTGGGCTTCTCTCTACTTTTGGACTGGCTTTTAAAGCAGCGATTCTCAAACTTGCTGAGCATCACAGTTGTGGGGGGCAAGTTGGTAACAGTTCAGAGGCCCAGGCCCTGTTCTCCCTCAACAAGCACAGGATTCTGTACTTTTTCATAAGTTCTGTTGGTGATTTGAGAACCATTCTTTTAGAGGCTTAGCAGTAAAGAATCCGCCTGCAATATAGGAGACACAGTTTTGATCCCTGGATTGGAGTCCCATGATCAAATGGAATCCCGTGGGTTGGATCCCCAGAATTTTTTTGCCTGAAAAAAATGGGCTACAGTTCATGGAGTCAGAAAGTCAGACACAACTGAGCATGCAGGCATGCATAGTTGTTTACAATGTTTTGTTCATTCTCTCTGTACAGTGAAGTGAATCAGCTGTAAGTTTACATATATGCCCTCCCTCTTGGGTCTCCCTCCCACGCCCACCCCCATCCCACCCATCTAGGTCACAAAGCTGAGCTTCCTGTGCTTTATAGCAGGTTCCCACTGGCTATCTATTATATACATGACTGTTATATGTCAGGCCTAATTTCCCAATTCACCCCACTCCTCCTTTCCTCTACTGTGTCCATACATTTGTGTCTCTATTCCTGCCCTACAAATAAGTTCATCTGTACCATTTTCCTAGATTCCATGTATACGTGTTAATATACATTTGTTTTTCTCATAGTTTCTTCTTTAGGAAATTCTATTTTAAAGGATTTTTGAAGCAATATCAGAATTTGATTTGAACTAGAATTTGATTTGGTCACTACTAACAAGGCCAAGGTGAGGACTAGTGCATGTGAAAATAGCATTTTTAGAATTAATCTGCTGATGCAATTATGTTACATGCAAAGACATAGCCTTAATTTTAGTTATTGTATTCCTTGATACTTTTTAACATTTTATTATGGTTCTTTGGCTCATGGAATCTCCTGCTGTCTTTTTCTACTTCATTTACCCAGGTCATTGCAGCTTGGTTAAGACATGTGCTAAAGTAGCAAGGAATTAAATTTTAAATATGCTCGAAAAGCTGAGATGCATTTGTAACACTTTGTTCTGAGTTTTCTCAAGAAATAAGATGCCCACATGGGAACAAACGAAATCAACAAAAGCAAAGCATGGAGCTAGGCAAAAGCCTGATGCAAATTATTTATATTGATATATCCTAGATAAAACAAGATTTTACAAACTGATGAGCAGATTTATTTCTTGCAACAGTTTCTAAGTAGGACCCTATGACTAATTCAGGGACCATGCTTTCAGGCTATTCTACCCAGTTATCAAATCCATCCATATCCTCCAGCCCTGCTCCTTCTCCACCCTGGACCCCTCCCTCATGCCTTCAGCCACTCCATGAGTTTCTCAGAAACCCAGCCAGGAGGTCAGGGACTATAGCATCGCCTGTCAGAGTCACTTCAGGATTGAGCCCCAGCTCTGTGCCCAGACCACACAAACATCCTTACCTCCCCTTGCCCAAGGCAAGGATCAAGGGTTTTCACACTTAATTGCACCAGGCAGAGGATAAACTTAAATTCACACAGACCAGCCAACCAATTTAAAGAGAGCAAGGAGGCTGTTATATGAGATGAGGGGGCAGTGGCTGAGAGAATTGGGTTGAAAGATCCAGAGACCAGCTTATTTGGTGAGAACACAGTGCCTGTGTGCTAAGAAGCTTAAGGCACTGGGTAGGGATTAATTCTACAAACAGCCCTGGGAGGTAGATAAATCTGTATTAATTAAAACTGCAAAATGTTCCCTACCTGCCTAGTTTCAGTCTTGTGAAAGAAATTATCTTTCCCAAAAGGCATGGAAAGAAAGGAGATGATGATGGCTGTAAGACTGGTTCAATTTTCACCTACATTCTCAGTGAGAAAAAGAAAGAGGGTCAGTCCTTGGTGCTGGGCAGGGGGACTCCTTGGACCTCCAGCTACTTCTTCCATATCCTTTTAGTTAGTCCCCAGGATAAGCAGAACAGGAAAATGCAGAGGAGAGCACTGACATAGGACATAGGACGACACAGGTCTGAGCCCCACACAGAGACTGACCATCTAATGCCTGTGATGGTCCATGCAGTGGGTTCTGTTATTGCCTACCCCTTTTGCAGAGGGAGAAAGCTGAGGTCTAGAAAGGGGAAGTGACATGATCCAGACAACGTGAGATTCAAATCTGATTGCTACGTCAAGTCCTCTTTCTGTGTTACTGAACTCTGTTGCCTCTCGGTGATAACCAAGGACAGTTAAAACTAGAGGAAAAAAAGGAAAGACTGAAAATCACCCTGTGTGTTCTAATATGAATTATGCAATGTCCTAAAGACTGTTCTTATTTATTGGGGCACCTGCTCCTTGCTGTCATTAGCTGATTTTCATGTTTCTCTCCCTACCTAGACATTTCTCACCTGCCTTACCTGCCCTTCTGAACCCTCCTTTTCCCAGGAAGCATTCCCAGACACTGCAATGAGCTGTCCCTCCCAGATCCTTGGTATCTCTTACCTCTCCCGTGACTTAACAGTAAAGATTGCACCACATGGTCTGTCATGGTCCTTCAAAGTGTCTAGTCCAAGGTTAAAGAGTTGGCAGGTGCTCAGGAAACAGGCACTGCCAAACTGCCAGAGGACCAGCATAAAATTGCAGGAGAAGCTAGGCAGTGGATGAAATCCCTGAAGTCATCAGCACCACCAGCCCACTTCTATGGGTGAAATGTTCTTCTGGGAGTCCCCCAGAAGGCTGTGTCATCCTGCAGTTCTCTGATCATTCTTTTGCAGCTGTCTCCAAAAATACAAATGTTTTGTATTTCTGGCTGTCTAATAAACATAGATGTATCTTTCCTTTGTCTTCTTCTCTCTGCATGCACATGTGTGAGTACATGTGTAAGTCTGCAGCTTAAACCATCCCCCACCCTTTGCTTGCTCTTCATTTTAGCTAAGGAATAAAGCACTTCTGCCTGTTACTATTACTAGAAGTTTTTGAATCACCCTCTGCCCTTGTGCACTTCCACTCTGCCTCTGCCTCCCTTGACAGTTTGCACAATGCCTCTCAAATCTGTGTCCTCACTTCCATCTTTGATCTAGCTCAGTCCTCCACATCTTCTGTAGGGCCTGCTAACTTCTCTCCTTCATCTAATGCAAGGGCTGGCAAACTACAGCCAGCAAGCCAAATCCTGCACAAGGCCTATTTTTGTTAGTTACGTTTGATTGTAACAAAGCCACACCCTTTGTTTCTGTATTTGTCCAGTTCACAGAGTTGAGTAGTTGCAAAAGAAAACTTACAGCCTATGAAGCCTAAAATATCCAGTCTCTGGTCCTGTGTAGACAAAGTTTGCAGACCTCTGCTCTACTCTCTTCTCAGAGCTTGTCCTTCCCGCTGTAACCATGACTTCTGTGCTCTCGCTCCCCTCCTGAGCAAGCCCCTCCCTCACTCATGACATAGAAGACTGATATTTCTGCCCAGCATTGAGGCCCTCACCACCTGGTACTCAACAGCCTTCCTGACCTCATCTCCTTCCACCTCCCTTTCTACACCCAGTCTCCAAAATCACCTCACTGTTCAGCATTCCAAAACAAACCCTATTCATTCCTCTGCTCCTTGCTGTACTCAGATCTCTCAGGCTCAACTCAAACACTGCCTCCTCGGTCATCCCTACACTTGGAGATGCTTTGACCCTCTGGTTTTGGACATTCTCTTCTTTGGATTCCCAGCAGTTTTCCAAAGATACTTCCTATGATGGTCCACACTAAATAGATGGTTCTATAATAGCTCTTCACTGGTTTCCTTTTCTACTCTTACTCTCTTGCAGTCTGTTTTCCACAGAGCAAGTACGTGAATATTTTTTATTTATTTGGACTTTTTGGCCCTGCCCAGTGGCATGTAGCATCTCATCAATCTTGACTAGGGGTTGAACTTAACCCTCAGCTTTGGAAGTGCGAAGTCTTAACCCCTGGACCGCCAGGGAAAGGGAAAGTGAAAGTCATTCAGTCGTGTCCAACTCTTCATGACCCCATGGACTGTTGCCTGCCAGGTTCCTCTGTCCATGAAATTTTCCAGGCAAGAATACTGTTCTTCCCAACCCACAGGTCAAACCCAGGTCTCCCACATTGCAGTGCAGATGGATTCTTTACCATCTGAGCCACCCGGGAAGCCTAAGAATACTGAAGTGGGTAGCCTATCCTTTCTCCAGGGGATCATCCCCACTCAGGAATCGAACTGGGGTCTCCTGCATTTCAGGTGAATTCTTTACTAGCTTAGCTACCAGGGAAACCCTGGACTACCGGAGAAGACCATGTTATTCAGATGACTACTTCACCTCCTGTTCCTCTGAGTTCTGTCTAACCTCGCCTCCCACTGGCCACTGACCATGCTGTACTCTGACTACACGCATCTTTCTGCTCCCAAACCTGCCTTGCTTGTGTCTATCTCAGGACTTTTGCCCTTGCAAAAAAGGAATTTTAAAAACCCTTCAAGGTAGGAATTGAACAAACAAAAATCTTGATGCCCATTGTATTCCAAAGGCTCCAAAAGCCTTTTGTTGGTGCGAAGAAATATTTGCTGAATAAATGATTAAGCAGGTGAGTCTTCCTGGTCCCCCAATCTGGCAATGGCCACCGAATCAACACATTTCCTGATTCATTCATTCAGAGGCCAGCAGACAAGGCTGGCTGCTTTATATTTCAAAGGTCTGGTTTCATTGTACTAGTACCTCTGCTGACAGTTCGTGGCAGATGGCTCACTTCACCCTCCCATTATTCCACCTGGCCATTCAGACTCTATGGACCGTGAGTGGGCTCCACTGTGAGGGTCTGGGGTTTACACCAGGTGGGCTGAGGCTGTATGAAGACACTAAATATGTCATTCTCAGAAAGAGTGGCCATGGTGAAGGCTGGAAAGGTGGTGACCAGGTGAGAGGTGATGTGGAAACGCTTGAAGTCAGAGGTAGAGATCAGAAAGGCACCAGGATGCATGTGAGGAACAGGTGTGAGAAAGCAGCTCCCATGTGCCTGCTTGAAGGAGCTAGATTCTACTTTCAGCTTGGAACAGCAGGGCTGGGGGCTCGGCTCACAGGAAAGGAAACCTCCAGGTGAGTCAGGTGGGCCTTAGTGACAGCTTCAGAGCAGAATTCCCCTGTCATGGTCCAGTTACCCCTACAGGAGTGGGTGCAGAGCTCACATATGAGGGCCTGTCCGTCTGACAGCTGCTATCAGGGGTCTGGCTGTCAGGAAGGATTCACTTGTAAAAAACTTTCTCCACTGCTTCCCAGGGATTAGACCTTTTCTCAAATCGAGAGTGAAAGTACCACACATCAAGAATGAGAGGTGCCAACCAGGCCTCCCATTCAGGGAATTGATAATGGAACTTCATTTTCCACCAATTTGCAGACAACTCCTGGGCTCCCAGCTTGTAACTCGGTCAGCTTTGCTTCAGTGGACACGTGAGCGGTTCTCAAAGGCGCCCCTACAGCTCATTGTTCCAGGTCTGTCCTTGGAACAAAAAGGGTTTTGTGCGCTTGCCGTAGTGTGTGCCAGGACTAAAGTGTTTCTCTCTTTCCCTAGAGGCTAACTTCTCTCTCTGTCTCTCCTTCTCTCCCTCTCTCCTTCTCCTCTCCCTCTCCCTCTCACTTTGAGTTCTTGTCTTGAGAAACTGGAAGAAAAATCTTCTATCAGGCAAATGCCCACAAGATCAAGTCCATTTCATTGGAAGTCTCAGGCCCCTTGGATATGTGCAAGAGGTTAATTGATTCCTGCACGGAATGAAGATCCTGGATGATCTGTTATTAAATGATGGCAAAACCACCCTCAGTTCATTTCAGGGTGGCCTTTTGGGTGCTGGCTCCCTACCATCTTTTTCAATGAGTTTATCCTCTTGATAAACTTGATATCAGGGCTTGATATTAGGGCTTCCCTGACAGCTCAGTTGGTAAAGGATCCGCCTGCAGTGCAGGAGACCTGGGTCCTATCCCTGGGTTGGGAAAATCCCCTGGAGAAGGGATAGTCTACCCACTCCAGTATTCTGGCCTGGAGAATTAGAGCTGCAGCTGGAGGAGTTGCAAAGAGTCAAACATGACTGAGCGACTGACTTTCACTTTCACCATCCTCTTGAAAGCCCTATTTCCAGACATACCCTACAATGTGTCCATTAAGCCATTCCCACCTCATTGGAGACACGAATAAGCAGGGTGCCATTGTTTAGACTGGGTGGTGGGGAAACCCGGCAAAAAACCCGGCAAAGCTGAACCTCAGCCAGTGGATCTGACAGGAAGCAGCTGCCACTCAAGCCCTCAGAAATCTTTCCATGAGCCTTAAATCTCACTGTGGGGTGTGTGACGGATTGGCTTTCACACCGTTGCTAAGGCATGGATAAGCTGATTGGAGTCATCCCAGGAGGCAGTGGGAAAGCCCTTTTCCCTCCTCGTTTTGATTTTGTGGCCCCTGGGGGCAGTGACAGAGTTTCCAGCTGAGGCATGTGGAGGTGGTCCTGACTCCAAGCATTTCTCCCAGTGTTCCAGACATGGAGGGCATGTGCTTACCAGCCCTGCCACCCCCACCTGCCTGCCCTCACCCTCTCTCCTCCCAGTCTCTTCTCTTTTTCAGGCAGCATAGTCAAGGTCGAAATTAAAGCTGAGCATGCCTTGAGGCAGATGAAGGGCATCTTATATGCTAGATAATGTCTACACATCTAAACACTGAGTATACCTAGTACTTACAAAGGACTCTGTTCCATGCTTCTTTCCGGCCAGAACTAAGTGGGCTCCTTCCTTATGCCAGGCCATATCCCCAGTCCTCCACTTGGACATTCCCTTTGGACATTTTGCATCCCTGTGCTTTCTCTGTTCTCTGCCTCCATTAGGCAAGCACCAGACAGAAGAGCAGGCAGGGGAGCCCTCCCACTGCTCCAGCCAGGCATGACCTGAGGACTCATTCCCAGGCTCCTTCCTGCTGAGGCTCCTGACCACCTCCAATCCTCACACAGCCTTGCACACAGGCTGCTTTCAACAGCTCTGAGTTTGCACTCAAGACGAAACATCTGCCATCTGTTGTGGATTGAATTGTGCCCCCCAAAAGAAATACTGAAGTCCTAACCAGAGGTATATTTGTGAATGGGGCCTTATAGGGAAGCAGGGTCTTTCACAAGTAATCAAGTTAAGATGCTGTCATACTGGATTGTCGTTGTTCAATGGCTCCGTTACGTCTGACTCCTTGTGAACCCATGGGCTGCAGCATGCCAGACTTCCTTGTCCTTCACTATCTCCCAGAGTTTGCACAAACTCACGTCCTTTCAGTCGGTGATGCCATCCAACTGTCTCATCCTCTGTCACCCCCTTCTCCTCCTGCCCTCAATCTTTCCCAGCATCAGGATCTTTTCCAATGAGTTGGCTCTTCACATCAGGTGGTCAAAGTATTGGAGCTTCAACTTCAGCACCAGTCTTGCATGCTGGATTAGGGTGGCCCTACGTCCAATGATTGGTATCTTATAAAGAAAGGGAGACTCAGGGATACACTGACAGACAGGGAGAAGTTGCAGTGATGCAGCTACATAAGCCAAGAAAGAACAAGAGTGGTTGGAGAATACCAGATTCTAGGAAGCATTGAGGAAAGATTCTTCCCTAGAGCTTTCAGAGGGAGCAGGGTCCTGCTGACATCTCAGTTTTGGACTTAAAGCCTTCAGAATTTTAAGAGAATAAGTTTCTATTGTTTCAGTCACCTGAGTTGTAGTAATTTGTGACAGCAGCCCTAGGAAACAGACAAACTGTCTTTGCTTTCTGCATTTCCACCCTGGGCAGAATCCTAGGCCTCTGGAACAATACTCTGACTCCCTGTTTTGGAGATTCCAGCCTCATCCACTTTGGGAGGGTTGGTGGAGATTCAAGGGAGAGGAGACCCCCAGTACAGCTGAGTGCACCTGAGTTCTTGTCAAGGAGGAAGGCTCCTTCGGTGGGCTCATTGGACCCCTGGAGAGGTAGGAGCCCCAGGACTAAGGTGACGCTGTGAGTCTTGTGGAAAGAACCACTAGGCCTGCTTCAAAATAGTCCTTTGAATTAGAGAAGATGTAAAGGAAAATTCTCAGAGATGTGTGCTTGAGCCTGGTTCATGAATGTAGGGCATTGTACAGGATTTGGGAGACAAGGCCGAAATTTGCCAGGAAGAAGATTACATTTTCCTGGGGATCTTCAGGGCATGGTTGCCCCATGAGCATGCAGTGTGTTATGGGTTATGTGGTTGGTTGAAAATGAGGAATTTCCTGTTTAGAAATAATAGTAAATAGCATTCGTGTAGCACTGTGTGCCAGGCACTACTCAATGTGTTTTGTAAATATTAACTCATGTAGTCATCGCAACAACCTGAGGAGCAGCATACTCTAATTATCGTCATTATAAAGGTAAGGAAACTGGGCACAGAGAGGTTTGATAACATGCCTGAGACTACCCAGCATTGTAAGTGATAGAGCAGAAATTCTCACATATGAAGTCTGACCTCTTAGCTGTACTCTTAACCATAGCATTCCTTAGAGCCCTTCTTTCTCCCAGTTTATCCAGATGGATATTCATACTCCCATTAGTTTTTACATCATTGGGACAAACTTCCTTGAGCAAAGCTGAGCAGTGAGCATGAAGGCTGGGATGGAGAATTTTTAACCTTATTCAGCAAGAGCCTCATGGCCTGTGCAGTTGATGCCAAACTGAATTTTGGAGATAGAGTTCTGGGTGAAGTAGAAAAAAAATAGCTTTATTGCAGGGTGCCAGGTGAAGAGTCTAGGACAGTTAGTGTTTAAAAGACCCAAACTGCCTGGAAGCTTTCAGGGAAAGGTTTATAATGACAGGATGAGGGTGTGGGGTGTGTGGTCAGCTCATGGACATTCTTCTGTTTAGTTGGTGGTGATGTAATTGGGAGCCTGCATCATCAACCTTCTGGTTCCAATCCAGTTTAGGGTCTATTTGCTTGTGGGAAGCACTCAGTTAACTTCTCTCACATGGTAGGGGTTTCAGCATCTGCAAAAACAGCTCAAAGGACCTGGATCAGAATATTATCTATAGCCCTCGAGGAGGAACTAAAGTTCCTTGACTTTGTTTCGTGACGATCCTATTGTTATTATGTCTTGCTTGATTTGTTTTCCTCTTTTTGCATTTTCTCATTTCTCTTATTAAGTTTATCCTTTGACTAACATTTTTCTACAGGCAAAAGAAAGACAGGCAGAAGACATGAAGTGAAAGTGAAAGTGAAGTCACTCAGTCGTGACCGACTGTTTGCAACCCCATGGACTGTAGCCTATCAGGCACCTCTTTCCATGGGATTTTCCAGTCAAAAGTACTGGAGTGGGTTGCCATTTCCTTCTCCAGGGGATCTTCCCGACCCAGGGATCAAACCCAGGTGTGCCCGCATTGTAGGCAGAAGCTTTTACCATTGGAGCCACCAGGGAAGAGCCACAGAAGACATAGGTGGGGATCCATTCTAGTAAGGCCTCAGAGAGTCCTGCTCAGTTACACCCTTGCCTTAGAGTAAAAGGACTGGCATCAGTTGTTCTGAATAAACCAGAGCACTAAGGAGGGGGTGAGCAGGGGAATGTCAAAGGTCATGGCAAGGACAGCAGCAGCTGCCTCTTTTAGTTCACTGGTTTTTAAACTTGAGTATCCATCAGAATCACCTGGAGGGTTTGTTAAACCATAGACTAATGGGCCCAACTCCAGAGTTTCAGTAGGTTTGGGGGATCAGGCCCAGGAATCTGCATCCTCTCAAGTCTCCAGGTGATGCTAATGCTGTTTGTCTGAGTACCACATTTTGAGGATCATTATTTGAGGTTAATTCCAACTCTCCAGGATGCTATGATAGGTTCCTAGGTAATCACAGAGACCATAACACCGTATACTAAGATCTTCAACATTTTTCTTTCTCCTAGTTATACTACTGGCAACTTTCAGAGGAGCAGATTTGTCATGTGGAGATTTTCATGAAGATGAGTGAACTTAACAGCTTTAGAGTGTTCATCCACGGAGGTTATTTGTCAGTGGGCCTCCATCTCTGCTGCAGCAGAATGAGAGGAAATTAGCATGTTTTGCATGGAGGATGTAGTTTATACTGCCTGCTATTGTTCAGCTGCCAAGTTGTTTCTGACTCTTTGTGACCCCATTGACTGCAGCATGCCAGGCTTCCCTGTCCTTCACTATCTCCCTGATTTTGCTCAAACTCATGTCCATTGAGTCAGTGATGCCATCCAACCATCTCGTCCTCTGTTGCCCTCTTCTCCTCCTGCCCTCAATCTTTCCCAGAATCAGGGTTTTTTCCCAGTGAATTGGCTGTTTGCCTCATGTGGCCAAAGTATTGGAGCTTCAGCATCAGTTCTTCCAATGAATTTTCAGGGTTGATTTCATTAAGGATTGGCTTGATCTCCTTGCAGTCCAAAACACTCTGAAAAGTCGTCTCCAGCACCACAATTAGAAAGCATCAATTCTTCAGCACTCAGCCTTCTTTATGGTCCAACTTTCATATCTGTACATGACTACTGGAAAAGAAGGAAGAATTCTCATTGGTCTGGGATGATTTAATTCTGAATTTTTCTTGAGGTGGAAAGGTCAACAGGATTCCTTCTTCCTGCCCCTCTGTCCCTAGAGTCTGTGATGATATAAGCCATGTGTATTCTTTATAACAATTCCAGTCACTGCCAGGACCTTACTCCACCCACATACCCTATAAGTTCCCAAGGTGACTGCATGTCTAAAGGAGAACTTTATGTTTGGATTCCTGAACCCAATTTTGGTTACTCTCAGTTCATAGCAAAGTCTTGTTCACTCATCCATGCTGGAAACCTGCAGGTCATCCTTGACTCATCTCCCCCACTTCCATGATCACAGTTCCTCCAATCTGATTCTATGCCCCTTTCCCATGCCAGGCTAAGAAACATCTTTTTTTTTTTGTCACCTCTCACCTGGGGCATTGCAATGCCCACATAAGTGGTGCTTCTGCTTTCAGTTCTTCCATCTTGCCTTCATCTTCATCACTCTCCCACAATGACTCACCTAAAATAGGGGCTGGTAAACTAATTCCTGGTCATATTTGGCTCATCTAATTTTGAATAACTCATAAGCTAAGATGGCTTGTACATTTTTTAATGATTAAAAACATTGAAATAAGAATAGTGTTTTATGATGTGAAAATTCTATGCAATTTGAGTTTCAATGTTCGTGTATAAAGTCTTGCTGTAAAACATGCCCATGGTCATTCGTGTACATATTGTCTGTGACTACTTTCATGTCTGTAACCACAGAACTATGTACTAGTAACAGAAACTGTATGACCCAGAAGTCTAAAATATTTACTTCCTAGCCCTTTATGAAAAGGATTTCGTTACCCTTGATCTGCAAAGAAAATCTGACCAGGTCTATCCTCTGCCTTGAAACTGTCATGGGATACTTCAGAGGCCTCACTCAGGGTGAAGTTCAAGCTCCACCAAGTTCTTGGTTCAATTTTAAGTGAAGCTCATGGCCCACCAAGACCTCTGTGACCCAAACTCTGCCTACCTCTTTGGTTCCCAGCTTTCCCAACCTAAATGCCATCAAGGGCTGGATTGGCAATGGTTTAAAAAAAAAACAAGCAGCAAATAAGACTGATAAAATGGAGGCCACTGGTGAACTGGAGTGTTTATGCTCCACAAGAACGTTCATTAAAATAAAGCAAAACAATACAAGATGAAAGCAATATCACCCATAAAGTAACCATTTGAAACTACCCTTTGACAGTCAGGGAAGGTCATGGAAGCTGAATGAAGCTACTTTTCTGCAAATAAGAAACAGGAGACATAGAAAGGCTTTTGTGCTCAGGAGCCCCACAGGTCCTACTCAGCGTCAATACCATTGGTCCCAAGGTATATGATACTGTTTTTTTTAAAAATTTTGTAACAAAATTACAAAATCCAGGATCCTGTCATCTCTATTACACAGCTGATTAGAGTACCTTCCTCCTTTCTCTTTTGTGAAGACGGCCAAGGGAACTATACACACATCTGTGTGCATGCATACACAGAGATGTATTTATGTACACACATCTGTGAAGGAAAGTGCAACATTAAATATATTTTAAAGAAGCATTTCTGGGCTTCCTGTGGAATGTGCTTCAGCTTTGTTGAGATATAATCTACTTAAAATTATAGTAGCAATGACTGTTTATGTTATAAGAACTGTGAACTATTGAAACTTCCTCAGAAAGAAAATTCAGGGCCCCACTGCCCATGGGTTACAGATGGCATTGGAACTGTATTTTAACAGGATAATCCCAGCTGCTTTCTGCTTCAAAGATATTCTGTATTTTGTCTCCCGGGACCTGAACTGAAGTTGAGAAAAAGACT
Organism: Antilocapra americana; assembly: GCA_007570785.1. Taxonomy (NCBI): domain Eukaryota; kingdom Metazoa; phylum Chordata; class Mammalia; order Artiodactyla; family Antilocapridae; genus Antilocapra; species Antilocapra americana. The sequence goes on along the minus strand of ML660200.1, from coordinate 10,207,942 downwards.
TGACTCCAGTGAATCACCATTAAGACCCTGATGAAGCTGAGTATGTTTATAAAACTAAAATTTAAAATCTCTACATGTTTGTGTTTCAGACAAAATAGAAAAACAAAAACCAGTTTTCCTCAAAACCTGAGCATGGACTTTATACTCATTTCAAACAAGCACAAATAAATGTTTCCCTTTTATCAAAGGTCATGGGGCACAATGGAATAGCCATGAAGAGACACCCCACATCCAAGGTAGGAGAAAACCAAGTAAGATGGTAGGCACTGAGAGCAGACAGACTGAAACTACAATCACAGACAACTAGCCAATCTGATCACATGGACCACAGCCTTGTCTAACTCAATGAAACTAAGCCATGCTGTGTGGGGCCACCCAAGACAGACGGGTCATGGTGGAGAGGTCTGACAGAATGTGGTCCACCGGAGAAGGGAATGGCAAACCACGTCAGTATTCTTGCCTTGAGAACCCCATGAACGGTATGAAAAGGCAAAAAGATAGGACACTGAAAGAGGAACTCCCTAGGTTGGTAGGTGCCCAATATGCAACTGGAGATCAGTGGAGAAATAGCTCTAGAAAGAATGAAAGGATGGAGCTAAAACAAAAACAATACCCAGTTGTGGATGGGACTGGTGATAGAATGAAGGTCCAATGTTGTAAAGAACAATATTGCATAGGAACCTGGAATGTTAGGTCCATGAATCAAGGCAAATTGGAAGGGGTCAAACAGGAGATGACAAGAGTGAACTTCGACATTCTAGGAATCAGCGAACTAAGATGGACTGGAATGGGTGAATTTAACTCAGATGACCATTTTATCTACTACTGTGGTCAGAAATCCCTTAGAAGAAATGGAGTAGCCATCATAGTCAACAAAAGAGTCCGAAATGCAGTTCTTAGATGCAATCTCAAAAATGACAGAGTGATCTCTATATGTTTCCAAGGCAAACCATTCACTATCACAGTAATTCAAGTCTATACCCCTACCAATAATGCTGAAGAAGCTGAAGTTGAAAAGTTCTATGAACATCTACAAGACCTTCTAGAACTAACACCCAAAAAAGATGTCCTTTTTATTATAGGGGACTGGAATGCAAAAGTAGGAAGTCAGGAAACACCTGGCATAACAGGCAAATTTGGCCTTGGAATACAGAATGAAGCAGGGCAAAGACTAATAGAGTTCTGCCAAAAGAGTGCACTGGTCATAGCAAACACCCTCTTCCAACAACACAAGAGAAGACTCTACACATGGACATCACCAGATGGTCAACATCGAAATCAGATTGATTATATTCTTTGCAGCCAAAGATGGAAAAGCTCTATACAGTCAGCAAAAACAAGATGGGGAGCTGACTGTAGCTCAGATCATGAACTCCTTATTGCCAAGTTCAGACTGAATTTGAAGAAAATCATAGACCATTCAGGTACAACCTAAATCAAATCCCTTATGACTATACAGTGGAAGTGAGAAATAGATTAAAGGGACTAGATCTGATAGACAGAGTGCCTGATGAACTATGGATGGAGGTTTGTGACATTGTACAGGAGACAGGAATCAAGACCATCCCCAAGAAAAAGAAATGCAACAAAGCAAAATGGCTGTCTGAGGAGGCCTTACAAATAGCTGTGAAAGGAAGGGAAACAAAAAGCAAAGGAGAAAAGGAAAGATACTCCCATCTGAATGCAGAGTTCCAAAGAATAGCAAGGAGAGATAAGAAAGCCTTCCTCAGCGATCAATGCAAAGAAATAGAGGAAAACAAAGAATGGTAAAGACTATAGATCTCTTCAGGAAAATTAAAGGTACCACAGAAACATTCTATGCAAAGATGGGCTCAATAAAGGACAGAAACAGTATGGACCTAACAGAAGCAGAAAATATTAAGAAGAGATGGCAAGAATACACAGAAGAACTGTACAAAAAAGACATTCATGACCCAGATAATCACAATGGTATGATCACTCACCTAGAGCCAGACAACCTGGAATGTGAAGTCAGGTGGGCCTTAGGAAGCATCACTACAAACAAAGTTAGTGGAGGTGATGGAATTCCAGTTGAGCTATTTCAAATCCTGAAAGATGATGCTGTGAAAGTGCTGCACTCAATATGCCAGCAAATTTGGAAAATGCAGCAATGGCCACAGGATTGGAAAAGGTCAGTTTTCATTCCAATCCCTAAGAAAGGCAATGCCAAAGAATGCTTGAACTACCTCACAATTGCACTCATCTCACATGTGGTAAAGTAATGCTCTTAATTCTCCAAGCCAGGCTTCAGCAATACCTGAATCATGAACTTCCAGATGTTCAAGCTGGTTTTAGAAAAGGCAGAGGAACCAGAGTTCAAATTGCCAACATCTACCAGATCACTAAAAAAGCAAGAGAGGTTTCAGAAAAACGTCTATTTCTGCTTTAGTGACTATGCCAAAGCCTTTGACTGTGTGGATCACAATTAACTGTGGAAAATTCTGAAAGAGATGGGAATACCAGACCACTTGCCCTGCCTCTTAAGAAATCTGTATGCAGGTCAGGAAGTAACAGTTAGAAGTGGATTTGGAACAACAGACTGGTTCCAAATAGAAAAAGAAGTACGTCAAGGCTGTATATTGTCACCCTGCTTATTTAATTTATATGCAGAGTACATCATGAGAAATGCTGGGTTAGAAGAAGCACAAGCTGGAATCAAGATTGCCAGGAGAAATATCAATACCCTCAGATATGCTAGATGATACCACCCTTATGGCAGAAAGTGAAGAAGAACTAAAGAGCCTCTTGCTGAAAGTGAAAGAGGAGAGTGAAAAAGTTGGCTTAAAGCTCAACATTCAGATAACTAAGATCATGGCATCTGGTCCCATCACTTCATGACAGGTAGATGGGGAAACAGTGGCTGACTTTATTTTTGGGCTCCAAAATCACTGCAGATGGTGATTTTCATCCATGAAAGTAAAAGACACTTACTCCTTGGAAGAAAATTTATGACCAACCTAGACAGAATATTAAAATACAGAGACATTACTTTGCCAGCAAAGATCCATCTAGTTAAGGCTATGGTCTTTCCAGTGGTCATGTATGGATGTGAGAGCTGGAGTAAAAAGAAAGCTGAGCACAGAAGAATTGATTCTTTTGAACTGGGGTGTTGGGGAAGACTCTTGGAAGTCCCTTGGATTGCAAGGAGATCCAACTTGTCCATCCTGAAGGAGATCAGTCCTGGGTGTTCATTGGAAGGACTGATGTTGAAGCTCAAACTCCAATACTTTGGCCATCTGATTTGAAGAGCTGACTCATTGGAAAAGACCCTGATGCTGGGAAATATTGAGTGCAGGAGAAGAAGGAGACAACAGACAACGGGATGGTTGGATGGTATCACCAACTCAGTGGACATGTGTTTGGGTGGACTCCAGGAGTTAGTGATGGACCGAGAGGCCCAGTGTGCTGCGATTCATGGGGTCGCAAAGAGTCGGATATGCCTGAATGACTGAACTGAACTGAACTGATGGGGCACAAAACATAAAGAAAAACCAAAGATGCCTTTATAAAAGTAAATGGATGTTAATTTATACATCTCTGTTTTTGTATTTGCATGACATCAGTTCAATGAAACTGAAAACTTCAGTGAGCAGTTTGGTACTGGTGATATCAAATTGGTGGTGGTGTTCTAGTGACTAATTCCCAATGTTCTGAGAATGCAAACCCCATGGTCCACATGCAGTCAAGAAGCTGTCTCCCAGTTCCTTGCTAGCAATTCATAGATCTGACAGGGGAATTGTAAAAGAGTCCAAAGGCAAGCCAATAAGAACAGAGTTTAGGAAGAAGAGGTCTGAGTGTGAAGGTCTTAGGCCTAATCTGACACTAGGTGTTGTATAAATAAAGAAATACCTACACATATAAAGAACTTTAATTTTGCCTGAGGTTGGCCTGGTAAACTCTTTCTCTGACTAGAGCAATATAGTTTTTTAGCAAGAGAGCCTGGTATGTATAGCGAGGTACTTGGGTTTGAATTCATCTAAACATTCATTAGCAAGGAGCTGATTACATAAACCAGGGAGCACTGACTCAAACAATTCTATGTATTAATGGATGATATATTATGGGCTTCCCAGGTAACACTAGAGGTAAAGAACCCACCTGCCAATGCAGGAGACATAAGAGACACGGGTTCTATCCTTAAGTCAGGAAGATACCCAGCAGGAGGGGACAGAAAACCACTCCAGTATTCTTGCCTAAAGAATCCCATGGACAGAGTCCATAGAGTCCCAAAAAGTTGGACATGACTGAAGAGACTTAGTATGCACATACACTGATCTACAGATACACTGTCAAATGAAAATGTTTTCTATTCATATGTATGTGTGTAAAATAATCATATTTATATATATTTTGGGAATACAAGACATAGTTACCAGTAGATAATTATCTTGGAGGACTGATTCATCCTAGTGTCAACAAATGCAGCTTTGCATGCCTAACACACAGTGAGGCCAGACAACAGTGAAACACCTAAGTTTGGAGCAATGAGAGGTTTACTACAGGGCCATGCAAGGAGATGGGGGACTCTTCCTCCGAAAAGTTCAAAGTCCCTGAAGGCTTTCAGCCAAGCACCTTTAAAGGCCAGGTGAGGGAGTGGCATGTTTGGTTCTTGCACACTTCTTGGTATAGAATTGTTTGTTCTTGCAGCTGTCCACATTGGTCATGTCACTAAGACCCTGTAACCCTCCACCAAGACAAATGTTGTTCTCTGTTCTGCAACTTTTATCTGTATATAAGTGGGAAAGTGTTATACCTTTAAAGATTGGAGCCTTGAGAATGGACTATCATGTACATTTCAGACTGTAGGCAACATTCTTAACTGGAAGCAAAAGCAAAAGAATACAGAGGTTCAAGTCAAAGAAATAGATTGAATATGGAATCAGATTTGTTCTTCCCTTATTAAATTAGGAATGAACAATTTTTCCCCGACTTTTTGCCTTTTACTCTTCTGTACAGTTTGGAAGAAAATACCATCATAAGCATGCATTACTTTTATGCTAAATATTAAGAAAATTAAAGGCTTTAGGCTCATTTCTGAGATTGCTTCTGTAAAACTAAGTTTTCTCAGCTTCAGTTCCATTTTCAGGGTTAAGAGGAACGAAAAGAATGACCCATGTAAAAGTCCTTTGCCCATTCTAAAGTAGTGTCCAGATGTTTTCACCCCATTTTTTCAAATGGAGCCCAGGAGCCCTCTCTTGGAGTGTGAAGGAACCAAATGGGACAGTTATAGTAAAGTTTTCTCCAAACTGTTTAGAGAGCCAGGATTTTTACTGTATTTGCCCTGCAGCCTCTGACAACTGCCTGGATCCCGCAGCACTCTCCCCCTTCTTCCTGGAGACACGTGGCTCTGTGTTCCCAGTGCAGTGGGAGATGCCTGTGTTATCTGGAAAGGGCAGGGGACAGCAGCAACTCCCCTGGCAGCAGAATGCAGCAGCTGTTTTCTGAAACACGTGACTTCATGCAACCTCGGTTGGCAAACACATCACCTCATCAGGAAGGAAAACTCAGCCATTCAAACACTTTTGGAGGCCCCAACTTAGCTCACACTGTTTATTTGGGCTCTTAGTTGAATGTTGATCACTAGGATCTAAATGGTGATTCATCTCCTCACCTGACTTGCAGCCCCATTTTACCTTCCAGGCAGGGAGGAAGTTCCCGCCAAGTGGATCTTGGCTTTATTACAGCTTCTCTGCAGTCTGAGCCCCAGCACAGGTGTGATACAGATTTAGAGAGGTAGAAACACACAGAGACTCACACGCACTCACACATGCACCAGTCCCTCACACACTAAAAACACACACCACTCACACACACATACATACAGCACACATCACTCACACACTCAGACCCACACTCACATGCATTCACACACACATTCACACATATATACCACTCGCACACATTCACACACATACTGCTCACGTACTCACACACATTCATATATAACACATACTACTCATGTAACGTATTATTGGGTTCACCAAAAAGTTCATTCCAGTTTTTCCAAAGGATCGTGCAGAAACTCCAAACGAACTCTTTGGCCAACCCAGTATACCCTCACACACACCATACACGCACTACCGCATTTCTATGAACAAACACTCTGAAATATGAGAAAACATACAGAAAACTGCTTGTCAAAATAGGCGAGTCTTTTGCTCCAGGGCTTTGCAGAAAGAGCAATTTTTCCTTCTAGATATCTAGGAGAGGGCCACTGTAAACAAAAACAACGCCTTAGGCAATGGTATTTAAAGACATAGGATAATTCACTAAAATGAAGCTTGACCAGTTATGCCTGCTTATGGAGCTGTTCCTATTCTTGTTTGGCTTTGTGGTTTGCTGTGGCTGTCAGGATCCCTTCTCACCCACCGCCAATCACAGTGCTTTTCCCAGAAGTGTTGAAAGGAGGATCCTCAGGATGGAAAGTTGGGGAGATTGCAGTGTTCACCAGGTCCAGCTGAGCTGATGCATCTTGGGAGAATGTCCTGGAGTTCTGGGAAGCGAGGCAGAGCAGGCTGAGGGTAGGTCAATGGAGAAGGAAGGCAGGAAAGGGGTCTTGGAGGATGGGGGTGGGGCTCCTGCTGAGATGGGCTCCTGCCCCAGCCCACTGGGGGCTTGACTGTGTACAGCCTCCTGGCTGAGTTTGCTTTCAGGCAGCAGAGAGACCTGATGAAAGTTATTCTGCTTGCGGAAATCATATCAGTTTGAGTTTCATGTTCATTAGCAAGTCTCTTCTTCTCCTTCAAGACTGAATGTTTTTGCATCTCCTTTTCACTTTAAGGTTGTCAATGCCTGGCACCTGCAGGCAGTCAATCACTGTTTACTGCAAGAAGGAAGGACAGCTTCCCTGATGCTGCAGTCCAGATATTTCTGTACAGTCCCCTACATACATGTAAAGGGGCCTTGGCCATCTGGTGGGCATGAAGACGATTATAAAGTGCTTGAACATTACCTCACTGTCTGAATATCTTTTCTTCTTTATTTATGTGTACTTCCTTGGTGATCTCATCCAGCCTCATGGCTTTAAATACTAGTTATATACTGACAACTCCCAAATCTATACCTTCCTCCCAGATCTCTCTTCTGAATCCCTGGCTCCTATACCCAGAGGCTTACTGGGCATCTCCTATTAGATACTTAATAGGCATCCAGCCTTAACATGTTCAGAATGACTCTTCATTTCCTCCTGAAACCTATTTCTCCTGTAGGCTTCCCCTTCTCAGGAAAGGCAACTTCATCGTTTTGGTTTCTCAGGCACAATCCTTGTATTTATTCTTACCTTTTAAAATTTCTTTCACACTCATATTTACCTCATCAGTGTATCAAATCTACATTTAAGGACATTCTAACACCTCCACTGCTATCTTTTTTTGTCCAGAGTCACCCACCATGTTACTCCCCGGATGACAAGTTGTCCTAGCTGGTGTCCCCATGTCCTCTCTTTACTTCTCTCCAGTTCGTCTTTCCTCTAGTGTTCTTTTAGAAATGTTGGTGAGGTCAAATCAGCCCGCTGCTCCAAAAACAGTAGTGGGTCTGCATCTTGCTTCAAGTTCAAGCCAGAGTCCTAATCTTGTCCATAGCTGCTGTAAGATCTTCACCCCAGCACCCCATCTCATTTGCCACCCATTTGTCCCCTCATTCCTGCCTCCAAATCACACTGGACTCCTGCCATTCTTCCCAGCACCAAGCAGAGTATCATCTCAAGGCCTCTGTTCCCCTGGTCCCTTTGCCTGGAACTCCCTTTGCCTAAATATTGTTATGGCTTGCTTCCCCCTTTCTTTCAAGTCTGCACCATTGTTCCCATATTAGACATTTCCTGACAAACCACCACACCAGTTATGCCTGCTTACTCTCTATAACCCTTATCCTTAATTTATGGGATAGGTATATTTTTGTTTATGTGTTTATTGCTAAACTTCTCCTAGAATGTAAGCTCCAGAAGAGAAGGGACTTCATAGGCTTTTGTTTCCTTCTGCACCTCTGTGACCTAGCTCAGTACCTGGCTTTCAGTAGGCTGTCAATATATTTGTGATGAATGGAGGAAGGAAGGGAGGAAGAGAGAGAGAAAGAGAGAGAGAAAGAAAGAAAAGAACCATGAGTTTTATTAAGCCAGCACCCAAACACATCAGACTAGGGGACATTAAAGCAGTATTTCTTAAACCATTTCAATCATGGACCTTCGGTAAGAAATTCATTTTACTTAGGACACAATTGACAGATATAGATGTAGATACACACACACACACACACACACACACACACACACACACACACACACACATATATATATAGTAGAGTGCTTGCAGCCCATTTTCTATTCCTTTTAATTCTATTTTATTTTTACAACCAAATACTGTTCTAGACTCATTAAGCTGATTTAACCACCAACAGGTTATGAACTATGATTTGAAAAATGCTGTACTACAGTGACTGGAAAGTCTTGATGGAGGATAAAGGTTAAAATGCAAATAAAGTGAGCAATCATTACACTGTCTTGTAATTTAGAAAATCAAACTGCTTTCTTTGGAAGAATCTGGCATCTTTGTTAGAGTCAGGGAGAAAAAGATGATTTTCTAGTATGGGTGATTTGTGGAGAGACAAGCATGAGTTGGATGCTGATGGCAATGTATTTTCAAATTAAGAGGATATGAAGAGAGGCTAGAGGAGGGACTTCACTGGTGGTCCAGTGGTTAAGACTCAAGCTTCCAAGGCAGGGGTCACAGGTTCAATCCCTAGTTGGGGAACTAAGCTCCCACATGTCACAGGGTGTGGTCAAAAACAAAAAAAAAATCCAAGAGAGGCTAGAGGAGAGGCAGGTGCCAGGAAAAGCTCATCTTCACAGTACAGGGAAGCTGATGTGGGCTAGCTCGTTCCCTATACCGTCCATATTTCAGACTGGGATAAACCCAGTTTCAAACCCCACTTACCTCTCCTCTGCCACACTGAGGATTTTTCCCATCCTGCCCTTTGGATGAAGTCTGTATGTACAATATGTACCCCCTCTTCTGTCATCCACATCAATGTCTTTCCCAGGAAGATGTAATTAGTTCCAGATTTTTCCATTCCAGTGTTCCCTGCCAAACTGAGAGATGACTGAGTATGTCATCCTCAGGTTATCTTCTCCAAAGCAGACATGAGACATTTCAGTTGGTCATGCAATGGTTGTTATCTGACAATGAGTCTTTATTATGTGCCAGACATTGTTCTAAGTAATTTACAGCAGCTCTATGAAATGCTGGTGCCATTAGTCTCAACATTTTACAGATCTGAGCCTGATTATGTAAGTTCCTCAAGGTTACCTAGCTAGCAAATGGTGGACTAGGAGTCAAACACAGGCCACTTGGCTATCCAGCTCTTGTTCTCACTCACCACTTGCTCTTGAAAAATATGATGACTGATATGATGGTGAAATTGGTGCCAGCCCATTGCTTCATAAAGGGAAATGAGGAGAACTTCTATGGCATCAGAGGTGGCCCGTGAGATCGGGGCCAGGACACATCCCTAGGACAAAATCCCTTTATTCTATCTTTATCTGAAATCAACTTTTTGATAGAAGTGCAATTAATCCAGGCTAAAAGAGGAATTGTCCAATATAGAGATCATGAACTGGCTGCACATCTTTTCTGTCTGGTCCACTAAATACTTAAAAAGCTGCAGATCTTTTGCTGGCTGTGAACTTTGCTGCTCATCACAGTGTCCACCATTCCTTACTGTCCCCACTCTGCTGTTCTCTTAGGTCACTGCCTTGTTCCTGAAGGTAATGTGTGTGTGTGTGTGTGACTGCACACGGGCATGCATGCATGCGTGTGTGTTGCTGTCTCAAATGGGATCAAGTGCCAACTGATTTTACTCCCTATCTCTTTTTTTTTTTTAATTTTCTTTACTTTATTGTGTTGGTTTTGCCATACGATGACATGAAACCACCATGGGTTTACATAAGCTCCCCCTCCAGAGCCCCCCTCCCTACTCCCTCCCGATTCCCTCCCCCTGGGACATCTCGGTGCACCAGCCCCGAGCATCAACCCTGGGCTGGCGATTGACTTCACATATGATAATTAACATGTTTCAATGCCATTCTCCCATATCATCCCACCCTTGCCCTATTCCACAGAGTCCACAAGTCTATTCTATACATCTGCGTTCCTTTTGCTGTCTCGCATGCAGGGTTCTCGTTACCATCTTTCTAAATTCCATATATATGCATTAGTATACTGTATTGTTGTTTTTCCTTCTGGCTTACTTCACTCTGGATACTAGGCTCCAATTCCGTCCACCTGAGTAGAACTGCTTCAAATGAATTTTTTTTTAATGCTGAGTAATATTCCATTGTGTATATGTACCACAGCTTTCTTATCCATTCGTCAGTTGATGGGCATCTAGGTTGCTTCCATGTCCTGGCTATTGTAAACAATGCGGCGATGAACATTGGGGTACACGTGTCTCTTTCAATTCCGGTTCCCTCGGTGTGTATGCCCAGCAGTGGGATTGCTGGGTCATATGGCAGGTCTATTTGCAGTTTTTTAAGGAACCTCCACACTGTTTTCCATAGTGGCTGTACTAGTTTGCATTCCCACCAACAGTGTAAGAGGGTTCCCTTTTCTCCACATCCTCTCCAGCATTTATTGCTTGTAGATTTTTGGATTGCAGCCATTCTGATTGGTGTAAAGTGGTACCTCATTGTGGTTTTGATTTGCATTTCTCTGATAATGAGTGATGTTGAACATCTTTTCATGTGTTTGTTAGCCATTTTTATGTCTTCTTTGGAGAAATGTCTGTTGAGTTCTTTGGCCCACTTTTTGATTGAGTCGTTTATTTTTCTAGCATGGAGCTGCAGGAGTTGCTTGTATATTTTTGAGATTAATTGTTTGTCCTTTGCTTCATTGGCTGTTATTTTCTCCCATTCTGAAGGCTGTCTTTTCACCTTGCTTATAGTTTCCTTTGTTGTGCAGAAGCTTTTAATTTTAGTTAGGTCCCATTTGTTTATTCGTGCTTTTATTTCCGATATTCTGGGAGGTGGGTCATAGAGGATCCAACATAGTTTTGTAAGTCTTGGCCACAGCAATCAGAGCAGATAAAGAAATAAAAGGGATCCAGATTGGAAAAGAAGAAGTAAAAGTCTCTCTGTTTGCAGATGACATGATCCTCTACATAGACAACCCTAAAGACTCTACCAGAAAATTACTAGAGCTAATCAGTGAATATAGTAAAGTTTCAGGATACAAAATCAACACACAGAAATCCCTGGCATTCCTATACACTAACGATGAGAAAACAGAAAGAGAAATTAAGGAAACAATTCCATTCACCATCGAAACAAAAAGAATAAATACTTAGGAGTATTTCTACCTAAAGAAACAAAAGACTTGTATATAGAAAACTATAAAACACTGATGAAAGAAATCAAAGAGGACACAAATAGATGGAGAAATATACTCCCTATCTCTTAGCATGATCTTGTTAGTGTTAATCTGCTCATTCCCCTACTCTGAAAATTAAGAGAAGGCAAACTGGGCATGAACTTAGTTAGTATTCTTTTTACATCTAAATGAACATGCATGATTCTCATTAGTTAGAGGAAAACCCACTGGGAGCACCAGACCTTAAGAATCATCTGGTACCTCTTTTCCTGAAGTTGACACTATTAAATGTGATCCAACAGCAAGTGAGAGACTACTGAGGGAGGAAGTTAAGGTGATGGTAAATCACCCACTTAAAGTATCAAGGTTCAAGAGTGAGTGAGGGCAAGAAGATAAGCCCTCGGGTCAAGTACACAGGTGTTCAGGAACTGGTCAGGAATTAGAAGCAGAAGGGAAGGAAGTGATGGGGGATTCAGTGAGAATATTATTGGCCAGCCAGTCACATGGCACTTGTGTTGGCAGCTTACTGGGTAGTTCTGAGACACAGGTTTTTGCAAACATAAAGAATGTTTGGCTTCAATTGATCATTAACATTTAAGTATTTAATGAGGCCCTACTAAGGGTCTGAGTTCATTGTAGCTGAGTGAACTTTTACTATTGAAGATATAAGCTCTTAATGAACTCTGTGCTGAAGATGTTAAGGATAAAATGCCAGATCTGCCTATTATCTCTAATATCGGCTCATGCTTAATCCCAGCCTCTTACTTTTTCTTTTTTAATGATTAGCACTATGCCAAGATCTTATTTATGCCAAAATACAGAAAGTTGATGCCAGCACAAGAGGTGAGAGGAGTTGAAGGAATCTTTTTCTCTAGAAATATTTCAGAATGGAGATATTCAGAGCAGCATAGATTTTTCTGTAGTCCAACAGATGATTTGAATTCTGGAGTTGATACTTTCTACCTGCATGTAATGGACAGATTCTTCAACCCTCTGAGTCTCAGTTTTCTCATTTGCAAAATAAGGTGATTAGTACCTAGCATGTTACAGTATACAAAGCATTATATATATATATATATGCATACACACACACACATATAGTATATAGAACTTTAGAGCATATTGAAATTGTTGTAAAAAGAAATAACACATAAAATGATTAGTATAAGCCTAAAATGTAAAAGATGAGCTTGATAAAGGACAGAAATGGTATGGACCTAACAGAAGCAGAAGATATTAAGAAGAGATGGCAAGAATACACAGAAGAACTGCACAAAAAAAGACCTTCATGACCCAGATAATCACAATGGTATGATCACTCACCTAGAGCTAAACATCCTGGAATGTGAAGTCAAGTGGGCCTTAGGAAGCATCACTACAAACAAAGTTAGTGGAAGTGATGGAATTCCAGTTGAGCTATTTCAAATCCTGAAAGATGATGCTGTGAAAGTGCTGCACTCAACGTGCCAGCAAATTTGGAAAACGCAGCAATGGCCACAAAACTGGAAAAGGTCAGTTTTCAATCCAGTCCCTAAGAAAGGCAATGCCAAAGAATGCTTGAACTACCTCACAATTGCACTCATCTCACATGTGGTAAAGTAATGCTCTTAATTCTCCAAGCCAGGCTTCAGCAATACCTGAACCGTGAACATCCAGATGTTCAAGCTGGTTTTAGAAAAGGCAGAGGAACCAGAGATCAAATTGCCAACATCCGCTGGATCATCAAAAAAGCAAGAGAGTTCTAGAGAAACATCGATTTCTGCTTTAGTGACTATGTCAAAGCCTTTGACTGTGTGGATCACAATAAACTGTGGAAAATTCTGAAAGAGATGGGAATACCAGACCACTTGCCCTGCCTCTTAAGAAATCTGTATGCAGGTCAGGAAGTAACAGTTAGAAGTGGACTTGGAACAACAGACTGGTTCCAAATAGGAAAAGGAGTACGTCAAGGCTGTATGTTGTCACCCTGCTTATTTAACTTCTATGCAGAGTACATCATGAGAAACACTGGGCTGGAAGAAGCACAAGCTGGAATCAAGATTGCCAGGAGAAATATCAATAACCTCAGATATGCAGATGACACCACCCTTATGGCAGAAAGTGAAGAGAAACTAAAAAGCCTCTTGATGAAAGTGAAAGAGGAGAGTGAAAAAATTGGCTTAAAGCTCAACATTAAGAAAACTAAGATCATGACATCTTGTCCCATCACTTCATGGCAGATAGATGTGAAAACAGTGTCAGACTTTGTTTTTTGGGCTCCAAAATCACTGCAGATGGTGATTGCAGCCAGGAAATTAAAAGCCGCTTACTCCTTGGAAGGAAAGTTATGACCAACCTAGATAGCATATTTAAAAACAGAGACATTACTTTGCCAACAAAGGTCCATCTAGTCAAGGCTATGGTTTTTCCAGTAGTCATGTATGGATGTGAGAGTTGGTCAGTGAAGAAAGCTGAGCACTGAAGAATTGATGCTTTTGAACTGTGGTGTTGGAGAAGACTTTTGAGAGTCCCTTGACCTTCAAGGAAATCCATCCAGTCCATCCTAAAGGAGATCAGTCCCAGGTGTTCATTGGAAGAACTGATGTTGAAGCTGAAACTCCAATACTTTGGCCACCTCATGTGAAGAGTTAATTCATTGGAAAAGACCCTGATGCTGGGAAGGATTGGGGGCAGGAAGACAAGGGGACAACAGAGGATGAGATGGCTGGATGGTATCACCCACTCAATGGACATGGGTTTGGGTAGACTCCAGGAGTTGGTGATGGACTGGGAGGCCTGGCGTGCTGCAATTCATGGGGTCGCAAAGAGTCAGACACAACTGAGCGATTGAATTGAACTGAAAATGTATTATGCATTCAATGATTTTAATTTTTATTGTCAGTTTTTCTTGAAATACTTGGAGGAAATCTAAATGGAGGTGGTCTATGACCTATGACAAGATATTACTTTGTATGTTCCTTTCAGTAAAACAGAAAGAAAAGTAAGAAAACCTAGTTGGCATTCCTAACTCTAATCAAGATACGTCAGACCACTTAAGCTATGAGAAGTAGTAGACAATAGAATCTGCAATACATGAGCTTTGATCCAGACAAACTTTACCGTGATCTCGATATTTTAAGTGATTTTGGATAATCAAGCACATGTGTATGGATCTTTTCCCAGTTTAGTATAGTAAAATACTGTGTGTACTTCGTTACTTAGTCATGTCCCACTCTTTGTGATTCCATGGACTGTAGCCTCCTAGGCTTCTCTGTCCATGGGATTCTCCAGTCAGGAATACTGGAGTAGGTAGCCACTCCCTTCTCCAGGGGATCTTTCTGACCCAGGAATTGAACCCAGGTCTCCTGCATTGCAGCAGATTCTTTGTCATCTGAGCCACCAAGGCAGCCCAATAAAATACTGTAACCATTCCTAATACATCAGTCATTTCTATCTGGTTGTTTTCAGTGCATATCTCTATGTGTTCCCATGAACATAGGTACTATGTGTTAATTTACAGTTAAGAAAAAATAGGATCTCACTGTTTATAAAAATCCTGTGTTTTCACTAAACTTTATCTTGTGATTATTTTTTAATAAATTGTGCTCAAGAATCTATTTATAATTGGCTGCTTTATAGTCCATGTTGTAGAAACTCTAGCTTCTACAAATAATAACCTTGTATTATTTGAAATGTCAATTGTTTCCCCTTTTTTCACTTAAAAAATATGGTTAGAGAGAAATTTCTTATATATTAATCATTTTTTCCATCTCGGGGCAATTTCATTTTGGTCAGTTCCAAGAAGTGTAATTACTAAATCAAATGATATGCCAAACTTTTTCCCAGAAAGATTATACCAGTTTACAACTCCTGTTGGGATTGTATGAAGATGCCTGTTTCACCATTACCTCAGCAACAGTAGGCATCATCCCAGATTCTGTTCTGTAAGATGATTTTATCTATGAAACTTTTTTATTAGCTGTCTGGAGACATCTTGAATAGATAAAAAGGTATCCTATCCCAGTCTCTTACCTGGTCAAGGCAGAGTGAGGCTTAGAGAATGTCTTAGGAGTTCAGATCTTGAGGTTGACTGGACCATGAGACTGGAAACATGCCATTCATTAGAACAAAGGGTAAACCTGGATCTACTTTTATAGTCTTAATTGAAAGATCACTGGCAACTTCAATTACCACCATCTATAAAATGAGGGCTTTTATGTCTGTCCCGTAGAGGAATTTTGAGTAGAATTTCTTGGTGAGTTGATACATCTGGATGTCTGTGGAGCTGCACATGTTACAGCTAATTACTACTATGTGTATGGGGAAGGGGGGTATAATTGTGTGGAAGGAGGGAATTAGACAGCTACTACTAGTAGCATCTTTTATGAGAAAGTAGGAATAGTGTGGCTTGGATGTAGCTGAAGCAGGAGTGGATTTTGATGGAGTGATGATTCAGAGAGCATGTGTAACTCTCTAGAGCAGCAGTCCCCAACCTTTTTGGCACCAGGGACCAGTTTCACGGAAGACAATTTTTTCACAGACTGAGAACCAGTCGGGGGAGACAGTTTCAGGATGATCCAAGTGCATTACATTTGTTGTGTGTGTACTAAGTCAATTTAGTCATGTCCGATTCTTTGCGATCCAAGAGGCCAAGCTCCTCTGTCTGTGGGATTTTCCACAAGTGAATACTGGAGTGGGTTGTCATGCCCTCCTCCAGGAGATCTTCTTAACCTAGGGATCAAGCCCATATCTCTTCTGTCTCCTGCATTGATAGGCACATTCTTTACCACTAGCCACCTGGGAAGCCCCATTATATTTGTTATGCCTCCACAGTCTGACAAGAGGCGGAGCTCAAGCAGAAATGCAAGCACTGGGGAGTGGTTGTAAACACAGTAGCTTAGCTCACTTGCCTGCCTGCCACTCACCTCTTGTGATTATTTTGATGAGTGGCCCAGTGCATATCAGGCCATGGACTAGTACCAGTCCCCTGATACTGGGGACTGGGGACCCCTCCTCTAGAATAAGCCTCACACTTTCTCAATTAGACCATATCAAGTTCTAGCTTCACCTAGAATGTAGTTATCAAACTTTTCTTGCAACAGAATCACTTGGGGGGTACTTTTCAATTATTTTTTATTGAAATATAGTTGATTTACAATGATTCAGATGTACAGCAAAATGATACAGATATATATGCAACAAAAGATATATATATGGGCCTCCCTGGTGGCTCAGAGGGTAAAGCATCTGCCTGCAATGCAGGAGACCTGAGTTCAATCCCTGGGTTGGGAAGATCCCCTGAAGAAGGAAACGGCAACACACTCCAGTACTATTGCCTGGAAAATTCCATGAACGGAGGAGCCTGGTAGGACTACAGTCCATGGGATCTCAAAAAGTTGCACATGACTGAGCAACTTCATTTCTCTCATATATATATATATATTCTTTTTCAGATTCTTTTCCACTGTAGGTTATTATAAGATATTGACTGTAGTTTCCTGTGCTATACAGTAGGTCCTTGTTCACCTCTTTCATATATAGTAGTGTGTATCTGTTAATCCCAGATGAACAGATTTGTGGCAAGGGAGGGGTAGGGGTTTGTTGAGACATTGTTGAGTCCCACTCACAGAGTTTCTGATTCAGTAGGTGAGGTTGGACCTGAAAATTTGCATTTCTAATAGGCTCCCAGGTGACACTGGTGCTGTGTTCAAGGGACCACTCTTTAAAAACCACTGCTCGGACTGCTGTAGTGGTTCAGTGGTTAAGACTCTGTGCTTCCACTGCAGGGTGTGCAGGTTTGATCCCCGGTTGTAGAACTCAGTTCCCACATGCCTGGAGGAGTGGCCAAAAAAAAAAAAAACCAATCCAAAAATCAAAACAAAACAAAAAACCCCCACTGGTCTACAGTATCCCTTTCAGCAGTTTATCATTCTATCATTAAATTAAACTACCACCTGCTGTGGATTTGTGTGTTTTCACACAAATTTAGGGAGGCCACCTAAATTTACATACTAGCAGCATTAAACTTCACCAAAAAGCAGTCTTCTAATTATTTCTCCAGAACATGGTGTTGTGTCTTTGGAAAACGTAAATACATTAAGTTTCCCTCTGCATGATCCATATCTTCATCTGGTGTACACATGTAATTGAATGTGTATTACATGGGCATGCCCAATATTGCAAAAAAGGAATATATTCTAGCCAATGTTAGCATTAATTCCTCCTTTTCAAGCAGAGCTCTCCAATTTAACAGTGATTTACAATGAAAAATGAAATTCCAGCCTCATTTCAGGCAAATGGAAGATCTCCTATTTCCAAATGCATTTCTGTGAGAACCCTGGGTCTGAGTGGCCTGGGAAAGATAAGGGGATATTTCATAATTTCAGAGGGGACCTCAGCCCATAGACACTGAGCTGTGGTTAGTGAGCGGACAGCCCTGTTTGGTTCAGCCCTCTTCCAGGGAAATGGCTCCAATCCAAACACATGAGCAGGCCAGAAATCAGGATTATGTAATCACCTGGAAGCTCAGCCTGCCACTGAAGTTGTTGGAGGAACCTGTCACGGTCGGCTTGCCAAGGTCCCAGGGCCAGATGCCTTCTCTAGGAGGATCATTCCCAAACTGACACCTGGGCTTCAGGGTAGCTGATGAGATTCCACCAAGTGGAACAGAGGGCCCCAAGTTAGCCAGTGTGTTCCAATCAGAAGGAGTCACTCTCCATAGGAGAGGAAGAATCCCGCACAACAGGAAGTGGCAGGGAAAGGAAAGAGATGCAGACGTCCTATTAGATAACCATCTCCAAACATGACTTACAAGCATGCAGCATTTTGATGCTGTTCTCTGGGAACCCAGATGCATCTGAGACATTTCCTTCCCTAGTTTACTTTAAAAATTTTTTAAACGCCTTTTGAAGGGAGGGAAACAAATGTCCTCATTCAATAGAGATTTATTTTAGCAGCAATGGAGGATTAACTTATGATGAGGTCATTCCGTGTGAAACAGTTCTGAAAAAGAGTGAGTGCTAGTGCCTAATGTAGATACGATTACATTCTTCTTGACTTAAATCATATGAGAAGGATGGGCAAGAAGACAGGAAAGAGGAAGGCAGCTGGAAGAAAAGGGAAGAAACAGAATGTCAGTTGAGCTTTTTAATAAGTGATTGCAAATAGTTATTGAGTTTGGAACTACTTTGTTCCAAAACTCTATGTGTGTGTGGGGGTGGGGAGACTATACTGATTACACATTCTGGGTGGGTCCTGTATTCCTGTATTTGCACAAATGCCTGAGCTATGGTCTTAAAAACAATGACTAATGTTTTAAAAAATGGCATTTTTATGTATTCAGGATGGAAGCATCACACACAAAAGCATAGTCCATCCACAATGTTCCCTTACCTCTGAAGGTGTATGTGTTGAATGTTCTAAGGTACCAAGAGGTGACTAAAGCTTGTGGGGAGGTGCTGAATCTGTCTTGGAAATAAACCATGCTGATTTGTTCTAAGTGAGTAAGAGGCTTCTCTGAGCCTTCAAGAGACAGTCTGCATTAGACAGTCTGATTTATGCTGCACCATGACTGCATTACACTGGCTGAGGTAGTGGGAGCCATCACCCCAAGTAATTAAAGCCGTTCATTTCTCCATAGTGCTCTGTGGTACATAGGATTTCCACATAAAAGAGAAAATAGCTGTTTTCCTTTCTATGTATCTAGCCTGGGGTTCAGCTTCCACATCCATCTGAGTAGTACACAGAGCTCAGAGAAATGGAGGCACTGAAATGTAGATCCTGCTTGACTAAAAACTTGGAACATGAATGATCTGCAACGTAGGATTTTTTAAAAAAACTATCTATTTTCAACTTTTTCTATTTTCTGCTACCAAGAAGCAGAAGGTAGGATGTGGTTTAAAATTTCTTCTTGGAGAAGCAGAAGTGACCTGGTTATCTCAGTTCAGCAGTAACTCATGGGTGAGCCAACAATTCACAAAGGAAAACAGGTGACTTGAGCTTCCTGAGTATGAGGGAGGAATCTAAGACTCACCCCTGTACCCTTGGATTGATGTGTTGGTTCATTGGTTTGTCTAGTTTCTCTGCTAGACATCCTGGTTGGATAAAAGGAAAAGAAAAAATTTCATATCTATTATTTGTGTTATGTACTGAAGCCAAAAATACTCACAGTGTGTTCTTTATCTATCCTCTTTACTGGGAATTAAAGGAATTACATTTTCATGCTGGAATCAAGATGGGGATAGAAAGGTACCTAAATGATACCCACAAGTTTGAAAATGGGCCTGGCTGTATCTCAGTTTAATACAGAGGATTTCCTTATCCAGGGAGAAAGGAGGGCCATCAGAATATTTATGTGGTCTATTGATGCTGGAGGGCAATATTTATTGCCATGGGATGAGGGCATTAACCTTATCACTTGTTTCTCTTCCACTGAGTCAAGTTTATTTCCTATTTCTATCAAGATTTGTCTTTATTCCTGCATTTCTCTGTCCGGGTACATTCATTTGTCTGCCTTCACATGCAGACCTAGGCAGATCAACCCTGGATTGGCCTCCTGTGATATAAGGGAAGGATGGAAGTGAGGCCAGAATCCTGCTATAGAATCAAGATCTCTGCTGTGATGGGCTGTTCTCGTGTCCCATCTGACCTATCCCTTTGAGTCTTGTGTGCCTTCAGGTTCCTTACCACCTGACTTCTCACTACCATTCACCCTCTTCTCTAGTTTGATTATAGATACATGGAGTACACATATTATATTCACATCATATAGAATAACAGATTGGGGGAGTCTTTGGGGCCAGCAGTTTAGTTAAAACCCTAGCTCTTCCCACACTTTGGCTGTTCAGCTTTGAGCACATACTCCATCTATGTGTGCCTCAGTTTCCTCACCATAAAGTGAGGATAATGGGAGGACCTAACTCACGCTATTGTGATGAGACTTAACTGAGCTAAGACACAAAATGCTGTGAAAGGCATTGGGCACATACTAAGCACTATGTAAGTGCTTATGGCCATTACAGCTCCCACTGCAGTTATTTGACCTCATGCATCTTGTTCAATCATTAAAGCTGCTGTTGTGCTTTCCCTTTGTGTTTTTTTCAGGTTATTTGTTCAGTTGTTTCCGCCTTGCAGCACGTGCTGTGGTTTTTCAGATTGCCATTTCTCATCCTGATTCAGTATCCTGGTTATCTAAGAAAACAGACTTTGCTGATTACTCTGGAGAAACTGTACTTTCCCCCTTTTAATGTAAAGTTCTCAATGTTGGAGGTTATAATACGGGTTTGATTCTCTGAAAGCAGGAAATAAGTCTTCTATCAAGTGGTTTAGGCTATTGTGGGATGTTGTGAGAAGCACACCTGCATAAACGCAGGGAGGAATTTGGACAGGACACAAGGAGAAGGTGATTTATGATGCAGGCCCAACAGGGCCCCAGCCAACCCTGTAGGCAGCTGGGGAATGCATACGGCCTTGGAGTGACCCAAGTCAACTTGGAATTTCTTGACCTTTATATTCCTACATGGATCAGTAACTGGAGATGAACCACTTTGGAAAGGATGGGCCATTGGGTGAGGCAAATCCCGAGGAACTGGCTGATAGAGGCTCTCTGCTGCTTGTAGAGGGATCTAGCAGTGCAACACACAGGTTACATTCTCACTAAAAGATGCAGCCTTTCCAGGAAGGCATACCACAACATCTTTTGTAAAGACTTCACAGCTTATTCAAGCACCTGTTACTGCAATAGGTTGGGGAAGACAAGGAGGTCGCCCAAGGGTAAGGGATAATACTGAAGTAAGGAAGGATGACAGGGAAGAGGGATACATGTAATAGAACAGAGGTTTATGTTATTCTCAGAAGTGGGGCTCAGTGGGAAAAACAGGAAGCCAAGTAGTATCTTCACATGAGAGGGGCTGATGGCAATCCGGTAAGTGTTAAGGAACTTTTGTAGAAACATGTCATTTCTACTTGCATTTGTTTTTTGAGGCTTTCAAAAGTGTTAGTCCTTCAGTCATGTCTGACTCTTTGTGGCCCCACGGACTGTAGCCCAGTAGCTAGGCTCCTCTGTCCATGGGATTCTCCAGGCAAGAATATAGGAGTGGGTTGCCATTCCTTTTTCCAGGGATCTTCCCAACCCAGGAATCAGTCCCTGATCTCCTGCATTGTAGAGGGATTCTTTACCATCTGAGCCACCAGGGAAGCTTGGGAAGCCACCAGGGAAATCGCTAATAGAAACTATGGTGGGTTTAGGGTAATCAACCCTCTTCTGCCTAGACTAAGAGATTTCCCAGGATGCTTGCCCTTTAGTATTAAACTTTCATCCTAGGTGGGTCAATACCAACTGTTTTCCAAACTACCTCATGGAGTTACAACTGAAGCCATGGAATAATGCAAGGGCAGAGGGTTGGGAAACCATGGGCAGATATTTTTCTGTTTCGAGTGACAGGGAACAGACACATTATTGATGGTTCTTGCAGTGCCTCACGTGGACTTGGCAGCTCATAAATACAGATCAAGAGGAAATGGAACATGAGGGCAATGAATTAAAAGAGAAAATGATTTGGAACAAACTGCTGAAGACAGGGAAAGAATAGTAAAATAGGCAATAAATCTAGAATGCAAACCAGAGCTAAGTGTCATAATGCACCTGGATACTTACAGTGTCAGAGGGGTCGGGCTAGGTCCTGAGCTAGTGTCTTTGTTTCAGATCAGGGTGCTCCCGTGCCCATGTGTATCATGGAACAACCCCCTCTCTGCACTTGTCCTCACCTCACAGATTCTGGTGTCCTTTCTGATATATATTCTGATATCCTTCCCTTCTTTCCTTCCTACTCACTCATCAGAGGGGTGATACGTTATTCAAAGTTAGTGACAAGCCCACTTCTACCCTCCGACATATCCACCTTTCTCCCCTCCCAGAAGAAATGAGTTTCTCCTAGAACTAGATGTGTTGTAGGGCTGGTTTGGAAGTTTGGGTGTGGGAGTGGGGGTGGGGTATGCTTTTACCTGCTTTGGAGGGTGCATTTGTAGGAGTTGTTTTCTCCAAGTCCAAGACCCAAAAAGTTTGCTGGAAACATCTTGTCTCTGCATTGAAATGAGAGTAAGACCTGCTTACTTTGTTTCCAAACTATGCAATGTATTCCAGGAAAGGCTGACAAGCTGTTATGGTTCACTAATTGTGACCTTTGAGCTTTCTGACCTCATACAGACCATAGTTCACACTCAGTCAACAATTACATCTCCAGTGCGAACTGGGCTCCCCCAGGAGCTAGTTCTTTGTCCAAGATGCTGGTGTATCATGCTCACTTCCCTGTACTTCATTGTCAGGTTACCTTCACTTCTCTAACACACAATCTCAGTTATTCTCTCTGGGCCTTAGAGTAGTGCCTCTACAGGTTGATTTTACTTTTATGAAAATAGGGATTGAAATATCTTTTCCAGTATATTTTTCCATTATATCTTCCAAGCAATATTCTATGAGTGTTCATAGCTGCTCAGATTCCAAAATAAAATAGAGCCTGGAATTCAGAAGGTGCTCAATGAAGATTTGCTGTGTACACTGTAAACTGCTTCATGTAATGTTTGGTGAATGACTCAGTGGATGAATGAGCAAATACAATTGCAAATTAAAAGATAGTGATTTTGAAGATTAGTGCTTCTGTGTAGCCCTCAGGTTCACATGACATTTGCTAGACAATAATGTATCATTTTCTCTGGACTTTCAACATATTGTTCACCATTATTAAGTGATGCTGATTGCATCTTGGGGCAATAGGTGGAAATGATCATCTGCATCTGACATACGATTTCGAAGAGGGTGCTGACGAAGGAAGAGGAAGAAGACAAAGAAGAAAGACAGTCAGGTTTCCTTATCTGAGACTCTGATGCCCACATCCCTGCCACCCCACCTCCCATTCAAACCTGTCACTAGCATCCCAGGTTGGAGCAAATCTTCCTGCTTGCTAGCTTTTAGGTCTCCAGTGAATTTAAGTCTCCTTCTCTAACTGGAACAAACAGCTTGTGCGTGCCTAGTACCAGGCTGGCGCAGAGGGAACTACTGACACATAGAAACACGGTCTCTGCGTCAGGATGACGACAATCTGCTTGGGAGGTAAGAGCTGCCTGCAGAAAGCAAATGTGAACACACAAGTCCTTGCCGTGCATCATTAAGTGCCAAATTGGGTGGTGCAGAGGGTATGGGGCCAAGGAGCTCAGAGGGCAGAGGCCCAGTATAGGATGAAGTAAATAGGGAAAGCATGATTTCATTTAGCTCAATTCATCCAGCCCCATCTGTAATATGTATGTCTTCTCTCTTCTTTTTTCTGCAGGTGGGAGTTGGTCTGGGCTGGCAGAATGGGCTGTAGGACCTCTCTAGGGACACCACCCTCTGAACTGTTGTATGTCACTAAATTCTGCCCAGGATTTCATTTCAAAAGTATCCTATTGCTAAAATAATATTCCCAAGCCTCCTTATTATATTGACTACACTCTTCATAGAAAACAAAGAATTTATCTTTTTATTGAAGTATAGTTAATTTTCAATGTTGTGTTAGGTTCAAATGTACAGCAAAATGATTCATGCATATTTGATTCATACTTATTCATATATATATGTGTGTATTATACACACACACATATATGCACACATATGTTCTCTTTTCATTCTTTTCCATTATGTTATAAGATATTAAGTATAGTTCCCTGTGCTTTTCAATAGGTCAGTAACATCATTTTTATATTTATTCCAAAGGTATTAGCTATATTCGTAAGCAGTTTCTAACCTAACAATAGCATCTTGTGACCTTGATCAATAGGACTGGCATTACTACAATTTGTCAAAATAATAAGTGATAACCAATAAATTGAATTGTTATTCTCCTTTGTTAATAGCTTCTGCTTTAAAATAACTTCCTAACCAGCAGATTTTTAGGTTTCAAAATAGAGTATTGTACCTGGAAAAAGCTTAAGCTGTTTTAAATCAGTTCCCCTGGATTTACTTAAGGTGTAAAATCTAAAACAGCAGTGATGACAGAGATGAGGGCTTTACTACCTCCAAAGGTCTTAGAGCTTAGAGTTCAGTCCCGTAGCCTTTCTTACTTCTCAGGAGAATTATTGAGGCTTTTAAAATTTAATTTTTCTTTTCTTTGGCCATGCTGCTTGTAGAATCTTAGTTCCCTGACCAGGTATTAAACCCTGGCCCTTGCCACTGGGCTACTGGGGAATTCCTTACATAGGCTTTTAGTACAACAGTTTCCTGGACTAAAGGTCACATCTCCACACCATAGTGAGCTTTGCCTGGGCATGTAAGGAAAGAAGGGGCACCGACTTTCAGCAGTGAAGAGGGTGGCGAAGAGGTCAAATGTGTACCATGGCTGCTTGCATGATGACCACTGCTTGCCCAGCCTGTGTGCTGCATCACCTGCAGTGTGGCCTGGGTTTCCACAGGTGTTCTTTATCTGAGCTTGTTGCTCTCCCGTGCCCCTACTCCCCCGGTCTCTGCCCTTGCTGTTGACTTCCCAGGACTGTTTAGTTGGGGACCCGCTACAGAGATGGCTGCCTCTCTCACTGATCTGCAAGGCATGCTTTCTAAAGGGACTTTGAGGAATACTTGCCACAAAAATAAGGTGTTTCTGGGGCCTAAAATATTAGGCTACCAGAAAAAAAAACTCGTGGGTGTGTATGTGTGTGTGTGTACTTCCAAAGGAAACTAAAAGGAGGAAAGAAGAGGCACACCCCTCCTCCAGTCCTCCCCTCCGACACACCCTGACCCACTTTCCCTACCAGAGTCCCCTCTTTTGTCTTTTCAACGTAAGAGGCTTCGTCAGCATGAAAGGAGGAACACGAGCCTCTTGAGTGGGCCCAAGCCAATCCAGGGCTCTGCTGACATCTTGGGCAAAAGTAGGCAGAGGTTTCCAAGTCTGGGCACTGTTCCCTGGGGACCCACCTTACCTCTCCTCTGGGGCACTTCCTTCCTGGGCATCCTAGCTGTTAACAGCCCTTCCTGTATGCCTTGTATCCCATCCCTGGCTAATGTCCAGGGCTGGTAAGAGGAGGTGGGAGCAGGGCTAGTATGTGCCAGAGCCCCAGGTTTCAGGAACCACAAGAATCTTACCGTCAATGCCATTCAGGGCAGGTTTTATCAAAGGCGTTAATCACCCAGTAATCCTGGTGGCAGGCATTGAGCTGGGAAAGCCAGTGGCTATCCTCATCCCCTTCCTTTCCTGAGAGCTTATCTCTGATTGTAATGGCCTCTCCATAGCTGGTGAAAATTGAACTCAGGGCCTTTTTCTTTAGACAATCACCACGGACCACAAAATACTCTCACTGTACAGACAGCCATGTCCCTTGAGGCCTCCCGTGGGTTCTGGTTTCATAAAGACTCAGTTCTCAGGTTAAAAGGAATGCAATGGGCATCTCCCAGTTTACTGAATTTACACAAATCTCTGAAGCAGCATTGCTGGATGTGGCTTGCAATTGCAGACTTTAATGCTGTGCACTGATTTGAATAAAATCAAAGTTGGGGAGGGTTATGGCCCCCTCCTTACCCTCTTTTCCCACAGACTCTCACCCAGCCCTTTTTATTTGGGGCCTGCAAAGTAGTTAAAAATGTCAAACTCACAGTATGCACTGTCAACATCACAATGAAGAAGCTGAAATCAAATCCTTCAACTTCTGAGGTGATACTTTATGCTTACACACAGGCCTTTCCTCAGAGCCTCCAGCACCTTAGGGGGCATTAACCCTTGCTGTACCTCCTGGGACTGGGCTTGCAGCATCAGCTGGTGAAGGCAGATGTATTGGGGTAGGGGAGTAGCACCCCATTTCCACGGCGAGTCCCAGGTCAACTGTAATAGATGCTCAATTTTTTTATCTCTTTCCTTCACCTCCTCTTTCAAGGGGCATCTACCCTATTACCCTTCAAAGGCTCCTGGTGCCCCAAGGGTGTCAACAACCCAATAAATAGGCTGCCTATGTGTTGAGAGCACCGGTAAATGGCCATCTCTCCCCCATTGGAAAAAGAAAAAAAGCATTCTAGGCTTGAAATGTGATCTATCACAAATGCATCTAAGCCTCCGTTATGGGAGTAATCTGAACTTTGTTGGACTTCACACTTTATGGTTTACTCTTGTTTTTGTTGGATTTATGTATGGGGGATGGTGGTGACATCAGCAGTGAGAAAAGCTTGTGAATGACTTTATCCAACGACATGTCCGGGACCATCCCTGTGGCATTGGCTGTGTCTTTTCCAAGTTGCACTTGGTGCCCCAACTTTGTGTAAGATGTGATCTACTGTTGGTGACAATTACCAGGAATTTGCTGTTTGATCCCAGTGCTCATTCCATGGAAACATGGACCTGATCTCTATCGATATCTGATCTCAGATGAAACGGAGAAGGCAATGGCAGCCCACTCCAGTACTCTGGCCTGGAGACTCCCATGAAGAAGCTGAAATCATGGAGGAGCCTGGTGGGCTGCAGTCCACGGGGTCGCTAGGAGTTGGACACGACTGAGCGACTTCCCTTTCACTTTTCTCTTTCATGCATTGGAGAAGGCATTGGCAACCCACTCCACTGTTCTTGCCTGGAGAATCCCAGGGACGGGGGAGCCTGGTGGGCTGCCGTCTATGGGGTCGCACAGAGTCTGCCATGACTGAAATGACTTAGCAGCAGCAGCAGCAGCAGATTTTAGATGAAAGGGTCATATACTTACTTCTCTTGGTATAAACAGTGTTTCTTAAAATACAATCTGAGGCCCCTCTGCTGAGAATGATGTGGATCACGTTCTAAATATGCTGATTTTCAGGCCCCCAGAGACTCATACTCTTCAAAACCAGGGTAATTTGTTTAGAAAATGCTGGAGTGTTCCTGTGTTACTCCTCCTAACATCTCTGCTTCCTATTTCTGAGCCTGTTAACTTTTATAGGGCAGACTCGCTGGCCACAGGCTGTTTCTTAAGCTTTGGTAGAACCATTACCACCATGAGCAGAGGAACCAGAGTTACTGCAGGTTCTCAGCATAAAGGGAAATAGGCTGTAAACATTATTAAATGCCTGCCTCCAATATTTTCTCCTTCCTGTATCTGGATCTTGTGCATCTCCAAGGTCATGGAGCACTTACTCTATCATGATACTGTGGGACTAAGCCCTGGGAAATGAGTCCCCTGGTCTTTGAGGCCTATAATACATCTCCTCTAAGAGCCAAGCAGAGGGCCTGGGTTATAGAAAGCAGCAGTAGTCACACTAGTTCAAGACTGAAGTCTGAAGGTCACTGCCATCTATCTGTGTATGGAATTCAGAACTGAGTAATGAAGGCTCTGAGTGTGTGCATGCTAAGTTGCTCAGTCGTATGGACTCTTTACAACCCTATGGACTGTACCCTGCCAGGCTCCTCTATACATGGGGATTCGCCAGGCAAGAGTACTGGAGTGGATTTGCAAGATCCTCCTCCAGGGGATCTTCCTGACCCAGGGATCAAACCCATATCTCTTATGTCTCCTGAATTGGCAGGAAGGTTCTTTACCACTAGTGCTACCTGGAAAGCCCATAAAGATGACTACATGCTTTTGATCCAATTTGCCATTATTCATATTGGTTTACCAACTCTCTTTTCAATATTTATAATCCTCAGAGGTATCTAGGGACTCTAGGCATTCCCCGGGACACAAAAAGGTCAGGCAGAGTTGAAATGGTGGAAATTATTATTATCTATGTGATCAGAGTCAAATCACTTAAGTAACATCTCTTTCTGAGGCTCAGTTTTCTTGGTTGTAAAAGGGGACTGGTAATGAAAGTATGTAACTCACTAGGATATTTTAAATTAGATGATGTATTTAAAGCAACAGAGAAGGCAATGGCAACCCACTCCAGTACTCTTGCCTAGAAAATCCCATGAACGGAGGAGCCTGGTAGGCTGCAGTCCATGGGGTCACAGAGTCCCACATGACTGCATGACATCACTTTCACTTTTCACTTTCATGAATTGGAGAAGGAAATGGCAACCCACTCCTGTGTTCTCGCCTGGAGAATCCCAGGGACAGAGGAACCTGGTAGGCTATGGGGTCACACAGAGTCGGCCATGACTGAAGTGGTTTAGCAACAGCAGCATTTAAAGCAAATGGCACATATCCATGGCCTAATAAATGGCAGTAGTTATGTGTGTTTATCAGGATGAGAAGGGTAGATGCATGTGTTCTCAGTCGTGTCTGACCTTTGCACCCTCATGGACTATAGCCCACCATGGAATTTCCCAGGCAAGAGTACTAGAGTGAGTTGCCATTTTCTTCTTCAGGGCATCTTCCAGACCCAGGGATCAAACACACGTCTCCTGCATTGACAGGCAGTTTCTTTACTACTGAGCCACCGGGGAAGCCTAAGGTAGAGGGGGGATTAGATCCTGGAGGTAGAAACTGTATCTGAGGACAGTCTTGATAGTTGCCATCACTGGCAAGCACCTCTAAAGCAGGTGTTGGCTATGTTTCAAATCCTGCAGATATGATTACCATCTCTGATTTTCCAGTTTAGGACAGAAAACACTTAAACATGAAGAATACAGCATAACACATTAAAAATAATGAACATGTAAAGAGACACATATATGCCTGTTGTAACTGCCTAGCCATTCCCCCACCAGGGAGAGCAGCCTGATGGAGAGAGAGGAAATTGCCTGACTGATGGGCTAGAAGGCACTGGAAGGGAAGCTGGGCCAAGCACCTCAGCAGGTGGAAGTAATTTTGGCAGCAGTGTTAATGATCACCTGGTCAAGGTGGGGAAGCAAGCCCTGCCCACTCCCTTTTCCCTTATTTGTTTTTATCCTGAATCGTGATAGTGTTAGTCATTCAGTTGTGTCCTACTCTACAACCCCATGGACTGCGGCCTGCTAGGCTCCTCTGTTCATGGGATTCTCCAGGTTAAAATACTGGAGTGGGTTGCCATTCCCTTCTCCAGGGAATATTCCTGACCCAGGAGTCAAACCCAGGTCTTCTGCATTGTGGAGTGGATTCTCTACTGTCTGAGCTACCAGGGAAGCCTGGTACAATTACAATTCAGGGAATCCTGAATTGTAAGTCAAGTTAAATGCTTGTTTTTAAACTCTCAGTTGGGAAAATGTGACCCTATCACATCCAAGGGGCCCCCAAATGTGCTTTTAAATAGAATCTGGCCTCAGAATCCTAAGATATGTGGATGAATAGATCATGAAAAACAAGCAGGAAATATGGCTGTGCTTTCATTTTTTTCTTGAAATGATTACAGACATAAGACATCTTCTCACCAGAAAGTAAGACAAGACTCCTGTATGTTTTCTCTAGAGGAATGGAAATAGTGCTTTGGGGAATCTATCTTACCTTGAAGGAAATCTTCAGTCATTTTTTTCCTTGCACTTTTTTCCTTAAAGATAAATGTAGTATCTAATATATGGCTTATCTTTGTTTACTTTCTACTATGGAGGCCTGGAGGCTATATGTAGGGTAGACAGAGCTGTGTTGGCATCATAACTCCTGACCACTGACTTTTTCAAAGTCCTGAGTCCCCTTGTAATAAAGCTCCGAAGACTCTGTGTAGATTAGACTTTCCTAACCTCCCTCACTGGAGAGTTCCTTAATGTTACACCAGCCATGACCAGGATCTGGACAAACCTGTGTCCTTACCAGATTCCTGAGTTTCCCTCCAGAGCTTTCTGGCAATCAGTGAACTGAACCAAAGCGGTTCTTGCTTGTCTTACCTTAAAACTCCATTTGTCAAACAGCCGTTGCACAAGGGAAAGGTCAGCACTTCATGTTCTGAGCACTTAACTTTAATAATTTCTTAAAGTGGACAGAGTCCAAGAGGTTTTCAAATTAGTCCTTAAATGTAAAGGAAAGGAGGTCGGTCATTCCATCAAGAATAAAAACCCAGTGCCTGTTCTCCTTTGTTATCCCAATCCATCCCCCCATACTGCTGTATCCTAGTAGAAATGTCACAGATCTGCAACCAATCAATAAATCTTTGTTGAGCACCTACTATATGCCATATATTTGTTGAAGGAATAGCTAGGATTTACCTTATGATTTATTTTGAAAATTGTACAGTCATATATTTACTTTTATTATTTTTTCAATAATAAAAGTGGAACACATTCATTTCAAAAAATGTCTAACCACACAGAAAAATTCCCCAGGGATAACCACTGCTTATAATGTGCGTAATTCCTCCTATTATATGCAATGATTTGCTATATTCAGTCAACAAGCCACCTACTTCTTTCCATGTCAGTATATGCACTGTTAGCTCAATTTTTTCAACCTCTTCTAAGTTTTTTTTTTCTACTATACATGTACCACAATTTGTGTGACTTATCTTTTCTCATATTAATGAATATTTATGGTGTCTCTATTTTATTGGCTTACAAAGAATGTTGCAAAGAACATTACTGAGCTTATATCCTTAGGCTCTTTTGTG
Organism: Antilocapra americana; assembly: GCA_007570785.1. Classification (NCBI taxonomy): domain Eukaryota; kingdom Metazoa; phylum Chordata; class Mammalia; order Artiodactyla; family Antilocapridae; genus Antilocapra; species Antilocapra americana. The sequence continues at coordinate 10,177,156 of ML660200.1, read as the reverse complement.
AGCATATTTGTATGGTCACTTTGGAAAAGAGAAATTGTTGGGTGTCAGTGTTTGTACTTAAAAAGCTTTAGGTACTTGTAATTTCCTTTCCATAAATATAGAGTTTATTTAAACCCATAAGTGGCATATAAGATAGACACTATCTTTAACCAATTTCTAAATGAAAGTGAAATATTTGGGGACCTTAATACCCTACCAAATCAATAATAATCAGTGCTCTTTGAAAAAACAATTTTTGGAAGTGTCAAAGAGCATCTACTCACATGGTAATGGGGGGGTGAGAGTTAATTATTTTCCAAGAGCAGGGAGAGTGCTTATTTAAACATTCACCCCATTCCATGGGCTCTGCTAACCTTGTTCCTGCCTTGGCCCTCAAGGTCCTCCTCCCCCCATTTCTGCTTAAGATTCATGATGGCAGGACATATGGGTGTAAACAAATAATACAACACAATGGCTGCCCTCAAAGACCTTTCAAAGTGACTTGGGGAGACAGAAACACAGATGGCTAAAAAACAAGCTAAAAATATATCAGTATATAAAAAGCAGCAAATAAATATAAATAGTCAGCATCATTATAGCAGTTCAGAGGAAGGAAGGAAAACAGTGGGCTAGGGTGTCCCAGCTTCACGACAGGGATGTGGTATGGGGTTTTTGGATTTTTCAGGTTGGGGCCGGGGGAGAAAAACCAAAAAAACTATGAGTAAGAGTCAGTTCACAGAAGGGCGATTCCTTGGGAGAGTGGAAAATAGCAGGGGAGGTACCCATTTTTATCTTGTGAATTGGAAGTAGGTGGGACTTATAATACTTCTTGATACTTGGCAGAGATGATTTATTGATTTGATTTTTGGTGTGAGAGTGGTGTAGGAAGGTGATTACAAATCTGAAGAAGCCTCTTCTCAGAAAACAATGCTCCGATTTGCACATATATAATTTGGGGTACAGTTCAGGGAGCCCTATCCCCAAGTTGAAAAACTTTATAATATACCTGCAAAGAGTTTCATCTTTCCTAGGACAAGCCATCTAGGAAAAAAAGTCAGCCAGATACACACACACACACACACACACACACACACACATGTATCAGTCAAGGAGGTGTATATATATATATATATATATGTATGTATGCATATAAACACACACATATATATCAGTAAAAGTTGTTAGGCAATATAAGACATAAGTGTTACGTTGTTGTTACACAGTTAGGTAACATAAGATGTAACTAATATTCATTTACTCATGAATCATCAGACTCTGAAGCTGACTGCAAACAGGTGGGTAACAACTTGTCAGGGGCCCACTGGCTCCCACATGGCTTCAACTTCGCCATCCTCAGTCTGAGGAGGTGATTCTCTGCCTTTCTCAGGAGAAAGGATCTGAGCCTGAGGGAAACCAGGCTCCTGAAAATTTGAATCAATGGGATTATTTACGCTTGCATCACCGGAATCTGCTCGGAGATGCCGATTTTGCTGCAGAAAAGATACTCTTGCTCCCCACCCCCTCCTTTCTTTTTGACAGTCAGTTAATAAAGACTCAACAATAAGCAGCTGCCAGTGATGTCATGTGGGACTTTGTCCACGGAGCTTGTATTTACAAGCTCAGAGCAACCACGGAGCCGCAGCCAGGGGAGCAGCCGACTCTCGGCAAACTTGCTCTGAATTCGCGGTAGCAACTTTTGCTGCTGCTTTGGCTTGTTCAGGAAAACTGGCGTGTTCTCTGAGCCCAGCCTTTTCAGGCTTCACAAATAAACAGAGGATCAACTCGGGAGGAAATGTTTAACTGGAGAGAGTTGCAGTTCCTGTGTTTGTCTCCAGGGCTGTGAGATGTGTTGACTGCAGAGCTGACGACAAGTAAGGCTGTTGGAATTTCTTTAAAACTCTTGTAACAGTTTTTCGTATTTATATGGTTTGCTTTGCTTTTAAAGTGAGATGATGAGGTGTATTTATTTCTCCCGGCTCTCTCGCTGCCACAACAAGTATGCATTTGTTTCAAGTAGTAATTACAGTGCACTGAAGTTGATGGGGTAGGTGCAGAGAACTTGCACGTAGCTGATAACAAGATACTGAGTTCCTGATCCTCATTTGCCTCTGCAGGGAGGTTGGAGTTTTTTTTTTTTTAATAATGAAAAGCAACCAACCATACAGAAAACTATTAGCTTGACCTAGGAATTTTAGTAGAAAACTGTAAAGACTGATTTTTAATTAACTGTTTGTGTTGGGAAGGAAAACCCACTCTTGTTTTTCTTCTCTGATCCTTTCTGTGGTTTATAGATTTTAATGTGTGTGTGTTCAATGTCAACTTCCTTTCTTGATTACACCCTCCTTCCAAACACACACACACACACACACACACACACACACACACACACTCATTCATTCTCAGGGAGTTTGAACGTCTAGACAAATGTTTTGCAATGGAAACCATTTCTATCTGGATTTCTTCCCTTTAGGTATCTGGAGAAATGCTCGCTGTTCTGACTTGTCCTCTGAGATGGGAACCTGAATGAAGGTGCTACTGAAAAAGTCAAACTTTGATACTCAGCTCTGTGGGGATGGGAGACCCACATCTTTGCTTTTACTTTCCTCCAACTCTTTCAAACTCTCTGAACACATTCTTTGGGGAATTGGAAGGGTGGGCTCTGAGTACCACCAGCCTGGACCAGGGCTCCCTCTCATTACGGCTGCCAGGCGCCACCTGGAAGCACTGCATCAGAGCCACGTGGATTTGTCTTTCAGCTGCATGCTTCTAGATGCAGGATTTGCACCTGAGTGCCTGGAGTTCATCCCCTTGTAATCAGTAGCACATTCTGGCCAGTGCCTGCCATCCAGTCCTGACAGCCCTGCCACATGGGTTGGCAAGTGGCTGCTAGCCTGTTACCTCCTGCACATGAGCCCTATGAGTTGACCCAGAGAACTGGCCGGTCCTCAGTTCAGCAGCTCTGTCACCAACCCACAAGAGCAGTGACAGCCTGCACTGCCTTTCCCTTTCTCTCTAGTCTCAGAATTGTAAAAAGTCAGTGCCCAAAAGCTCCTACAATATTTGACAGTTTGCAATTGCGTTCTGATACGGACAGCCTCCTCGTGCATGTTTGTCCGCTCCAAATTTTTTCATCAGAGCACACTTTCTTGGACCTGTTTTTTTGTTTGTTTTGTTTTCTAATTTTATTGAAGTGTATTTGATTTACAATGTTAATTTCTGCTATACAGCAAAGTGACTCAGTTTATATATATATATATATATATATATATATAATTTTTCTTTTTCTTTTTGACTGTGTTGCACAGCATGTGGGATCCTAGTTCCATATCCAGGGCTCGAACTCCCACTCCCTGTTTTGTAAGCAGAGTTTTAACCAGTGAACTACCAGGGAAGTCTGGTTTATCACAAGATATTGAATATAATTCCCTGCATTTAGACAGTAGAACCCTGTTGTTTATCCATCCTATATCTACCAGTTAGTACTGGATATGCTTTATGTATTAAAACTCAATGCTTTCTGTGAATTTTTATTTAAAAGAGGGGATGTGCTAACTAAAATAGTTTCCAAACCACTAGTCAAAGCTTATCAGTTATAGAAGAAAACCTGAGGCATGAGCAGGGGAAGTGATTGGTCCAGCGTCACCTAGCAAGACAGTGGCAGAGCTCCAACCAGAAAGCCGTGCTCAGCCCGGCATGCATTTCACATTTCAGTTCTTGCAGGATGTCGAAGAAATAGGACCCATGTGTGGTTACTAGCCTTCTTGCAGGAGCTGGCTGAGTGAAGGTGTATAGATGAAGGTGGTCTGGTAAAGAGAGAACATTCTCGTTTTGTCTTTGGCTCTGGGTATGTTTCTTAACAACTCTGTTGCTTGTTAGTTTGGCTAGAGAACCAAAGGGCACTTTGTGATTACTTGGCAGTTGATGACCTAAAGTTAAGCGAGATGTTTCAGGTGGTGGATAGTACATAAAGCAGTTTGCAGCAGGTGTGGGCTGAGAAGCCAAAGCTGGTTTTCAGCTCTGACATTGTGTGCTTCTGCCTTACTTACACCTTTCAAATTTCTTTCATTGACCACACCCTTGCCTGTCTTCCTCCTCTCTCCCAGCAGCCTTTTCTCACTGCAGCCTGGACCTCCGATGCTAAGACTTGATTCCACTAACGCCCCGTGTTCCTCTTTTCTCCGAAGCCTTCCTTGTCCCTGACACTTCTGTCTGTGGGATGCCTCCATGGATTCTTCAAATTGAAATGATGATTTTCTTCTTTGGACCCTCATGGTACCCTGTGCTGATTTTTGCTGTGGGATCTGAAGCTCTTTGCCACACAGTTAAATACATCTTTCCATCAAAAGCCAGGGCTATGGTTCAGTACTTCTATATCCACAGCACTGTTACAGAGTGGTTGTTAAATACATAATAGTAAAGAAGTGAAGGACTGAATTGCTAATCTTAAGTATCCCTTTTCCTAAACCAAACATGCATGCCACTACACATGGCTGACAAAAATACGTAAGTGTGCTGACTGGCTTGAAATCCATCTTCACTGAATGAAAGTCCTCAATACTGGACTCCCAAGCATGCAAACAGGGCTATTCCTGAAGTGATATCTCCATTCCCTCCATGTACTCTGTGTCCCTCCATTTCTCTCCACTCCCTCCCATGTACTCTGTGTCTGTCCTGGAGATTCCTGACCTGACGATTCATCTATGTCTTCCATCAGGGGTTGAAGAGCAGCATGGTAGAGCCATTCAGGATTTGAGTTCTGGAACCCAACTGCCCAGCTCAAGTCCTCCTTTCACCACTGGCCAGCTTTATGATCTTGGTTAATTCACTTGAGTTTTCTCTTTCTGCTTTTCATCTTTAAAATGTGGCCAATAAGAGTGCCTACATCATAGGAGTATTGTTGTTGTTCAGTCGTCTCCTGGAGTTTGCTCAAATTCATGTCCACTGAGTCAGTGATGCTATCTAACCATATCATCCCTGCCTCCACCTTCTCCTTTTGCCTTCTGTCTTTCCCATCATCAGGGTCTTTTCCAGTAAGTGGGCTCTTCACATCAGGTGGCCAAAGTATTGGAGCTTCAGCTTCAGCATCAATCCTTCTGGTGAATATTCAGAATTGATTTTCTTTAGGATTGACTGTTGTGATCACTATTGGCCTGACCAGCGCTCATGTTCCGCCCTAGACTTAATGAATCAGCATCTCCAAGGTGGGATTCAGACCGAGGCATAGTTAAAAAGTTCCTCAGATGATTCGGTTTGGAATTCCTGTGTCAGCTACCACAAGGTGCTTTTTGTTATCTACATGTGCTGGGCTTGTATGTTCTCTAGCACCTCAATACTTTTATACTCTTGCCTGTGGCACCTCCCCATCCAAATAGTTGATCTCCCAAGTCCTGGCCAAATTTGTAATCTCATACCTAACTAAGCACCTGGCACAGAGTGAGTTCCCAAGAAATGATGAAAAATAAAAGTGTGTGAATGCATGTTTGATAGGTACTCTAAGAGAAGATTTAAACTTTCTTCCCCATAGTCAGTACCACAGTTCTAAACTCTTCAAAGGTGCTATCTCATTCTGATCATTTTGCTCATTTTCTAGGTAAAGATACTTAGGTCCAAAAAGGTGAGGTAATGTGCAAAGGTCACATGGGCAGTAAAATAGAGACAGGACCCAAACCCTGACCCCATACTCTTGACCTTTGACAGTAAGACTCTCCAGACATATGGAAGGCGGTCTTTCTTGTGAGCTTTACCAGTGGTAGAACTTTGATTTTTCTTGTCTTTCCAAGCACTGATTGTACTGGAGAGCTATACATCAGATGAACACTTCTAGGTGCCAGTTGACTGAAGGGATGATTCACATTTTCTAGCTTTGCAGAAGGGTCAAAGCCCATGCCCAGTCCTTTGCCATTTTTGTTTTTCTTTTAATCTCAGACATGAATCCCCTTGCAGGTTGGCCCAAGTTTATGGCTCAACATCAAGATTATTTGCATTCTTGGTAGAGACGTTGGTAGGCTGAGTTCAGCTTGGTCAAGAGTATGATTCAGGTGATTTAGGTAAAAAAAAAATTGGAATTTATGATTGGCCATTCAGTTGGTCTCTGGAAAAATTTACCAGGGGAAGTGGTAGTATTTTGTATAAATAGCCGGAATGGTTGAGGTTGAACACTGGCAAGTCATGGAACCAGTTAAACGCAGTATACCTTCCAACCTTATTTTTCTCTACTTCTCTAATTCTACTAAGTTTAATGCCTTTGGAATTTTAGATTCCCAACTGTGCTTTCTTTAAAGATGAAATAATAAATCTCTCAGATACATGAGAACATTACCCACAGCAGTTACTATGCCTGAATACATACTTGTCTAATGAAGTGTGTCCTGTCTTTTTGGAAGCCTCCATTACACAAGGTACTTCCCAGTAGTTACATAAATTAATCTGGTATTTTCAGGGCAAGAAATCAGATATCTCCTTTTAGAAATAAACTTTCTGGATTAGTGATTCCTTTGAGTAGAATTTGGATGCACTATAAGAAACCAATGGACTGAGTTCAAGAAGAAAGTCTCAAACCCATTTTGGAACTTAAGCTTGGATAATAATATGATAGATACATATTATAATATTGAAGGAAAAACTGTTATTTCTAAAACATGGGAACAAGTATTACTGTCAATGCGTGTCTGACAACTATTCCAAGGAGGGTCCTTGCTTCATTTGACAAACTGAATGTGGAAACATAGACCCCTGATTCAGGCCAATCCAAAGGATATATCCTAAGCGGGTCCCATTGCCAGGGGTGATCTGTTCTTAGAAACTTTTTTTTAAAAAAATCAAAGTAATACAAGTTCATAATTTAGAAAACCAAATAGTATAAAAATGTCTATATAAATAACTATACTCACGTATGTCACTTGGTAGATATTAAATGATAGTCCTAAAATTGAATTGGACACCACTGAGCAACTGAGCACGCATGCCCTGAAATGTTTACATATATATAAACAGTGCTTGTATATATGATGATATATATATATATGACAGTCCTGAGCGACCTCCAAACCCCATTCCTCAGTCCTGCTTTTCAGAGGGTTTTCTTTTAGCTGTTTTTTCTATAATATTTTTAAATAGTGCTTTTTATATCTAGTTATGAAATTATTGTTTACCTTCTATTATGATAGATTACAATATGTATTTGTTACACTTCCCATACCTCTCCTGTTCTCCAGTGAAATTATATCATAATTTTAGTTAAATGTGTATTCAGTGCTTATTTTTATCATGACTATAAATAACATTTACTGTTGAGTCAGATAATTATTGTATTTCCTTTCTGTTAAAAATATTTTTTCTAAAGTTATTAATTGCCTCATTTAAAACACTAACTTGGTTTTCTAGGAATCTATAGTTAAAATTTCCAACAGCCTTTTGATGAATGTGCCAAAGATAACTTAATTTTAAAACATTATTCTATGGATAAGTTCTTAAGTCACCATATACTGTTTTCTTTTTATTTTTTGGTTAATTGTCAAGCAGGAGAAGTTAATTATTATTTGTGACATATCAGAATCAGTTTAAAAGGCCTGCCTTCAGCATTTTTTTTTCTAATTATAGTCAATTACTCATATGTGAATAAATAGACTGAAATGATCTGGTTTATTGTAGTTTGTAAATAACATAATTTAATTTTATGGTTACATGAATATTAATACTTTTCAGTGTAAGAAATAGCCTTTGTTTCTGAGTACCTTTGATGTATAGAATAACTTTATCAGAGGAAAGCAAATGATACTTCATGTAATGTTATTTTATGAATAGGTAAATAAATGGCCCACTCAAAATGACATTTATTTCTTTCCTTTCTCATTTTCTTCTCATTCTTTCAGCCCAGATTTACACAACCAGGAATGTGCGATGCTTTATTATTGGGAGTACTAGTTAAAATAGTTTAACTATTTACTTAAAATTTACTTAAAATTTGAAAGAGACTGTGTTTTTGGAGATTGCCAGTAGAGGGCCTTATTAAACTGAATAAAACTTCTCATACAGACCAATTGCAACAGGTACCATGAAAGAAACCGTTGTTTTTAGGACACCTGATTAACAGCAGTAAAAGTACCAAGGTAATTTTTTTAAAGTGCCTTGTATTTCTTCCAGTCTGGAGAAATTAGAAGTCCTGACTCTTCCATTGTTAGGGAAAATTGGAGCATTCAGATCACTTAAATAGCTCGTCTATCAAACCAGAACTTTGGATGCCAATTCATAAAATATGTACTACTATTCTTTTGGAGTTGGAGCACTGGTCTCTGAGCCTTTTGGGGAAACTAATATTGGCTGCTGGGTATGGAGGGAAAAAATGATGCTTCTCCTATCCTAGGAATGTATCCTAGTTTATATATGCTTCCTATATTTGAGTGAGGCCACTCTCAAATATAGGGGTTTCTGTTTCCTGCACCTGGACTAGAATCTTCCCATTCTATAGTGTATCTTCGATTCAGACACAAGGAAAGAGAATCTAGTGAAATCATGAATGCTGGAGAGCATTATTAAGTCCTCATATCACCACATTGCAGTGAAGGAAAGAGCTGTGGGGACTTGGGCTGACTTGTCTGGAGTCATTCTTTGGGTTAGCACGGAGCTCTTCTCTTCCTGATCACCTAAGTATCTCCTTCTGAGGAAGGCTCCCTCTCCCTCCCCAGCCTCACTGAGACAGTTCCTGCTCAGCCTAAATGGCCTTTCCTCAGGAAAGTTTTCCCTGTTACAGATATGGAGAGCTTCAGGTCCTTGCTTTGCATAGCATGTGTCACCAGAGGAATTAAACACATGGTCAGATAATGGATTCAGAACGTCTCCCCATACCGTTTCTTGTTCCATGGAAGCAGAACCTGTGTCTATCATGTCTAATATTGTAGCCTGAGCATCAAAAGCAGTGGCTGATAAATGGTAGATGCCCAACAGATATTTGGTGCATGGACAGATACAAGCAAATTTTCAGACTTTAGTGCTTTCTCCTCTCCATTCTTATACTTCTGAAAACGTTTCTTTTTATAACTCAACTGATGACATTCAACATTCCTGTGGACACAGAGAACAAAAGTAAGACATTTCTTTTTATCCAACTTTCAGTGAGTGAGTGCCTGTTTAGTTTCGGTAGTGTAGGTATCAATATTCACTGCATTCATCAGTGGGGTCTATATAGGTATGAGAGTAAATGAAGAAGAGGATGGACAGAATTTATTTTCTTCCTTCATTGTTGAAGACAAGGGAATGGGGAGAGAAAGCTGTCTTAAGCTGAGTAATGTGGCCTTTTACGTTTTCCAACTTCGGCTGGCAACTTTCTGGATACCCTTTCCCTGAGAGGCTGCCTTGTACACTAGAAAGACCAGGATTTTTTGGAGTTCATTAATACAGATAGAGTAACAAAACAAGTTGCGAAAGGTCATGCCCTTGTGGCTTTAATCCTTAGATACACCTGGGTTCCAGCCTCTGACTTGATCTCCATCAACTTTGAGAGAACTGTTTAATTTCCTTGAGCTCAGTTTCCTTGTCCATAAAATGTAGTAACATCAACAATGATTTCACATAATGTTTATTAAGTGCTTGCAGTATGTCTAGTCCAGTCATGCTTTCTATTTATATTGTCTTATTTAATCCTCAAAATAGCCCTCTGAAATAGAGATTCCTATTAATTCTATTTCATAGATGAGAAGACCAAGGTCCCAAGGGGTTAATTTGTTCACAGTTGCACAGTTAGACTTTGACCCAGATATTTAGATTATATTACCTCCTTATCACTGTAAGGATTAAATGAGATAAAGTATGTCCAGCACCCGCACAAAACTAGACTCATAGTGTGTGGTGACTGTTTACATTATTATTGGCTTCTTATCATTGAAGACATTATGGGCCCTTATAAGCAGGTGATTGTTGAAGAGAAGGGCTTCCCTGGTGGCTCAGACAGTAAAGCGTCTGCCTGCAATGCTGAAGACCTGGGTTCAATCCCTGGATTGGGAAGATCCCCTGGAGAAGGAAATGGCAACCCACTCCAGTACTCTTGCCTGGAAAATTCCATGGACAGAGGAGCCTGGTGGGCTACAGTCCATGGGGTCGCAGAGTCGGACACGACTGAGCAACTTCACTGGTTGAAGGGACATGAGAGGCTGATGTCAGCACCACGTGTCGGGTCATAAGGACTTGTCTTTTCATCCCTGTCATTTCATCCCAACGTCAAATGTCAAGAACTCCATTTACTTGGCCTTTTGGCACCTACCGGTATCTGCAGCCCCCAAGAGCTACCAAGAAGCCTGTCCACCTCTATGCCTCCTGGGCCGTGAATACATGCATTATGTTCTCATTATTTGGGCATATTTTTCATTGCTCAATACCTTTATGTGTCTGTGTGATGCCCTCGGCTTTATCATTTCTGCATTTTGGTTGGCAAAACTCAAATCCTATGGTCTTTTGTATGGATAGAACTGCTTATTTGAAGTACAATAGAGTCAGGTTATGAGGTTGGATGGATATAAAGTGTGCTTAGCTCCTTTTGGTGGGATCTTAATTTGATGTGCTTTTACTACATCCCTGGACCACCTTTCTCAGCTGTTCCTTCCCCCTCTCTTCCTCTTGTCCCCCTCTCTCTCTTTACCCCACCTTATTTCTCTATCCTTGTCTCTCTCAATCATCTCTCTTTCCATCTCTCCCTCTTTTTTCATTCTTTTTGTTTTTTTCCTTCCTTATCTTAATTTACCTCCTCTTTCTCTCCTACTCCCCAGAAAGCCAAGTAGAGAAGTGTGATGGTGGTCATTGTTTCTCACTGGTGAAGGACCGGGCGATAGAGAAGGGAATCATTTCAGTTTTCTACCTCTCCATAAACTTCAGATGTCCTGGGGCCTCATTATAATGCTGATCCTATTAAACAGAGAACACATCAAAGTTCCAAGCCAAAGCAAGGGAGAAATAAAAAGAGCAAGCAGCATTGTGGAGTGGAGTGAAATTGGGTAGAGACTTGAACAACCCTGCTGTTAAAATTGTTCCACAGCCAGCTTTAGGACATGGGATAAAGTGGCCCCATCTTCAGAGTGAAAGGTGGGGATCAGATAGTCATAAGGCCATTTCTGATGCTGTGATCCTGTTATTCCTTAACATACGGTGACTTCCATCTGACTCATAGTCCAGATAATCCAGCACAGCACTCGGGAGCAAGGCCCATCCCCCAGGACAGCAGGGGCAGGTCTGGGCTGCAAGCACGAAGACCTTTGCAGCCTCTGAGATCTCAAGAAGCCTGGTTTTTCCAAAGTGCTGAAGTGATTTTATCACTGCATAGTGCTGTGGGCCTTCACAACAGATGTTGAAGGATCACCCTTGAAAGGGTGTTTCTCCAGAGCATTTAATTACAACCTCCAAAGAAGATTAACAGATGTTATAATTGTCTTTACTCTTTGATTAAATAGTTTCTGCATGAGTAGCTTTCTAGATTTTCCTTCTCTGTTTTGCATGTTCTTTAAAAAGAACTGACATGTGTCTGCAATTTTCTAGAGATAGCTCCTCAATGGGCTTGATAGGAATCTTGGCAGATTTATAATTTCATTGTTTCTCTTTTCCTTATCTAGCTGTCTATCTCTCTGTGTTTCTCTCTCTCTCTCTCTCTCCCTCTCTGCCATCTCTCTCATCTCTGTCTCCTCTTCTGTCTCCTCTTTCTCTCTGTCTCCTTTCTCTGCCTCCTCTCTGTCTCTGTCATCTCTCTCTCTCTCTCTCTGTGAATCATCTATATATCTATCCATCAGTCAGTCAAACCTGGGCCGAGGCAAGCTGTTCTATAGATGGAACCGTTGGTTATAAAGGCAGCTGAGTGATGGGTATATGAATGTGGCTAGGAAACTGGCCACTCTTTTTACCATTTGTCCAGGAAAGTGACCGATGCCCATAAATATTCTCTTTGGAAAAAACTGTGGAAATGGGAAAAGAAAGTTGGGCAAACCTCATACAGCAACCAAGCATGCCAGGCGCCAAGTGTGCAAATGAGTGTGTGAGCAGAGAGAAAAACCAATGTTCACTATGTAAATGTCTGCAGATTTCCTTGGCAGTATTTTCTCTAGGAAGATAAGTTATCAGCCAGAATCCTTATTGACATCAAAAGCATTATTGTCATTCCATTATTGAGAACCCAGGATTCTTCCTTTCCATCAGAGATGTGGTTTGTGTTCTAGGGCTCATTTATCTCACCTTCTACTTAGCCCAGCAAGGAGGAGGATGCTACTAATGTTACAAGAATAACAATGCTTCTTTCTCAGCATCCAATGTTTTTTCCTTGAGAAGAAAAAAGGAAGGGGTTCAGACATGAGGTCAATTTGTGGTTGATGATGATAAGAGAAATAAATAAGTACTGAATCAGTGTTTTATAGGGTCTGCCTAGTGATTGTTCCCACCTCACCATGTGGAAACATATGAAAAGGGCTCAAAAATCAGGGCAAAGATCAATCCGTAGATGAGCTTGAGAGAAGAGAGCAATGATTGACTTCACTGGATAAGTTAGTATTAAACATTTCATTGAGGGGAAAAAGGGAAGAAAATACTTAGGTTGTAAATTTGATCTATTTTATCCATACTTGCTAAGGAAGAGGAGGGAAAAAGAGTATTTTCTGAGCATGCAAGGGATTTTTGAATATATGTGCTACTAGAAAATCAAAATGTCTGTCTGTGTGGGGTTTACACATATTGAAGAAAGGAGTTAATCTCACGTGGACATTCACAGAATGTTATAAACCAACAAATATGATTAAATTCCAAATGAATGATCAGAGCTTTGCCAAATTAAAAGGTTTTGTAAGTTGGTGACCAGGATCTTGAACATTCTGTAACCCCTATGTATAAGAAATGGCTAAAGAAATTTGATTTACTCAAGTGATTGGGAAGAGGAAGAGAATTTTAAAACTTTCTTTGAAGTGTAATATACATGCAGGTAAGTACACACAAGTATACTGCTTGACATATTTTTATGAAGTGAATACACCTCAGATTGGCTCAAAATTGAGAAAGGAGTACATCAAGACTGTATATTGTCACCTTGCTTATTTAACTTCTATGCAGAGTACATCATGTGAAATGCTGGGGTGGATGACTCACAAGCTGAAATAAAGATTGCTGGGAGAAATATCAACAACTTCAGATATGTAGATGATACCACTCTAATGGCTGAAAGCAAAGAGGGACTAAAGAGCTTCTTGATGAGGGAGAAAGAAGAGAGTGAAAAAAGTGGACTTGAAACTCAACATTTAAAAAACGAAGATCATAGCATCCAGTCCCATCACTTCATGGGAAATAGATGAGGAAACAGTAACAGACTTTATTTTCCTAGGCTCCAAAATCATTGCAGATGGTGATTGCAGCCATGAAATTGAAAGACACTTGCTCCTTGGAAGTAAAGCTATGACCAACCTAGGCAACATATTAAAAAGCAGAGTCATCACTTTGCTGACAAAAGTCCCTATATTCAAAGCTATGTTTTTTCCAGTAGTCATGTACAGATGTGAGAGTTGGACCATAAAAAAGACTGAGTGCCAAAGAATTGATGCCTTTGAATTGTGATGCTGGAAAACACTCTTGAGAGTCTCTAGGACTGCAAGGAGATCAAGCCAGTCAATCCTAAAGGAAATCAGCTCTAAATATTTGTTGGAAGGATTGATGCTGAAGCTGAAGTTCCAATATTTTGGCCACCTGATGAGAAGAGCTGATTCATTGGAAAAGACCCTGATGCTGGGAAAGATTGAAGGCAGGAGGAAAAGGAGGTGAAAAGGATGAAATGGTTGGATGGCCTCACTGACTCAATGGACAAGAGTTTGAGCAAATTCTGGGAGTTAGTGAAGTACAGGGGAGCCTGGTTTGCCTCAGGTTATGGGGTTGTGAGGAGTTGGACATGACTTAGTGACTGAACAACACCACTACCACCACCTGTATTACTAGTTCTTAGACCAAAAAATATCACCAACGCTTCACTAACACCCTTCTCAAGTTTCCTTCTAGTCACATCCCGCAGGTAATCAGTATGTGGGCTTCCAGTAACATAGATTAATTTTGTCTGTTTTTACACTTTATATAAATAGAACCCCCCGGTATGTATAATTTTCTTTAATTTAAGTTGTATTTTTGTGATTCAGCCACATTGCTGTGGTTAGTCATAGAGTTTTCATGCTCATTGTTGTATAGTATTCCACTGTGTGACTATATCATAATATATTATTTCTACCATTGATGGGCAGTTGAATACTTTCTAGTTTGGGGCCATGACAAATAGCGCTGCTATGAATATTCTAGTACATATCCCTCAGTGAAGAAACATACACATTTTAGTATCTGTTAAGTGTTTATGTGTGTGATTATTGCATCAGAAGGAATCTAGGAGACACTGCTCAATAGTTTTCCAAGGCTGTTGTATCAGTTTATATTCCCACCAATAATATGTGAAGGTTATGTGATGTTTGACTTTACTTAAGAGAATACTAAACTTCCACTACTACTTAAGGGTAGAAGTTAAAGAGAAGCAATTGTGGCCTAAATGTTAGGCAGAAATTTTGGTCATTTGGAAATGCACAAACAGAAACTGGGACAGTATAAAATAGTTTCTTGTCTCTCGAGGTACTGGACAGTGATGAGATGGATGGTTTTTATTGGAAAGGAACTTGAGCTGGAGGATTCCAGTCCTCTTCCATCTATGGACTTTTTAGATCACAATTAATAAACTCTATGGAAACTAAAAGATGCAAGAGGTTAAAAGTGGTCATTGCCATGGACCCAGATAGTCAGATCACAGGAGACCAGATGTGAGTCAACAGGAGTCATTACAAAGGCAATGCTGACCGTGAGTGAAAGCAGATGCCATTCAACAAAGGGAGACAGGTACTCTGAACTGAATAGGATATAGTGGAGTTGAATGGGGTCATAAAAAGAAATAATAGATGAAAGAAAAAAGAGTAGTTTAGATGAAGCTGCAGGTTTATTTTAGAGTGTATATGGAACATAGGCTGACACAGTTCAGTGCTGGATGCTCAGAACCAATTATAAACATCCTAAAGGAAAGTAGAGACATTTGATCAGCTTTAACAGAGGTCAAAGGATGCCTGAAAAATGCCCTGGAGGAAAATTATTCCATAGGGTGCTGGCCAGATAACACTCCCCAGGGCATAAGAACATGGCAATATTTCTGCAAGACTCATTGGAGACTATGCTTCTGTACCTGTCTCCTTTTCACTTCAACTTCTAGGAAGCTTAGAATCAAACTTAAATGTTTAATTGCAAGTGCTCTGTTGGCACACATCCTACATATTTGCAATTTTCCATCCTCTCGTCTTTGTAGCTTGTGGTAGACAGAATTCTATGATAGGCCATAAGAAGCCATTCCCTTGAATAATCCTCCCCTTTGTGTGGGCAGAGCCTAATCACTCTCATGATTAGGTTACATGATATGGCAAAGGTGGAGAGATTTTTGCAAATGTAATTAAATTCCCTAATCAGTTTTAGTTAATAAAAAGAGATTTTCTTGGGTGAGCCTGACCTAATCAGACAAGTCCCTTAGAGCAAGTCTTGAGATTAGAAATTTGAAGCTTATGTTTTCCTGCTGAGCTTAGAAAAGCAAGTCATCGTGAGTTCTACAGATATAAGAAAATGAATTCTGCCAACAGCTGCATGAGCTCAGAAGAAGACTCTAAGCCTCAGGTGAGACCTGAACAAGGTCCCAGGTAGGTTGTTGTCAGATTCCTGAGTCATGGAAGCTGTGGGATGATAAATGTGTTATTTTTAAGCCGCTCAATTTGTTACACAGCAATAGATAAGTATTTTCTTATCTTTTCACTTACATTTTCACTCGTCTCTATTTCAGTTTTATCCTTTATTTGTTGTGTAGATGGCCTCTTTATTTTCTTTGTAATTTGATTAAAATTGAATGGATTAAGGAATAAATAGTGTCCTAGGACCTCTGACACCCACTCCAGGGTAACAGGGATGGTGCTATCCCCTTCATCACATTAGGCTCCCTCCCACCTCTGGGACTTTCATTTATCTGTACTTGGAAGGTCTTAGAATCTCCACTTCATCAAACTTTATCCTAATTTAGAGGCTCAGCTTGAGTTCTCCGTCCTCCATAATTCTTACAATCTGAGTTTTTGGAGGTTTGTTTTCTGTCTTTCTAAAATCCCTACAGCAGGGGTTTCCAGTCTGAGAGCTGACAGCATCATAATTACTTCAGGGAGGTTTTTAAAATGCAGATTCCCAACATTCTCTCCCTGTCTGCCTTTTCTAGAAATTCTGGTT
Source organism: Antilocapra americana (assembly GCA_007570785.1). NCBI lineage: Eukaryota > Metazoa > Chordata > Mammalia > Artiodactyla > Antilocapridae > Antilocapra > Antilocapra americana. Next base: position 10,160,890 of record ML660200.1, on the reverse strand, counting down.
CATTGCTGAATTTTTGAAAACCTTCCCAGGCTGTATCACTGGGCATCGAGGTTTGGTAACAGTTGCCCTGTTATTCTTAACACAGTGTTGGCTCTGTATATAGTGTCCTGTGTGACTTACTGCCTGGTCTTGAGGCTTTCAAAACTTTAAGCCAAACACATCGATCACCTATAGCCTGGACAGCATATTGTGCATTTCTTTAATATTAACCAGTTTTATTATGTTTATACTAGTAGCTTCCCTTTGACTTTCCTTCCTCAATTATTTTAAAATTTTCTTTTTGTGTATATTTTTGTATTAATAAGTAATCACAACTCCTTGCTGAGTGGGGTGAGATTGGGAATGAATAAATAGAAAACCAGTGTCCTTGCTCCTAATATTTTAATATATGTGAATCTTGTTTCCTTGGCAACAGTAAAATTTCCTAAACCACAAACTCTGACTTATCCTCTTTCATGCCCTCATTATACCTTGCACAGTTTGAGCATATAGGAATGGTGTTCAGAAAACTAAAGACTGATGGTTGACTGATAAGAAAAGGTTCTTGCTTTATACAAAGAGTATTCCTTCCTTTCCTTTCCGCTCCCACCTTGTCTCCTTCCTCACCTGCTTCTCCTATCTTTTGAAGCATTGAACAAAGAATTACTCTTTTTCCTGGACTCAATCATTCGAGGCTGGCACAATGCAGAGATAAGGCTTTAGAATTCATAGGAGGACTCTTTGTCTCTTTCAGGGGGTTTCATCTGCCTGAAATGGCTTTACCCTGAGGTGTATTATTTTTTTAACCTCCTGGTTCTGTGAACAGGCACAGTTTAGACACAAGACTGGAGATGTGAGCTGGAGGAATAATCATTGGCTGCTGCCCTTTCCCTTTATAAAGCCTCATTAAATGGGCTGCATTCGAGACAGCAACGCTGCCCTTTTATGCCAAAGCACACATCTGTGGTACCACTGGAAATTGTATTGTGCAAGCTACATTTGGTGAGTGGAAATTATTGCATGGGGAGGCTGGTTTATCATGTAGAGCTGAGGAATGCTCCAGGGAAGTTCTACAGAGACAGTCCTTGTGGAAACATTGATAAATTGTACTCCTCTAAATAATCCTCTGAAGCCTTTTCAACTGTTTTGAAAATGTATACTTTCTTGGGCAGTGAGGAGTCGCTGTGTTTCTCTACTTGTCCTTTCTGTAAATCTCTTTTTACTTTGATTCTCCTCAATGGGCGACTATTTTTTCTTTTTCTTTTTTTGCCATTGACTTTCTCTTGAATGTATTTGAGTGTATCCAAAGTCCTGAACTGACCAGGTGGGTATGATAAAATATACTGTGTATTTGTGTGTGTGTACATGTATGCATATATGCATATGAGCATATGCATTTGAGTTATAGGGTTTCTGGGGTTTTTTTGTTTTTGTTGTTTGTTTGTTTTGCCATTTCCATTAGACAAAAACAGAATACTATTTCATACATCCTCCAATTTCCAAATTAAACTAATTGAACTTAGAAGGCACTCTATCAGAAACTCCAGTAATCTCGGGGCATTTTAAATAGTGGCATTTATACTTTTCTACTGAAATCAAGAAGTACTTTCTGCTTGATGGAAAGGTTTTTGTTCCACTTTCTCCAATATAGTGGGATTGAAACTTAAACCATTATAAATCTTATCAAAGGTAAGTCTTTGGGCCATTAAATTCTGCCTCTTTTCTACTTCCATCACTTTATGTACTTGTAAGGATACAGAATTTTCACACATGACTCAAAATGTTTCAGTTTTGTTTCTTAGATACATATTTAGTGAGAGCTTATGGAAGCATTATACATTGTAGGTTATTGGAGCCAACATTTTGCATGTAGAGGAGATTTGTGCAGTAGTGACTGAGGCTGACTAGACTTGGAGTCAGTCCAGCCTGAAATGCTGGGCTGGATCGAGCTCAAGTTGGAATCAAAATTGTTGGGAGAATAACCTCAGATATGCAGATAATATCACCTTCATAGCAGAAGTGAAGAGGAACTAGAGAGCCTCTTGATGAAGGTGAAAGAGGAGAGTGAAAAAGCTGGCTTAAAACTCAAAAAATGAAGATCATAGCGTCTGGTCCCATCACTGCCTGGCAAATAGATGGGAAAACAATGGAAACAGTTACAGACTTTATTTTCTTGGGCTGCAAAATCACTGTGGATGGTGACAGCAGGCATGAAATTAACAGACGCTCATAGGAAGAAAAGCTATGACAAACCTAGACTGTATTAAAAAGCAGAAATATCACTTTGCCAACAAAGGTCCATATAGTCAAAGCTATGGTTTTCCAGTAGTCATGTATGGATGTGAGATTTGGACCATTAAAGAAGACTGAGCACGGAAGAATTGATGCTTTTGAACTGTGGTGTTGGAGAAGGCTCTTGTGAGTCCTTTGGACAGCAAGGAGATCAAACTGGTCAATCCTAAAGGTAATCAACCCTGAATATTCACTGGAAGGGCTGATGTTGAAGCTGAAACTCCAATACTTTGGCCACCTGATGCGAAGAACTGACTCATTAGAAAAGACCCTTATGCTGGGAAAGATTGAAGGCGAGAGGAGAAGGGGGTGACAGAGGATGAGATGATTGGATGGCATCATCGATTCAATGGACCTGAGTTTGAGCAAACTCCGGGAGATAGTGAAGGACTGGGAAACCTGGCGTCTGAAATTCATGGGGTCTCAGAGTCCAACACGACTAAGTGACTGCACAACAATAACAATGTGAGGAGCAGCAGAGCCTGTAGGCAGTCGTGTGTGTGTGTGTGTGTGTGTGTGTGCGCACGCGCGTGCATCCGTATGCCTGCTCAGTCGTGTCCCTCTCCTTGCAACCCTATGAACTGTAGCCTGCCACGTTTCTCTGTCCATGGGATTCTCCAGGCAAGGATACTAGAGTGAATTGCCGTTGGCAGGTGGATTCTTTACCAACAGCACCACCTGGGAAGCCCTTAGGCAGCCATGAAGCACATTAAATACCATCAAATGCTAAACCATGATGGTCCTCAGTTGAAATAAAAACACATATTTTTAGAGATCATACGTGCCTTATAGTTTTCTTCACCACCTTCACTCTCTGCTTTGACCTCCAGCTTATTAAATATATGCTGATCACAGGCAGAGAGAAGTGGAAAACTTAATGTGTTGGTCAGTTTCCTTGATAAAGCAGTTTTGGGTGCAGAGTCCCACTCTAGGAGCCACCTTTCAAATTCAGCAACCTACCTTGGCCATTTCTGTATCTCCTGCCATGTTGACTTCAAACAGGAACAAGCAGAAATTTTGCCAAGGATAGCTTAAGTAAAATGTTAATTCTGAAGGCTGCCTAACTAAAAAAATAAAATAAAATAAAATAAACACAGTTGTAAATTATGAGAAATTTTTAATGGATAAAATAAGAGCTTATGAGACTTCCCCGCTACAAAAATGCCAAACTAGAGAGAGATTAAAGCTCAGAATATAGTGTTCTAAAGTTTCTAAAAAAAAAAAAAATTCAGTGTTGTATAACAGATAATGAAGAAAATTGGATGAAGAAAAAGAATTTAGCTTCAAGTTCTCCACACCAGCTGCCTTCAATATTTGGTTCCATGTCTGTCTTCATACTGTGTGTGTGTGTGTGTGTGAGTGTGTGTGTGTGTGAGTGATGGGGGGAAGTGTCCTTCCTGAAACCTGATCAGGACTTTGCATAAGCCTTTCTTGCCCAGGCTTCCAAAGGAGTTATGCCTTCCTTAATCAGACTTACAGAACTATCGAGAATTATGCTTACAGGGAGGTTGTGGTTAGCAGAGCACTGAAAACTGAGTGCACAGGAGTTCTGGGTTAATTACACATAATTACTTGAAAATGAATTATTGTATAGGCATGGGACACTTTAAGGGGGATGTGAATTTGATTCTGAGATTGATAGTTAAATATCTGGGAGCTGATAGGCATAGTTCTCTGCATTTCTGAATCAAAAGTATAAGCAATCGTTGGGACAAAAGAGGAAGCAGTTAATGGTTAAGATAAATAAGAATTTGGATGTATTCAAAAGTGGAGGGGACCTGTAGCTATTTATCCTAGAAAATAGTTCATCTGTATGCTTGAAGTGCTATGTGCAAGGGTGAACATTGTGGTATCACTTGTAATATTGCTCATTTATCACAGTCAAAATGCCCATCAGTAGAGGAGGAATAAAACAAATTACCCTCCGTTTACACTACAGAGCCCACGTAGCATTAAAAGAACAGAGGAGACCTATATGTATCTTCACATTGGAAGACCTCTTGGACAAAATACTGAGTGAAAACAAACTGTCAAAAATATGTAGAACAGGGTACCATGTCTGTTTCCAAAATCTTCTAAAATTGTTTATACAGATAATTATGTAAATGGACTGAAAATGTTCTAGAAAGATAACAAATCATTAATTGCTTTCTCTCCTCTAATTGAGAGGATATCATTGGGAGTACATTAAAAAGGAAACTTTTGCCATTCTCCATATTGGTTTCTATGTAATTTTAAAACATTTTGAGAATATGTTCATGTTTTAAGAATTATCTACATGTGTATATGTGTGTATAACTGCATATTTGTTTATATATACTTTAATAAGAAGGGAATATTCTGAAAGAATATTTCATAGGATTATAATAAAGGGAGTTATTTTTTTCCCAGATAAGTAATCTGAGGTAACCAAAGGTAATATAGAAGAGGAACAGAATCTCAGCTGTTCTCTGGTTGGGTTACAGTTTCCAGACGTGGTAATGTCGAATGTGAGATACAAATAAAAACTGTTAAGACACCAATCACCAGCTATTTCTCAGTACACATGAAGCAGCAAATAATTTGCAAATAAATTATTTGCAAATAAATCCAGTACTCAGCAGTTTAAATTCATTTCAAACAAGTTGAGCTTGTCTCAAGCATTCAGTCTTAGGACTGGGGACAACTTGATAAGTGAGCCACAGTCTTGGTCCTGGAGGGTAAACAGCTGTGGGAAGGACAGGCACTTAAGCATTTGTCCTTTATTTACAAGTCCCCATGGACTCAAGGGAAGGACAGGCTATAGGCATGCAAAGAGAAAAACAAATATTGATTGTTTTCAGGGAGATAAGAAATCTATTTTCATGAAGAAGCATGTGAAGCAGATCCTGGGGTCTAAGATGGACACAGGGGGAATGAGGATGGGACAGGGCTGATGGCCTGGGAACCTGATGGTGGTTCAAAGATTAGAGGTTTTGATGCTGATGAAAGTTCATTTCTGGAAGTTAACAGTGATAATAATTGGTAGAAATAATAATATTGGATGTGAAACTTCCAGGGACCTGAAAAAAGGCAAAGTTTATATTGCTAACAGTTGACATATCTTTTTTTTATTTTAGTATAGTTGACTTACAATATTGTGTTAGTTTCAGGTGTATAGCAAAAGGATTAAGTTTTATGTATGTATTTGCACTCATCTCACATGCTAGTAAAGTAATGCTCAAAATTCTCCAAGCCAGGCTTCAGCAATACATGAACTGTGAACTTCCAGATGTTCAAGCTGGTTTTAGAAATGGCAGAGGAACCAGAGATCAAATTGCCAACACCTACCAGATCACTGAAAAAGCAAGAGAGTTTCAGAAAAATATCTATTTCTGCTTTATTGACTATGCCAAAGCCTTTGACTGTGTGGATCAAAATAAACTCTGGAAAATTCTGAAAGAGATGGGAATACCAGACCACCTCACCTGCCTCTTGAGAAACCTGTATGCAGGTCAGGAAGCAACAGTTAGAACTGGACATGGAACAACAGACTGGTTCCAAATAGGAAAAGGAGTACGTCTAGGCTGTATATTGTCACCCTGCTTATTTAACTTATTTATTTAACATCATGAGAAACGCTGGACTGGAAGAGGCACAAGCTGGAATCAAGATTGCCAGGAGAAATACCAATAATCTCAGATATGCAGATGACACCACCCTTATGGCAGAAATTGAAGAGGAACTAAAAAGCCTGTTGATGAAAGTAAAAGAGGAGAGAGAAAAAGCTGGCTTAAAGCTAAAAATTCAGAAAACTAAGATCATGGCGTCTAGTCCCATCACTTCATGGCAAATAGATGGGGAAACAGTGGAAACTGTGGGCTGCAAAATGACTGCAGATGGTGACTACAGCCATGAAATTAAAAGATGCTTACTCCTTGGAAGAAAAGTTATGGCCAACCTAGACAGCTTATTAAAAAGCAGACATTACTTTGACAACAAAGTTCTGTCTAGTCATAGCTATGGTTTTTCTAGTAGTCATGTATGGATGTGAGAGTTGGACTATAAAGAAAGCTGAGCACCCAAGAATTGTTGCTTTTGAAGTGTGGTATTGGAGAAGACACTCGAGAGTCCCTTGGACTGCAAGGAGATCCAACCAGTCCATCCTAAAGGAAATCAGTCCTGAATATGCTTTGGAAGACCTGATGTTGAAACTGGAACTCCAATATTTTGGCCACCTGATGTGAAGAGCTGACTCATTTGAAAAGATCCTGATGCTGGGAAAGATTGAAGGCAGGAGGAGGAGTGGACGACAGAAGATGAGATTGTTGGATGGCATCATCGACTCAATGGGCAAAAGTTTGAGTAAACTCCAGGAGTTGGTGGTGGAGAGAGAGGCATTGTGTGCTGCAGTCCATGGGGTCTAAAAGAGTTGGACATGACTGAACGACTGAACTGAACTGAGCACCTTTTCGTGTACTTGTTGGCTATATTTGTGTACCTTCTTTTGTTGTCACTTTTTGTTTTGTTGTCAGTGAATTCTCTGTATTTTAAATTTTCTTCTCTACTCTGTTTCCATGTACTTTGTTTTCCATTTCATCTTGAGTGTAGATTTTCCCCCATTTTCTCTGCATGCTCCTCTCTATTTAGAGGATTAGTGGATACCTCCGGAAGACTTGGAAGAATACCCAATCCAAGATCAGGGTTTATGTGAGTGACTTGCTGTATCTATCCAGTAATATAAAATTGGGAACACCTCATATAAAGCTGAGCTAATAAATGACTTGGTTAAACTTTTATCTGTGAGACAGTCTGTCCTCCTGTTGTACGGATCAACAAACTATATTATCTGAAGTCTAGGATAGCAATTTGTTTGTAACATCTTTCTTTCAAGTTTGAGAAACTCTTTTCTGAAGGTAACATGCTGCGGTTTGGTTTCAAACTTTATAGAAATTTTTTGTATGTTTTATTCTTTTAATTAGAAGATAATTGCTTTACAATATTGTGATGGTTTTTGCTATACATCAACATGAATCAGCGTTAGGTATACATAGGTCCCCTCCTTGACCCACCTCTACCTCCTTCCCCATTATTCTAGTTCTATAAAAAATACCATTGATAGCTTGATAGGGATTGCAGTGAATCTATAGATTGCTTTGAATAGTACAGTTGTTTTCACATTATTGATTATTCCAATCCAAGAACATGGTTTATCTCTCCATATGTTTGTGTGATCAATGTTTACTTTCATCAGTGTCTTAGAGTTTTCTGCATACAAGTCTTTTGTCTCTTTAGATAAATTTATTCCTAAGAATTTTATTCTTTTGTTGCAGTGGTGAATGAGATTTTTTTCCCTTAATTTCTCTTTCTGATTTGTCATTGTTAATGTATAGGAATGCAAGAGATTTCTGTGTATTAAATTTATATCCTGCGACTTTACTATATTCATTGATTTATTGTTGTTCAGTTGCCTGGTCGTATCTGACTCTTTGTGACCCCATAACTCCCGGGGTTTGCTCACACACATGTCCATTGAGTCGGTGATGCCATCCAATCATATCATCCTCTGTCATCCCCTCTCCTCCTGCCTTCAATCATTTCCAGCATCAGGGTTTTTTCCTAATGAATCAGCTCTTTGCATCAGATAGCCTAAGTGTTGAAGCTTCAGCTTCAACATCAGTACTTCCAATGAATATTCAGGACTGATTTCCTTTAGGATGTACTGATTTGATCTCTTTGTAGTCCAGGGGACTCTCAAGAGTCTTCTCCAACACCATAGTTCAAAAATATGAATTCTTTGTTGCTCAGCCTTCATCATAGTCCAACACTCACATCCATACATGACTACTGGAAATACCATAGCTTTGACTGGATGGACTTTTGCCACCAAAGTAATGTCTCTGCTTTTTAATATTGCTGTCTAGCTTTGTCATCACTTTTCTTCTAAGGATCAAGCATCTTTTAATTTCATGGCTGCAGTCACCATAGGCAGTGATTTTGGAGCCCAAGAAATTAAATTCTGTCACTGTTTCCATTGTTTCCCCATCTATTTGCCATGAAGTGATGGGACCAAATGACATGATCTTTGTTTTTTGAATGTTGACTTTTAAGACAGCTCTTTCATTCTCCTCTTTCACCTTCATCAAGAGACTCTTTAGTTCCTCTTTGTTCTTCTGCCTTAAGGGTGGTATCATCTGCATATCTGAGGTTATTGGTATTTCTCCCAACAATCCTGATTGCAGCTTGTGCCTCATTCATCCCGGCATTTCATGTGATATACTCTGCATATAATTTAAATAAGCAGGGTGACAATATATAGCCTTAATGTACTCCTTTCCCAATTTGGAACCAGTCTGTTGTTTCATGTCCAATTCTAATTGTTGCTTCTTGACCTGCATACAGATTTCTCAGGAGTCAGATAAAGTGATCTGGTATTCCTGTCTCTTTAAGAATTTTCCACAATTTGTCGTGATCCACACAGTCATAGGATTTAACGTAGTCAGTGAAACACAAGTAGATATTTTTCTAGAATTCTCTTGCTTTTTCTGTGATCCAGTGGATGTTGGCAATTTGATCTCTGGTTCTTCTGCCTTTTCTAATTCCAGGTTGTATATCTGAAAGTTGTCAGTGCACATACTGTTGAAGCCTAACTTGAAGGATTTTGAGCATTATTTTGCTAGCATGTGAAATAAGTACAATTGTGCAGTCATTTGAACATTCTTTGCATTGTAGTTCTTTAGTATTGGAATGAAAACTGACCTTTTCCAGTCCTGTGGCCACTGCTCAGTTTTCTAAATTTGCTAGCATATTGAGTGCACCACTTTCACAGCATCACCTTTTAGGATTTGAAATAGCTCAACTGGAATTCCATCACCTCCACTAGCTTTATTGATAGTAATGCTTTCTAAGACCAACTTGACTTCATGTTACAAGATGTTTGGCTCTAGGTGAGTGATCACACCATCATGGTTATCTGGGTCATTAAGATCTTTTTTGTCTAGTTCTGTGTATTCTTCTCACCTCTTCTTAATATCTTCTGCTTCTGTTAGGTCCATACAGTTTCTGTCCTTTATTGTGCCCATCTTTGCGTGAAATAGTCCCTTGGTATCTCTAATTTTCTTGAAGAGATCTCTAGTCTTTCCCATTCTATTGTTTTCCTCTATTTCTTTGCACTGTTCACTTAGACAGGCTTTCTTATCTATCCTTGCTGTTCTTTGCAACTCTGCATTCAGATGGGTGTATCTTTCGTTTTTTGTCTTTTTCTTTTCTCAGCTATTTTAAGGCCTCCTCAGACAACCTTTTTGCCTTTTTGCATTTCTTTTTCTTGGGGATGGTCCTGATCAGTGTCCTATATACAGTGTTACAAACCTCCATCCATAGTTCTTCAGGCCCTCTGTCCATCAGATCTAATCCCTTGAATCTATTTGTCACTTTCACTGTATAATCCTAAGAGATTTGATTTAGGTCATAGCTGAATGGCCTAGTGGTTTTTCCTACTTTTTTTCAATTTAAGTCTGAATTTTGCAAATCTGAGTTCAGGATCTGAACCACAGTCAGCTCCTGGTCTTTTTGACTATATAGAGCTTCTCCATCTTTATCTGATAAGAATATAATCAATCTGATTTTGGTATTGACCATCTTATGGGGTCCATGTGTACATTCATCTTCTGTGTTGTTGGAAGAGTGTGTTAGGACCAGTACATTCTCTTGGCAAAACTCTGTTAGCCTTTGCTCTACTTCATTTTGTACTCTCTAAGTCCAAACTTGCCTGTCACTCCAGGTATCTCTTGACTTCCTACTTTTGCATTCAAGTTCCCCATGGTGCTTCCCAGATGACTCAGTGATAATCAGCTTACCAATGAAGGAAGCACGGGAGGTTTGATCCCTGAGTCTGAAAGATCCCCTGGAGAAGGAAATGGCAACCAACTCCAGAATCCTTGCCTGGAGACTCTGTGGACAGAGGAGGCTGGTGGGCTGTAGTCCATAGGGTCACAAAGAGTTGGACACCATAAAGCAACTTAGCACGCATGTACCCCTATGTTGAAAATGACATCTGATTTTGATGTTAGTTCTAGAAGGCCTTTAGGTCTTCATAGAATCGTTCAACTTCATCTTCTTTGGCAACTATTGGGGCATTGACCTGGATTATCATGATATTGAATGGGTTGCATTGGAAATGAACAGAGATTATACCGTCATTTTTGAGATCACACACAAGCACTGTATTTTGGACCCTTTTGTTGACTATGAGAGCTACTCCATTTCTTCTAATGGATTCTTGCCCACAGCAGTAGATATAATGGTCATCTGAGTTAAATTCACCCATTCTGGTCCATTTTAATTCACTGATTCCTTAAATGTCAATGTTCATTCTTGCCATCTCCTGTTTGACCACTTCCAATTTTCCTTGATTTATGGACCTAAGCATTTCAGGTTCCTATGCAGTACTGTTATTTGTAGAATTGGGCTTTCCTTTCACCACTAGACACATCCACAACTGGGCCTTGTTTCCACTTTGACTCAGCCTTTTCTTTCTTTCTGGAGCTATTTTCTCTGCTCTTCTCCTGTATCATATTGGGTACCTATTGCTTTGGGGAGTTCATCTTTCAGTATCATATCTTTTTACACTTTCATACTGTTCATGAGGTTCTCAAGGCAAAAATACTGAAGTGGTTTGCCATTCTCTTCTTCAGTGGACCACATTTTGTCTCCACCATATCCATTTTGTAATATACAATTTTGTACTGAAGAGTTTTTTTTAAAAGATAACCTATGTACACACAGTTAATTAACCCCCAAAGTACTTACAAATACAGTGTAAACATTTGAGAGGCATGACAAATTCCACTGTGGTTCAAATATTCATTGATTGGGTCTAGTAATTTTCTGGTAGCATCTTTAGGGTTTTCTATGTAGAGAATCATGTTATCTGCAAACAGTGAGAGTTTTACTTTTTCTTTTCCAGTCTGAATTCCTGATATTTCTTTGTATTATCTGGTTACTGTGGCTAGGACTTCCAAAACGATGTTGAAGAATAGTGGTGAGAGTGGGCTTCCTTTTCTTGTTCCTGAATTTAAAGGAAATGCTTTCAGTTTTTCACTGTTGAAGATGGTTGCTGTGGGTTTGTCATACATGGCCTTTATTATGTTGACGTATGTTTCTTCTATGCCTATTTTCCAGAGAGTTTTTTTTTTAATCATAAGTGGGTGTTGAATTTTGTCACAGGCTTTCTCTGCATCTGTTGATGATGTTTTTATCTTTCAATTTGTTAATATGGTGAATCACACTGATTGATTTGTGTATATTGAGGAATCCTTGCATTCTTGAGATAAAGCTCACTTGATTATCTTTTTAATGTGTAGTTGGATTCTGTTTGCTAGAATTTTGTTGAAAATTTTTGCATGTATGTTCATCAGTGATATTGGCCTATAATTTGTGTGTGTGTGTGTGTGTGTGTGTGTGTGTGTGTGTGTGTGTGTGTGTGGCGTCTTTGTCTGGTTTTGCTTTTAGGGTGATTGTTACTTTGTAGAATGAGTTTGGGAGTTTTCCTTCCTCTGCAATTTCCTGGAAGAGTTTGAGCAGGATAGGTTTTAGCTCTTCTCTGAACTTTAGGTAGAGTTCACCTATGAAGCCATCTAGCCCTGGACTTTTGTTCGTTGGAAGATTTTTGATTATAGTTTTGATTTCTGTGCTTGTAATTGGTCTGTTCATATTTTCTATTTCTGGTTCAGTTTTGGAAGGTTACACTTGAATTTCTTTATTTCTTCCAAGTTGTCCATTTTATTGACTTACAGTTGCTCAGAGTTTTCTCTCTATGATCCTTTGTATTTCTGTGCTGTCTGTTGTAAATGTTTTTTCATTTCTAATTTTATTGGTTTGCATCTTCTCCTTTTTTTCTTGATGAGTCTGGCTAACAGTTTGTCAATTTGGTTATCTCCTCAGAGAATCAGCTTTTAGTTTTATTGATCTTTGCTATGGTCTCTTTCATTTCTTTTTCATTTATTTCTGCTCTGATCTTTATGGTTTCTTTCCTTCTACTAGCTTTGGGTGTATTTTGTTCTTCTTTTTAGTTGCTTTAGGTATAACATTAGGTTGTTTATTTGATGTCTCTATTGCATATTAGGTATCAATCTCTTTCTCATTCTTGTGTGCTTCTACACCCAGAACTCAGTAGGCCCAGGATGTTCGTATCTTTTCTGAGCTCAGTTTCTGGTTCATAGAGATGTTTATCTTGTTTATAGATAATATAAAATAGAGGATGTGTAAACCTACAAAAATTATGTATCTTTCTCAGCTATTAATTAATGGGAAGCTCTTACTTTGAGGTGCATTTACCTATCCATGTTTGGGCTGCAGATTACCATAAATCCTTAGAATTGTGCAAAAAAAAAAATGTACATATAGTAAATCTTTGTATTTTTCCAAGGTGTTGTATATTTAGCTTCCTCTGATCCTTGAAGATTTTAAGAGCCACTGACCTAATTTGAGTCTTTCAATCTAAATACATGTTATATTTGCCAGGAAAAGACACAATAATCAGAATTTATCTTATTGTTCCTCCAAGATGTATAATTACCTTTTTCTTTTTAACCTTGAACAATGTTAGGATAATTTTAAAAGGTAGTGGTATGGTGGCAACTTTGGAAAGGTTTGAATGGAATCCCCCAGAGTAAAGCTGAAATTCAACTTCATTGTACAATTTTATTTTTTCTTTTGGCAGTCAAAGGAAATGCTTTCTTTAATGGGAAAATGCAAATATTTAAAGCAGCAAGCTGAGAAATGATGAGGGTATTTATTATGTGTTAGTCTCTTAACTGCTTTTCTAATATTATGGAAGTTAAATGCAATTTACTTGTTAGATAGAGAAAAATGTGTGATTAGCAAATGTGGGAACTAAGACAATGTCACTGCTGTACATTCAGTAAGGAGCCAGTGTGTACTAGTGCAGGATGATGGAGTCTATTGCTGTTTATTCTAAATGACTGAGTAGCCAGGCATTCAGCTTAACTTCAATGCATACATTTTCTATACAACTGTTATGAATCTTTTCACAACTTAATTAAAAATAAAATTTGAAAATATAATATGTAGAACTAAAATAAAAATGAGTGCATCATTTAAAGCAACACACACACAAAAAAGTTAGAATGAAGTATGACCTTATTTTTCATCTTAAAGCTTGAAAGGGATAAGTGCAATGAACAATCCAAAATTCTAATCAAGGAAACAATCTCATATATAATATCAACCAAAAGAATATGCCATCTAAGAATAAATTTAACAAAACATTGTGAGACTTACACACCAAAATTCACAAAATATTGTTAGAAGAAAATTTAAAAGATCTAAATACATAGAAAGACATCCTAATTTCATGGATCAGAAAATATAGCATCGTTAGGATGGGAATACTCTCCAGGTTGATCTACAGACTCAATGCAATCTGTATCAAAACTCCAGCTGGCTTTTTTCAGAAATTTATAAGCTGATGCTAAAATTCATATGAAAATACAGGCATATTCATATGGAAAATAGCCAACATCATCTTGAAAATGAAGACTAAAATTGAAAGACTCATACTCCCAATTCACAACTAACTACAAAGCTATATTAATCAAGATACTATGGTTCTGACATAGGCTAGACATAAATTTCAGGTGAATAGAATTGAGAACATAGAAATAAACTGTCACACATGTGATCAATTATTTTTGACAAGGGTACCAAGGCAATTCTCAGGGTGAAAGAATAGTTTCTTCAATGAATATTACTAGAACAATTGGGTGTTCTGTACTGTACTTAGTCACTCAGTCATGTCCAACTCTTTGTGACCTCATGGACTGTCGCCCTCCAGGCTCCTCTGTCCATGGGGGTTCTCCAGGCCAGAATACTGGAGTAGGTTGCCATGCCCTCCTCCAAAGAATCTTCCCAACCCAGGAATTGAATGCAGATCTCTCACATTGCAGATGGTTTCTTTATTGTCTGAGACACTAGGGAAGCCCAAGAATACTGAACTGGGTAGACTATCCCTTCCCCAGGGGATCTTCCAGACCCAGGAATTGAACCATGGTCTCTTGCATTGCAGGCAGATTCTTTACCATCTGTGCTACCAGGGAAGCCCCAAAAATTGGATATCCACATTTAAAAGAATGAATTTGAACCTCTACCTCACATCATACACAAAAGTTAAATCACAGACCTGAGTCTAAAATATAAGATCATAAAAATTTCTATGTTTCAGGGCTTCCCTGGTGGGTCAGACAGTAAAGAATCTGCCTGCAGTGCAGGAGACCTGGGTTTGATCCCTTGGTTTGGAAGATCCCCTGGAAAAGGGAATGGCAACCCACTCTAGTATTCTTACCTGGAGAATTCCATGGATAGAGGAGTCTGGCAAGCTATGGTCGATGGGGTCCCAAAGAGTCAAACTCAACTGAGCTACTAACACACACACATAATAGGAGTAAATCTTCACAACTTTGGAGTAGGCCAGGGTTTCTTAGAAATGATACCGAAAGCATTAGCAACAAAACAAAAACATAGATAGCTTGGATGTCAATAAAATTAAAAATATTTGTGCATCAAGGAACATTGTCATAAAAATAAAACAATAACCCCCAAAATGAGAGAAAATATTTGTGAGTAGTATATCCGACAAGGGACTTGTAACCAGAATAAAGAAAGAAGTCTTACAACTGAACAATAAAATGAGAGATCATCCAATTAAAAAACAGAAATGTCTGTATAGATATTTCTCCAAACAAAATAAACACATGGAAAGATGCTAAAGATTATTGGCTATTAAGGGAATGGAAGTCAAAACTAAAATGAAAGATCACTTGAAATCCACTGAAGTGATTACAATAAATAAAGACAATGCCAAATGTAGGCAAAGGTGTGGAGAAATTAGAACACTAATAGATTGCTGGTGAGAATATAAAATGGTATAACCACTTTGGAAAACAATTTGGCAGTTTCTCAAAATGCTAAACTGAGAGTTTCCATTTAACCCAGCAATTCAACTTTTAGGTATATTTCCAAGAGAAATGAAAACATATATCCATATGAAGAATTGTTAATGAATGCTCAAAGTAAAAATGCAGAAAAAATCCTTATGTCCAATGGCAGATAAATAAATAAAATACAGTAATTCATACAATGGATTATTTATTATTCAACCATAAAAGGGGATAAAATACTGATGCATGCTATAGCATGAGTGATTCTCAAAAGCTTTATATTATGTGAAAGAAGATTGTCACAAAGACCATTCATCATGGTTTCATTTGTGTGAAATGTCCAGAATAAACAAATCCATGGAGACAGAATGTAGATTTAGAGGTTGTCTGCAGATAGGCAGAGGAGAGAGCATGGGGAAGCACCACAAATGTCTATGGGTTTTCTTTCTGGAATATTGAAAATTTTGTAAAATTAGATTGTGCTGATAATTGCACAGTTCTGTGAACTAACTAGAAACTGCTGAGCTGTACACTTTAAATGAGTCAATATTATATGAATTGTATCTCAACAAAGCTGAAAATTAAGAGATGCAATTAATTTAAAAACCAAAGATTTTTATGTATATAAATTGCTTTACAGTTCAACATATTGTGGGGTCAAAATAAATCTTAAAGTTCATTTACTTTATTTTTCTTTATATGTGAAATGAGGAAACTGAGATCTAGATATTTTGGTTAATTTGTTGAAGATAATGTAACAGAACTGGGTATATAAAGCCTATATTTCAATTTCTAAAATGTATTGAGATTTTTCTAAACCCAACAGAGACCAGCTACACAGCAAAATATCAAGTAATAATATAGTTGTAATTCGGATAATTAGTGTGACCAATCAAAATATCCACATGACGTTAATTATTTTTTGTGTAGATGAGACAGAAATACTAATACTAAATACTAGTACTAAGGGAGAAAAAACATAAAGGCAACCAAAAGATTACAGAACTATATATTCACATACCTTAGATAATCTATTAAATTAAGGAAATATATAAAATTGTCTTTGAAGGAAAGACTTTTAAATTTCATGCTATGAAGAATAGTGAAGTGAGTAGCCATTCCCTTCTCCAGGGGAACTTCCCAATCCAAGGATTGAACCCAGGTTTCCTGCATTACAGGCAGATTCTTTACCATCTGAGCCACCAGGGAAACCATATAATGGCATACATGAATATCTAAAAATTATTCAGTAACTCAAGTAATACTTTAATTTTAAAGTAAGGAGAAAAACCTTTATGCTCTCAGAACTTATTCTATGATTTAAGGTAATTATTTCCACATTTTGACTTCATGTAAAAGGATAATATATTATCTTTGAACAGAAAATTTGGATGTTTTTTGCATAGACAGGTGGTGGGAAATTAAATTGCACCCCCCCACCAATTACTTTGTTTTAGTTTTTAGCATTAGTGTTTAAGATTAAAATTTTATTGGAGTTTAACATTCATTCAAAATTTTCAAAATAACTATCAAGTTTTAGAGGAAGAAGGAGGTTTTTAAGAATTCCTGTAGTCAAAATTTGCAAGTTTGTAGCTTTTAGATTGCACACTTCTCAGAGATGAATTTTACTGGGCTTGTGACATATATTTTTAAAATCTAAACAGTGTTGAAAAATAGAGATATTTTGTATAAATACCTGAACTTTGGGCTTCTCTTGAAAAATTGAAGGGCTTGATCAAATGAACCTTCATTCTTGCATGGTAATTTTGGCTACATTTGACTGGAAGCTTCCTTTTTGGAAAAGATGTGTGCTACCCAGGTGGGCACAGTCCCCCCAGGGCCAGTTTCCCTCATGTACATTACATTCCTGATATTAATATATATCAAGTTAACCCCAAATTAACCTTTTGGGTCTGTAACTGCTACCTGTGCCCAATCATCTCCCCTACCTTACATTTCCCATAAGGCATTTCATCAAATGGCTGTGTACCTAGTGAAATAACTCAGAACTCACAGTCACTCTGGTACCTTCTCTTGGTCAGAAGAGTCCCAGGTCTTGCTGACTATGTAGGAGAAGCAAGTTGACTTTCCCCAGAAAAGGAAATTGAGAATCCTGAGTGTATTTCACATCCTTAGAGAGGAATGTTCTCAACAGGGACAAAAATGGATAACTGAGGCAAAAAAATCTAGAAATCAGAATGTGTCATGGTACTTCATGGGGCCACAGTACATAAATAGAGATACAGTGTATCTATGATAATAGTTTCATGGGAGAAGGGGAGCAATTAGAAGACAAAATTTTAATAAAGAAGATTTAAGCATTATAAATAAAGAAATAAAAATTTTAAAATGTGGGGAAAGCAATGCAAAATTGAAAAAAAATTCTACTGTAAAAAGGAGGACTCAAGATTCAGAAAGGTTAATTCCTGGTCTAGCATGTTCTTGTCAGTTGTGGTTCTTTCCTATAAGAAGAACCCCAAGCAAATGTATAAAGAAAGTTGTAATCAAGTAGAGTAAATGCACTACCTTTAATTCAACTGCTCAGGAGGCTGTCTAATCCATTCACAAAAATAACCAAGGATTTCATTTCTCCACACTTCCCCAAGATTTAATGAAATATGATTACATAAAGTATAAGTTTATGGTATACAGTGTGATGAATTGATACATGTATATAATCAAAATGATGACCACAATAAAGTTAGTTAATAACTATCACTTTACATAATTATAATTGTGTGTGTGTGTGTATGGTGAGCACATTTCATATTTATTATCTAGCAACTTTCAAGTATACAATACATCATTATTAACTATAGTCACCATACTGTACACTCACATACACATACACACAGACACACATTTGAGTATATACAATGGAATACTGTTCAGTCATAAAAAAGAAGGCAATTCAGCCATTTGTGACAACAGGTAGATACCTTGAGGGAAGTACTAAATAAGTCAGAGAAAGACTATGATTTCCCTTACATGTGGAATCTAAAAAAGCTAAACTCACAGAAGCAGAGTGTACAGTGATGGTTGCCATGGCCTGGGGTGTGGGGAATGGGAAGATGTTGGCCAGAGTGTACAAGCTTTTAGTTATAAGATGAGGAAGTTCTGGGAAATCTAATGTACAGCATGGTGACTAGGAAAAGAACCACATACACACTGAACTTTGTTATTGTTAGGAAGTATATCAAATCAATGGGGGGAAACTTCAATCACAGAACTAGTGAATATCTTTAAAAAGCAAAATTAAAACTATGCTTTACACCATGGATAAAAGTACATTCAGATGTGACCATAAAAATGTGAAGAGGAACATAATTGAAAATGTTCTTTCAGTTTAGAAAGTGTAAAGGCAAAGACTGATGCATTTGACTACTACTGTTATAGCATTCTATACAGTGACGAATAAAGTAAAGAACCAAAAGACGAACTTGAAAGAAATATTTGCAACACCCCTTAATGATGAATAGATATTCAGAATGTATTAATAGGGAAATAATAAGCAATGCAGACAAAAATAATTCATTTGACCAACAAACATATAAAGATGTCCAACCTCACCAATAATCATGGTATGTGAAGTAAAACCATGAAACCTTCCTTCCTTTCTTCCCTCCTTCCTCTTTTTTTCCTTCTTTCTCTCTCTCTCCCTTCCTTTCCTTCTCCTCCCTGCCTTCCCTATTTCCTTCCTTCCTGCCCTCCCTTCTTTCTTCTCTCTTTCCCAACCACCTTGGAAACGTTTAAAGATTGATTCTATTCAGCAACAAGAATCATGTGAAAAACAGGTAGTCTCATATACTGCTAGTGATAATGTAAAATCTTAAAATATTTTCAAAGGCTATTAGCAATTTCAATCAAAATTTAAAATTTTTTACACTATGCTGTGCGTTTAGTTGCTCAATCATGTCTGACTCTTTGCGACTCCAACAGGGAAGCCCTTTTTACGCTATAATTATACCTTTAAAGATGTATACTTTATAAAGGAACTTCCAAAGGCACAAAAGAAGCATACATAGTGCTCATGGAAGCACCATCTAGAATCAGAAAATATCAATGTCCATCTAAATTTCTATTCATAAATTAAAAAGCAATTTATTGCTCTGTAATAAATTATTCTGTAGAATAATACAGAACTATAAAAAAGATGAATTAGGCCCATGTATATTGAATCTACCACGTGTAACAAATGTCACAGAACAGAAAATGCTGATCCTATTTGTATAAAATGGAAAAAAAAAGCAATGTTAATAAATGTATGTTTCTACAGGTAAAGAAATAGAAAAGCTGTTTAAAATGATTCACTCTGGGGAGAGGAGTTAAATAGGGGGGCAGTGAAAATATGCAGTTTTACATACATATATACATTTTTTTTTACTGCTTTTATATTTTACAAAGAGAATAAATGCACATATTATGATGCAATTTTTTTAAAAGAACTAGGATAAAAGACATTATGTCATGGAATTTCATCAAGTTCTAGCAAGTACTAGAGACAGTGACAAAGAGGGTAAGGTCTGTAGCAACTTTCTCCTAAGAGAAAATGTTGAAGAAGCTGAGGGTATTTTGCTTGAGTAAAACAAAATTTTTTTTTTTGCTCCAGGGAAAAGAGACAGTAGTGCCCAGTGGGTGAAAATTCAAGAGACAGATTGAAATGCTCTAACCATGAGAGAACCGCAAATGTGAAATTGGATGCTGCGAAAGGCAGTGTGAGCTTTTTTCCTGGTTTGTGTGAATGCATGCATGCTAAGTCTCTTCAGCCACGTCTGACTCTTTGTAACCCTAGGGCTGTAACCTGCCAGGCTCTTCTGTCCATGGGTTTCTCTAGGCAAGAATACTGGAGTGGGTTGCCATGCCCTCCTCCAGGGGAGCTTCCCAACCCAGGGATTGAACCAGAGTGTCTTACTTCTCCCGCATTGGCAGGTGGATTCTTTACCACTGGTGTTTGTCCTGGTAGATTCAAGTAATCACCAAAATTTACCAAATACACTTGTTAGGTTTATTTTAGAAGCAATGACTGCTCTGGTGGGTAAATGAAGAGAGAGCCTGGAAGAAAGCATTTAAACATCAGGATCTGGAATTGCAAGTATGAATAGAAACTAGCACAAGAATTATTGTACATGATGAGCTAAGATCAATGAAGGATCTTAAGTTATGTCAAGAACTAAATCATCAGAACATCTAGCTAGATGAGCATAGCTTTATGAGAAAATTCTAAGAATTTTACTCTTCTATGTATACAGATAAATTCTCTAAGTTTCAGATCCTTTATTTATCAAAGTGCAATCCACAGACCATGAACATCAGCTTATTAGAAATGAAGAATCTCAGGCTTTATCAAGACCCAGTGAATCAGAATCAAGTGTTTTAATGAGCTCTACCAGTGAGTCCTGTTCTTGAATTTGAGAAGCACTGGTGTACCCAGCTACCCATAGGACTTCTCTTATTCTTGACCCTTTAAAGCCAAAATAAAATGAATCAACCCATCACATGAAAAAAAAAAGCTCAAATAATGAGAAATTTTGATTGTTATTGTCTATAACTTGGGAGAAATAAGAGAAAAAATGACCATATATACATATAAATGTGTATATGTGTACAAATATTTATATGTGCTATGTAAATATATGTACATGTGTGGATAGCACATATACATATACTTACATTGAACATATAAGTATGTGCATATACACATATACACACAAAAGCAAAGCTTAAGTCTTTCTAGCTGTCAGTTTAAGTGAGTGGTCAACTTGTTTTATCTTTTAAAGAGGTTTTAGCTCATTTTCCTCCCCACAAGTGAAGAGCACTCAATTTAAACACTGAATTAAAAAGGTAAACATTTTTGAGACATTTATTATGCCTTTCATTTTGACAACTACTATGACTTAGAACATCTTTAATGTCATATTGTACACTTTTGGTTTATTAAGAATTCTTTATATGGCTTTCAGCATATTGATAGGTTTTTAAGACTTAATCCATTAATTTTGATTTACTAGTATTCTAATATTTTTTCTTCCCATCAAGATTATTTGGGGCAGGGGAATTGTGTGAGGAGATTACTATAAAAGAAGACTGGATAAAGTGAAAAAAGTAAAAAAAAAAAAAAAAAGCTTCCAGGTAGGGAGGCATATTCTAATTACCAGCTAAAGCCTTGACAGAAATGTACTGGCTTTCAATTGATTTTACTATATCCATTTCCTGAATCATTTTGATTTTTCATTTGTGTGCAAAGATGTTTAATGAGCAATAACGAATTCAGCAATGTATGGGGATGTCATGGTAAAATCGTTTGCTGGATTTTTAAAACTGATGCTTTTCATAAACCGTTTCCTTAACAAGTCATGTTGCCTCTCAGCCCTCTTTACAGAGTTTAAAGTATACTCTTACCACTGGCCCCAGATAGAGAATACTCTCTTGAAATTGAATTTTTTTTTTTAAGTGTAGCTCTGCATTGCCTTCTTAAAGGAAAAAAAAATAAGTTTGAACAGAATGTGTTTGGTAGTGGGTCTATAATTCCCCCAGCATCTCACATAGTTGGATTTTTCACTTTTGGCAGTAGAATTTTTCTAATTTAATTAAATCATTAGCGTTAGCAGATGACAGCATGAAAATTCTTTTCCCTAGTCACGTATCTAAATACGTCCCCCAGTCCCCTGGGGTTATGTGCACACTTTATCTGTTTTGAAAATGCATTCATTTGCTGCATTTCTACACTGACTTTCCCATTCAGAGTTTATGGGCAATGTGTAGACATTTCCCATAATGAACTGCAACCCTTTTTTCAAGCAATAAATGGAGAAGAGACCAAGGAGGGAAGTAGAAAGTGGAGAAAATCTTTACAAAGAAAGACTGGGAGAGAAACAGCAGATGGTTCCGGAAGAGCAGCCAGAGCTGAAATGCTTATCCTGGTCCAAGCTCCTGCCATTCTGTCTCTTGCTTTGTAGCTCATACACTGTAAAAATGTGACAATGGTTTGTGTCTAGAAATTAGCTGGCAATACTTCAAGTGGCAATAAAAGCAAGTTTTTCAGGATTATCTGAACCAAAAGTGAATCTTCTTTGCACTGAAACCTTTCACTCATTCATTCACATGTTTTTAAACCTTACTTTTTACTATTGATATATAAATCTTCCTTCTTAGATTTTCAGCTTCCTTGAAATTTAAGGATATATGCTTTACATCTTCCTTCTTTCCTTTTTTACTTCACTTTTTTGGCCCCATTCCCCCCCACCTTCCAGATCCTCCCTTTTCCCTCCTCCACCTCTTCCTTTTTCCTTCTCTCTCTCTTCTTTCTCTTTTCTAGGCCTAACTCAGGGCCTGGGACAAAATACGTATTGAATAAACAAATATTACTGAATTCTGAGCAAATGGAATTCTGCTGAGAAGTTACTGAATATCTACTGCAATATTTTAAAACAGGTATCATTTTAATCCTGAGAACAGTCTTGTTAAGATGATTGCTGTCATCATCATCTTGATTTTCTCCATGAGGACACTGAGGCCAAGAGATATTAAATAAATTACTCATAGTCACAGAACTCTTCAGCTAGAGAGTTTGAACTCAGGATGGTCATGGATGCTCAAAAGGATGGTGACACTAGACAGTTAATATTGATGAAGCTCAAGCAGTGATGAGGGATCTTCTTTGTATTTCTATAGCATATCTCCAGTTTCTGTCACAAATAAGTCAGTTTTGGGTGGTAGAAAGGATTGACTATGAATTGCATACTTTAAAATAAGTGGTTTTTTTTATTTTTACGATTTAATTATTTATTTTTCCCTTTACATTATCGTGTTGGTTTTCCCATACATTGATATGAATATGCCATGGGTATACATGTGTTCCCCTTCCAGAACCCCTCTCCCACCTCCCTCCCAATTCCAACCCCCTGGGTCATCCCAGTGCACCAGCCCTGAGCACCCTGTATCATACATCAAACTTGGGCTGGCAATTCATTTCACATATGGTAATTTACATGTTTCAGTGCCATTCTTCCATACCATCCCATCCTTGCCCTCCCCCATAGGGTCTAAAAGACTGCTCTATAGATCTGCGTCTCTTTTGCTGTCTCGCATACAGGGTTATCATTACCATCTTTCTAAATTCCATATATATGCATTAGTATACTGTATTGGTGTTTTTCCTTCTGGCTTACTTCACTCTGTATAATAGGCTCCAGTTTCATCCACCTCAGTAGACCTGATTCAAATGTATTCTTTTTAATGGCTGAGTAATATTCCATTGTGTGTATGTATCACAGCTTTCTTATCCATTCGTCTGTTGATGGACATCTAGGTTGCTTCCATGTCCTGGCTATTGTAAACAGTG
This sequence comes from Antilocapra americana, assembly GCA_007570785.1. Classification (NCBI taxonomy): domain Eukaryota; kingdom Metazoa; phylum Chordata; class Mammalia; order Artiodactyla; family Antilocapridae; genus Antilocapra; species Antilocapra americana. The sequence continues at coordinate 10,137,364 of ML660200.1, read as the reverse complement.
TGGCGATAAACATTGGGGTGCATGTGTCTCTTTCAATTCTGGTTTCCTCGGTGTGTATGCCCAGCAGTGGGATTGCTGGATCATATGGCAGGTCTATTTGCAGTTTTTTAAGGAATCTCCACACTGTTCTCCATAGTGGCTGTACTAGGTTTGCATTCCCACCAATAGTGTAAGAGGGTTCCCTTTTCTCCACATCCTCTCCAGCATTTATTGCTTATAGACTTTTGGATGGCAGCCATTCTGACCAGTGTAAAGTAGTACCTCATTGTGGTTTTAATTTGCATTTCTCTGATAATGAGTGATGTTGAGCATCTTTTCATGTGTTTGTTAGCCATTTTTATGTTTTCTTTGGAGAAATGTCTGTTTAGTTCTTTGGCCCACTAAAAAAAGTGAATTTTATGGTATGTAAATTAGATATCAATTTTAAAAGATTTAAATAATAAGGATTGGAAATGAGTGAATTTTGGACATTTTAGATGTTCTAAGAACTTTCCCATCCTTAGTTCCTTTAGGATCTTAGTTCACATTAACATCAATTCTTTAACTGTTCAACTTCCTGAAACCACATGTTGATCCAATAGCCAAAATTTCCAGACCCAGATTTTACTGCACCCTTAGTTCCCTGTGTTGGAGGCACCATTTATCTGAGGAGCGGATCATGGAACAGTGATTCATAAGAGTCTGTCCAGCATTTAAATCATCAGCTATAAGCCACTGACTAGCTTTTAGGTTGAGAAGTTTAATAAATATGGGCTCATGAAACTATTATGAAATAAGTCAGAAAGACAAATACTCTATGTTATCACTTATATATGAAATCTAAAAAATAAAAAACTAGTGAGTATAATAAAAAGCAAACTCACCAAGAGAAAATAAACTAGTGGTTACCAGTGGGGAGAAGAAAGTGAGGAGGGACAAGATGGGATTGGAGATTAAGAGGTACAAACTACTATATATAAAATAAATAAGCTACAGGATATAATAGACAACACAGAATATACCCAATGTTTTATAGTAGCTATCAATGGAAGATAATCAGATTTTTGAATCACTATGTTGTACCCCTGAAACTAATATAATATTGTAAATCACCTATTCCTCCATTTAAAAAATTAGAAAAACTGTTTTCAGCATGATGTATAATCTTCCTCCACTTTACATAAAAAAAAAAGCCTGTTGTCATATCCCTCAGAGAGTGTTTCCAGACGCTAATGTATCTGGCAAGGATGAGATACCACATTTGGGAAGTGTGTTTTCATTCAGTCTTCTAAATCCAGTTCAGGGTGCTGTTACAATTTAAATACATGCTCTCTGGTGAGTCACATGGTAAAGAATCTGCATATAATGCAGGAGACTTGGGTTTGATCCCTGGGTCAGGAAGATCTCTTGGAGAAGGAAATGGCAATGCACTCCACTATTCTTGCCTGGAGAATTCCATGGGCAGAGGAGCCTGGTGGACTACGGTTTATAGGGTTGCAAAGAGTCAGACATGACTGAGTGACTATAGTTGAAAGTTACATAATTTGGTATTTTTTAACACTATGTCCAGAATGGAGATAGTAGTTTTTTGTTTAGTTGCATGTGCGCACACACACACACACACATGACCTCACACACACATGCATACATATATATAATCACACATGTACGCAAGCATATGTGCGCAGACACACACACTTATGTGCATGGCTCATGAATGGATAGTGTCATAGCAAAAAGTTGTTTAGTCTCTGAGTCATGTCCGAATCTTCTGTGACCCCATGGACTGTAACCTGCTAGGCTCCTCTGTCCATGAGATTTTCCAGGCAACAGTACTGGAGAGGATCTTCCCGGCTCAAGGATTGAACCCAGGTCTCCTACATTACAGCCAGATGCTTTACTGTCTAAACCACCAGGGAAGCCCATTTAAAGTATAAGGAAAACCAATTGCTTTCTTTTATGTGGATTTAATCAGGATGAAAAGATTTTAATACAAAGCTGACAGGAATTTCAAATGTTCTGTTTGATAGCCATATGCAAATATGACAGATTTATACCTTTTTTTCCCCTCCATGCCATTTGCACTTTGAAACGAGAGCAGGATGCTTGTTGGGGACAGGAGGGAGAGAGGCGGGAGTGGGTTTGGGAGCATTTGCGTCAAGATTTTTAAGTCTTGTCCTGGGTAGAGGAAGTTCTTTCCTTCCTTTTCTAAGTGATGTGGTAGCCTCACCCTGAATTTCTATATCTGCTTGTTAATTTGAAATCTAGATTTGATATTTTTGTCTTTAATAAATTTTATTACCTCCATAAACACAAAGACCAGTTTAAGCAGGATGATTAGAGAGTGGGGTGGGAGGAAGGGGCAGGTCCAAATTTTTTATTTCTAATGTTTCTCTTCTTTGGGGTCAGAGTTTGCAAATTAGGAATTGCTGGTTGCAGTGACTAAAGAAAAGCAGTTGCTGATGTCAACATCTTTGTCTCTCAGCCCTTGAGAAAGGGAAGGAGATTGAGGAAGGGTTAACTAAACTATATTGCTAGGATTCATGTCTAAGAGTGTTCTTCCTATGTTTTCCTCTAAGTGTTTTATACTGGCATGTACCCTGAGAAAACCATAATTTAAAAAGACACCTGTACCCCCAATGTTCATAGCAGCACTATTTACAATAATCAGAACATGAAAGCAATCTAAATGCCCTCCAACAGATGTATGGATAAAGAAGATGTGCATATACAATGGAATCTTACTCAGCCATAAAAAGAAATGAAATTGTATCATTTGTAGACATGGATGGACAGAGAGAGTGACATACAGAGTGAAGTAGGTCAGAAAGAGAAAAACAAATGCCGTGTATTAATGCATGTATATGAAATCTAGAAAAATAGTACAGGTGAACCTATTTGAGGAATAAGAATAGTGATGCAGATTTACGGAATGGACATGTGGACATGAAGAGGAGCAGTGGGATGAACTGGGAGATAGAGATTGACATTTGTGCCCTGCCATGTGTAAAACAGATAGCTGGTGGATACCCATTCTATAGTACAGGGAGCTCAGCTCGGTGCTCTGTGACCTAGAAGGGATGCAGGAAGAATAGGGGGAGGTCCAAGATGGAGAACACACACACACACACATGGAGGTGATCCACTTCATCTTATAGCAGAAACTATCACAACATTACAAAGCAACTACGTATGCATGTGTGCTCTGTCATGTCTAACTCTTTGCGACCCCATGGACTGTAACCCATCAAGCTCCTCTGTCCATGAAATTTTCCAGTTAAGAATACTGGATTGGATTGCCATTTCCTACTCCATGGGATCTTCCCAACCTAGGGATCAAACTGGCTTCTCTTGCGTCTCCTGAGTTGGCAAGCGGATTCTTTACCATTGCACCACCAGCTGTACACCAGTAAAAAAAAAAAAAATAAGGCAGGTTGCATACCTTCACCTCTTCAAACTGTGCTCTGGCTGTGTGTTGGAGTCATTCAGATATCTTAAAAGGATGATAAGTTTCCACCTTTAGCTATCCAGTCCTGATTTATTTGGTCTGGGGATGGATTTTGGTAATTCCCCAGTGAAACTAGCATGCAACAATAACTGAGAACCATCACTCTCACCGGTGATTGCCACCCTGGCTGCTGTCCCCATACTCTTGGTTGAGTGCCATGCCTTGCCCCAAGAGACTTCAGTGATCTGGGATGGGGCCTGTGCATTGGTATATTTTATAAGCTCCCCAGGGGTTCCTAAGGAACAGCTATGAAGGAGATCTTCTGAGCTACCTGGTCAGCAGATTTTATCTTTGTCCTTGTCGTATTCAACTCTCAAATTACTTTGTAGGGTTTGCATCATTGTAGGAGCCAGTGTGTTGGGTGCTCAAAGGAGGTGCCAGGGAATGATACAGTGTCTGTTCTCTGGAAGCTATTAGGCTGTGCACAGCCATAATATTTTTTGTTGTTTGTTGGTTAATGAAGCTGATTGAAAACTACCTTAAATCTAGATGTAGAAGGCTTTTTCTTGCATTATTTTCTCCAAACCCAACCATCTCTTGAGAAGAGCTGATTATGAGATGTAAATTCATAAGAAGTTAGGAAACATGTTCACATTTACATGGCAAAGAGTGCTGGGAACCAAACCTTCAAAAGACTTTGGCTCTACCATTTTACCCCATGTCTTCTGGCACAACCATCCATGAATATTTTAAAGCAGGGGCGGGGAGTGGAGGAAACAGAGAGGCAGAAATTGAGATGGAGAAAATTATTTTCAGAAAGTTTGTGAGTATATGAGTGTGTGTGTGTGTGTGTGTATTTGAGAATGTGTGTCTGCATGTGTGTGACTCTTGCATATGAGAAAATATGATTTTGGGGTTCTGTTTAATGGTATTGTTCTTGTCCCTTGAAAATTAGTCTTTTAAAGTCTAACAGAAAAAAAAAAAAGAAACTACTGACATCTTTAGGAATATTGAAGTGTCGGTCTGACACTGAAAGGCCATTACTATCTGTGAGGAGAATTAAAGAGAGTTTATTAAGGCCAACTCAGATTTCTACTGATTCCAAGAAATAGCATTTTAATCAGCTAGAAAGAGATGTATGTGAGGGCAGATCGCTATCAATGATCATCAGTCACCAGAAGATGCTTAATATCCTGTCTTCCTTAAACACTGACCATTTTCCTCCTCATACAGGAAGGGAGAGACATCTAACCCATCACTCGGAGGCAGGTATGTGCTCTTTATAACCAGAGCTGTAAGAGGCCATAGAAAAGACATGGATATGACTGGATTATGGTGCTTTGTAGGTGCAGTCAGGACCCAAGCAGTAATGTTTAGGTTGGCAGTGGCTTTAAAATCATGATAAAATGTTGTCTTTGAGGCTTGGATATGTCTGTGTGTTTCTCTAAGAGAATAATTTCAGGGTTATGAATGTCCATGGCCTTTCTTTGCTTTAACAATGTTATATTGCTTCCCAGCTCTTTATGTGTTCATGAAGATAGCCATAAACATTCAGGCATTCATTTATCCATGCAAACAACAAATGCTCATTGAGTGTCTGCCATGTTGCTATGCATCAAGCATTATACTACCTAGGAAAAAATAGGGGATAAAACAGTTTTCCTGCTCTACAGGAGCTAAGTGCCTGGTGGAATTTTTAATTTCCATGCTGTCATTTCAGAGTGTATTAAAAAGCAGAGATATCACTTGCCAACAAAGATCTGTGTAGTCAAAGCTATGGTTTTTCCAGTAGTCATGTACAGATGTGAGAGTTGGACTGTAAAGAAGACTGAGCACTGAAGAATTGATGCTTTCAAATTATGATGCTGAAGAAGACTCTTGAGAGTCCCTTGGACTGCAAAGAGATCAAACCAGTCAATCCTAAAGGAAATTAGCCCTGAATATTCAGTGGAAGGACCGATGCTGAAGCTGAAGCTCCAATACTTTGGCCACCTAACACAAAGAGCTGACTCATCGGAAAAGACCCTGATGCTGGGAAAGATTGAAGGCAAAAGGAGAATAGGGTGGCAGAGAATGAGATGGTTAGATAGCAACAGTGATTCAATGGATACGAACTTAGACAAACTCTAGGAGATTTGTCTAAGTTCATGACAATTGTCTAAGTTCATGACAGAGGAGCCTGGCATGCTGCTGTGCATGGGGTCACAAAGAGTTGTATATGACTTAATGACTGAGCAAAACCAACAAGTTTAAGAAGGTTCACAAGAAAGAAGCCAGGGATTACTCAAGGAAGACCAGCTGCCTGGTCCAAAGGCATCTCTCTCTTGACCTCAATCATGGTCAAGCCTGGAAAAAAAGAAACTACTTATTTCAAGCAGAGAGGGATTTAATGCAAGGAATCAGTTGTGAAGCTTTTGGAAGGACTAGGGGGTCAAAAGACCTAAGGTTATAGTACTCAAGGCTGTGCAGTTGCTCCTGCCCTTTTTTAGGATGAATGGTTGGAAGAATCATGGAAGTTACTGGAGCTGGTAGTTCTTGCTTTTAATCCTGCCCATCTAGAGATGGAAGCAGAGTGGCTTCTCCCTTCCTATTGTCTTCTGATCTCTCATTACCTCCTATGGGTGGCATCCAACTTGATCAACCAGCTAAGAAGTCTTGATAATGTAGTTTGTACCTCTAGACCTGTAATACAGAGAAGTTATAGCACTGCAAGGCAAATGAATCCAGTAATCAAATGACTACTAGAGAGAGGTGGGGTCTGGGAGAAGACACTGACACCCAGAGTTTTCCTGACTTGGTACAATGAGACATGACCAGGCTTTGAAATCTGACTGAAACTAACTATTATGGACTGAAATGTATTCTCCCACCCAAATTAATATGTTTAAGCCTTAACTTCCCATGTGCCTCTATTTGGAAATAAGGCATTTGAGAATTTATTAAGGTTAAATGAAGCCATAAGATTCGAGGTCTCATTCAATCTGTGTGTTAGTTGCTCAGTTGTGTCCAACTCTTTGCAACCTCATGGACTGTACTCGCTAGGCTTCTCTGTCCATGGAATTCTCCAGGCAAGAATCCTGGAGTGAGTTAGCATTCCAGGTAATCATCCTGACCTAGTGATCAAACCTGGGTCTCCTGCATCGGCAGGCATATTCTTTACTGTCTGAGCTATGAAGGAAGGCCCATTCAATCATACAGGTGTCCTAATAAGAAAAGGAAGAGACTCCAGAGGCATGTGTACAAAGAAAAGCCACATGAGGATGCACAGAGAAGGCAGCCAAATCCAAGTTAAGGGGAGATGCCTCACCAGAAACCAACCCAGTCAGCACCTTGATCTTGAACTTTGAGCTTCCAGAAACATGAGAAAATAAATTTCGATTGTTTAAGACACCCAGTCTGTGACATTCTGTTTTGACCACACAAGCTGACTAATACACTAAGGAAATATATAAATGATGAATATAAATAGTCAAATGTCAGTTCAATTTAGCTCAGCCACTCAGTTGTGTCCGACTCTTTGTGACCCCAAGAACCGCAGCACTTCCCTGTCCATCACCAACTCCTGGAGTCCACCCAAACCCATGGCATCTAGTCAATGATGCCATTCAACCATTTCATCCTCTGTCATCCCCTTCTCCTCTTGCCCTCAATCTTTGGCAGCATCAGGATCTTTTCAAATGAGTCAACTCTTTGCATCAAGTGGCCAAAGTATTGGAGTTTCAGTGTCAACATCAGTCCTTCCAATGAACACTCAGGACGGATCTCCTTTAGGATGGACTGGTTGGATCTCCTTGCATTCCAAGGGACTCTCAAGAGTCTTCTCCAAAATCACAATTCAAAGCATCAGTTCTTTGACACTCAGCCTTCTTCACTGTCCAACTCTCACATCCATACATGACTACCAGAAAAACTATAGCCTTGACTAGACGGACCTTTGTTGGCAAAGTAATGTCTCTGCTTTTCAATATGCTATCTAGGTTGGCCATGACTTTCCTTCCAAGGAGTAAGCGTCTTTTAATTTCATGGCTGCAATCACCATCTGCAGTGATTTTGGAGCCCAGAAAATAAAGTCTGACACTGTTTCCACTGTTTCCCCATCTATTTGCCATGAAATGATGGGACCAGATGCCATGATCTTAGTTTTCTGAATGTTGAGCTTTAAGCCAACTTTTTCACTCTCCTCTTTCACTTTCAGCAAGAGGCTCTTTAGTTCATCTTCACTTTCTGCCATAAGGGTGGTGTCATCTGCATATCTGAGGTTATTGATATTTCTCCTGGCATTCTTGAATCCAGCTTGTGCTTCCTCCAGCCCAGCATTTCTCATGATGTACTCTACGTATAAGTTAAATGAGCAGGGTAAAAATATATAGCCTTGATGTACTCCTTTTCCTATATGGAACCAGTCTGTTGCAACCAGTTCTAACTGTTGCTTCCTGACCTGCATACAGGTTTCTCAAGAGACAGGCAGGCATGTCTTTCAGAATTTTCCACAGTTTATTTTGATCCTCACAGTCAAATGCTTTGGTATAGTCAATAAAGCAGAAATAGATGTTTTTCTGGAGCTCTCTTGCTTTCTTAGTGATCTGGTAGATGTTGGCAATTTGATCTCTGGTTCCTCTGCCTTTTCTAAAACCAGCTTGAACATCTGAAAGTGCACGGTTCATGTATTGCTGAAGGCTGGCTTGCAGAATTTTAAGCATTACTTTACTAACGTATGAGATGAGTGCAATTGTGAGGTAGTTTAAGCATTCTTTGGCATTGCCTTTCTTTGGGATTGGAATGAAAACTGACCTTTTCCTGTCCCGTGGCCACTGCTGAGTTTTCTAAATTTGCTGGCATATTGAGTGCAGCACTTTCAAGCGTCATCTTTCATGATTTGAAAGAGCTCAATTGAAATTCCATAACCTCCACTAGCTTTGTTTGTTGTGATTCTTCCTAAGGCCCACTGATTTTACATTCCAGGATGTCTGGCTCTAGGTGAGTGATCATACCATCGTGATTATCCGGATCATGAAGATTTTTTTTGTACAATTCTTCCATGTATTCTTGCCACCTCTTCTTAATATCTTCTACTTCTGTTAGATCCCTACCATTTCTGTCCTTTATTGAGCCCATCTTTGCATGAAATGTTCCCTTGATATCTCTAATTTTCCTGATGAGATCTCTAGTCTTTCCCATTCTGTTGTTTTCCTCTATTTCTTTGCATTAATCCCTGAGGAAAGCTTTCTTATCTCTCCTTGCTATTCTTTGGAACTCTGCATTCAAATGGGTATATTTTTCCTTTTCTCCTTTGCTTTTCACTTTCCATCTTTTCACAGCTATTTGTTAAGGCCTCCTCAGACAGCCATTTTGCTTTTTTGTGTTTCTTTTTCTTGGAGATGGTCTTGATCCCTATCTCCTGTACAATGTCATGAACCTCCATCCATAGTTCATCAGGCACTCTGTCTATCAGATCTAGTCCCTTAAATCTATTTCTCACTACCACTGTATAATCATAAGGGATTTGATTTAGGTCATACCTGAATGGTCTAGTGGTTTTCCCTACTTTCTTCAATTTCAGTCTGAATTTGGCAATAAGGAGTTCATGATCTGAGCCACAGTCAGCTCCCGGCCTTGTTTTTGCTGACTGTATAGAACTTCTCCATCTTTGGCTGCAAAGAATATAATCAATCTGATTTCAGTGTCTACCATCTGGTGATGTCAATGTGTAGAGTCTTCTTTTGTGTCATTGGAAGAGGGTGTTTGCTATGACCAGTGTGTTCTCTTGGCGGAACTCTATGTCAAATGTCAAATTTATACTAAATTGCAAATTTGCACTACAAATGTAACTTTCTAAAAGATTGCCTACTTATATTTGCTGGACAGAATGTTCTTCAACTAAAACTACATGGTGGGGGCCTTCTCTAGTGGTCCAGTGCTTGAGAAACTGTCTTCTAGTGCTGGAATATGGTTTTGATCCCTGGTCAGGAAACAAAGGTTCCACATGCCGCAGGGCAACTTATGCTTGCTAGAACCACAGAGCCCATGAGCTCTGGGACCTGTGAGCTACAACTAGAGACAAGCCTGTGCACTGCATGGAATAGTGTACATGCCAAAATGAAAGATTCCTTATGCTACAGTGAACATCCTGTGTGCAGCTAAGACCTGACACAGCCAAAAAAAAAAAAAAAAAAACACCCCAAAACTGCACGTTAATCAAATAAAATTAGGAGGTTATTTGATGACAGTCTCTGATCAGGGGAGTTTGTTGGAAGATATGAATAGCAGTGTCATAACAAAATGTCCTCTTTCTGTGGAATTCTCCAGGCAAGAAAGCTGGAGTGGGTAGCCATTCCCTTCTTCAGGGGATCTTCCCAACCTAGGGATTGAACCCAGGTCTCTTGCATTGTGGGTGGATTCTTTAAGATCTGAGCCACCAAGGAAGCCCCAAAGTGCTTTTCTAGTCTGACATATCAATTTTTCCTCTAGACCCACAGTCCTTGTTGGGTTTATATACAAGAGGGCACTCCTCCCCCATAGTGCTGGGGGCAGAGTCTACCAACCTTTCTGATGTTTCCTTTGTGGCTTCCTCCTCTTTTCATACTGACACATTCTGGTTGCCATTTTGTTTCTTTTGGGTGGTCTTGCATTAATCCTTTTGGATAACTCACTTTGATCCTTTGCATGTGTTTTATTGTTTAATTCACAAATTTTCAATTCTTGGGGCAGAGGTGGCATACGTTTAGGCTGGTAATTGCCCAGGATACACTCCTAGAGCTGCACTGCTTGTTGCCTTTGTTCCCTTCTGATCCATGGATACTTGTGCCGCCTCAGTCACTAAATGTTTTGAATGTCAGTCTTTGCCTGTGTAATTAGCACCACAAAGTGTGAAAAGAAATTGACTAGGTTAAGCTGTTCAATTAGCTTTCCAGATAGCAGACTAGACTATTTGAGAACTGTCAAAAAGGTTTCCATCTCCAAAAATAACAGCTTCATCAGCCTATCTCAGAGCATAAAATCCAGTCACTAGAGTTGCTCCTTAATAAATTTAATCTTATTTACCAGGAAGGATAATCAATATGTCTAACATTTAAAACTTAACTACTATGTGATCTTTATTTATTTAATTAAATTTTTTCTTTGTGAGGAGGAGCAGAGAAATATTTATTGCAGGGCCAAGCAAGCTTAAAAACCTCTAAAACTCCCTAATGGCTTTTGGGAAAAAGATTTTATGGGCAAGATTTGGGGTGAGGGTAGCAGGGTGTGTAGCTTTCTTCTGATTGGTTGGTGGTGAGGTAACAGAGTGGTGGCCCAGGAAGTGGTGTCCCAGGAATCCTGTGCTCATCTTGAAGTTATCATCTATCACCTGGGTAAGCTCTTCAGTTCCTGCAAAAGATATCAAAGATGTTGTATATTGTCTTTGAGGAGGAATCCACCTCCAAGTATCCCTGGGAGCCTGCCTCAAGGCTGAACTGTTGTTTCTTGGCTGCTCCTTCCTAGTTTCTTCATCCACTGCCTTCCCTGATTAGCACCTGATTGAATATGCCCTTTAGAACTCAGGGAATGTCATGGAGGCTGAATGAGGTCAGTTTCCTACAAACAAGAAATGGGGAACTTGGAACCCCACAGGATCCTGCTTAGTTTCAATCCCCCCTTTTATCTGATATTTCTCAGTCTTGAGGAGAGCAGGTGTTGGACAAGAAAGAGCATAATGTTTTGGATAGTTACTGTTGTTTAGCCTCTAAGTCATGTCCGACTCTTTTGTGAGCCCATATCCCGCCAGGGTCCTCTGTCCTTGGGATTTTTCCAAGGCAAGAACACTGGAGTAGGTTTTCATTTCCTTCTCCAAGGAATCTGCCTGACCCAGGGAACAAACCTGCTTCTCCTGCATTGGCAGGCAGGCTCTTTACCACTGAGCCACCAGGGAAGCCCCAACATTTTGGATAGAGACATTAGTCATAAACTCAGCAGAATAACTCAGTTTTAGGGGGACTGAGTTTAAATTCTACTATGTGATTTTTAAATGGATCGTTCATCATCACAACAATCCTACTAGGAAGAAAGAAGTGAAAGTGTTAGTCACTCAGTCATGTCCAACTCTGTGATCCCATGGACTGTAGCCTGTCACGCTCCTCTGTCCATGGGATTTTCCAAGCAAGAGTACTGAAGTAGATTGCCATTTCCTTCTCCAGGATATCTTCCTGACCCAGGGATCAAACCCTGGTCTCCTGCATTGTAGGCAGATTCTTTACCACCTGAGCCACCAGAGAAGTCCATTATTAAGAAGAAGGTCATTTATTAGTGTCCTTTCATTGATGAGTCAACTGGAGCTTCAATGGGTTAAATAATTTGTTAGAACTTCTCTGGCAATCCAGTTCACCTTCCAGTGCAGAGGGTGTGGGTTCCATCCTTGGCCAGGAAGCTAATATCCCACATGCCTGGTAGCCAAAAACCAAAAACATAAAACAGAAGCAATATTATAACAAACTCAATAAAGACTTTTAAATGGTCCATGCTTAAACTCAATATTCAAAAAACTAAGATCATGGCATCTGGTCTTATCACTTCATGATAAATAGACAGGGAAACAATGGAAACAGTGGCAGACTTTATCTTCTTCACCTGCAAAATCACTGCAGATGGTGACTGCAGCCTTGAAATTAAAAGACGCTTGCTCCTTGGAATAAAAGTTATGACCAACCTAGACAGCATATTAAAAAGCAGAGACATTACTTTGCTGACAAAGGTCTGTCTAGTCAAAGCTATGTTTTTTCCAGTAGTCATGTGTGGATGTGAGAGTTGGACCATAAATAAGCTGAGCACCAAAGAATTGATGCTGTTGAACTGTGATGTTGGAGAAGACTCCTAAGAATTCCTTGGATAGTGTGGAGATCAAACCAGTCAATCCTAAAGGAAATCAGTCCTGACTATTCATTGGAAAGACTGATGCCAAAGCTGATGCTTGAATACTTTGGCCACCTGATGCTAAGAACTGACTCATTGGAAAAGCCCCTGATGCTGAAAAAGAATGAAGGCAATAAGAGAAGTGGATGATAGAGGATGAGATGGTTGGATGGCATCACCAATTTGATGAACATTGAGTTTGAGCAAGCTCTGAGAGTTGCTGATGGACAGTGAGGCCTGGCATGCTGCAGTCCATGGGATTGCAAAGAGCTGGACATGACTGAGTGACTGGACTGAACTGAACTGATGCCATGAACAGAACAATAATAATAATTTGTGTAACATGATCTATTGGTAAAGAGTAGAAAATCAAATCCAAATATTAACCATTGTGCTTAGAACAAACAAGTCACTTCGACTTACCAGATCCTGTGTGATCTAGTTGTTTCATTTTAGAACTTTTCTCAGACTCTTCCTAATTTGCTTTATTCCTAAGAACGTGACCCCAAGTTCTGGGGCACACAAACATTTTCCCCAGCTATTTCCCAGCAGAAAGACTGACCCCTCTACTGGTAATGCTCTTTACTCATGTTTTTATATGGTTAGCTCCTTGCCTTGCCATTCTATCTAAAATTTGTTCTCTTTTCATATACTTGACCCCTTGTTATATCAACTACTGGTGGCTGTTTGCTTCATAGTGAAACCAGTCTAGGCCCTATGGGGCTCCCGGACACAGAGGGCTTTTTTCCGCCCCCTCTGTTTCTTAAAGGTAAGACTCCAGCCCCCACGACCTTCCCTGAATTCCAAAGGGCAGATTTGAACAGTTTCTAATGAAGGGAGGAGCAGTCACGAAACCATCTAAGGCAAGATTGAAGAGACCAGAGAAACTCATAAAGTCTGGGAGAACTGACCACCAGAAGCAAGGTTAAGGGAGTGCAAGCCCTACACACACCCTAGTCTTGTCAGAGATCCCACCTTTGAACCATTGTTATAAAACCCCTTATCAAAGTCCTCTGAGGTCGGGACACAAAATTTTCAAGGGTAGGAGCTCACTATGTCCCACTTTGCCTGACAAAGCAATAAAGCTATCCTTTTCTACTTCACCCAAAAGTCTGTATCTGAGACTCAGTTCTTCACCAGTATAGAGATGTCAAGCTTGGCATCAGTAGCAGGCATCTATCATAACTTGGAATTGTTTACTTATTTGTTTTCTATATCCTCCTATGGGTCTTCCCAGGTGGCTCGGTGGTAAAGCGCTCACCTGCCAATGCAGGAGATACAAGAAATGTGGGTTTGATCCCTGGGTCAGGAACATCACCTGAAGTAAGAAATGGCAACCTGCTCCAGTATTCTTGCCTGGAGAATCCCATGGACAAAGGAGCCTGGTGGGCTACAGTCAACGGGCTGGAAAAGATTGGACATGACTGAGTATACACACACACACACACACACACACACACACAACCCTCCTACTAATTTTCATGAAGGCAAGGGCTTGATCTTTGTTTTATGTGGCTGTGTCACAAACACAACACAACAGAAATATTGAGTCCTCCATTTATTAGGCACTTAACAACGTATTGACCAGAGATGTATTAATACATCTTTTGTTATCCAAACTTTATTAAGTGGAAACTTATCAATATTCACTTAGATAACAAAGTGCCAAACACACACATTAGTTTCTGCAAAAATCCTTCAATCAATAATGTTAATAAATATGAGCTAAATGCCAAAGTATCATCTATTGTGATCTATTAAACCCTGAAGTTCTTGGGAATAAGACTCAGGATAGTATGCTTTTGTTGGTCACGAACCTCTCAGGGCCTGGGTGGTCTCTGTAACTGGACTGATCATCACAGAGAGTATTCTGAGTCACCAGTGCATAAAGTCACAGAGATGAGGAGGGGGCTGCAAAATGGTTGAGGACAGCTGAAAGCAGGAAAGACAAGCTCCCAAATAAATTTCAGTTGATTCATGTGCTCAATCACCTCCAACTCTTCGCAACCCCATGGACAGTAGCCCTCCAGACTCCTCTGTCCATGGGATTCACCTGGAAAGAATCTGGAGTGTGTTGCCATGCCCTCCTCTGGGGAATCTTACCGACCCATGGATCAAACCCACATCTCTTACATCTACCCAAACTGGCAAGCAGGTTTTTACCACTAGCACCAACTGGGAAACCCTCTTAGTGTGTTTGGGGATTGTAAAAGACTGGTTGGCAGGAACTAGACCTTGAATATGACGTTGAAATTTTGGATTTTATCCTTGTTAGAGTGGACTCCTAGGAGTTTCTGAGTGGACTAGTAATGAATTAAAATGAAGGTTTCTGAAGGTGAGAGATGGAATGATTAATATGAGGAGGGAATGTATACTGGAAAAGGAGCCCATCAGTTTTTGACAAATTGACTATAATGTGGGCAAACCCTGCCTAGGGCACAGCTGTCTCAACTCTCTTCCTGGCAGAGGAAACCAAGGGAAAGAGGCCACATACTGCGTATGGGCTGTGCAGTCTCATCTGTTGTGTCTTTGTTAAACTTGGAGCCATTAGAATAATCCTAAAAGATATTTCTTCTCAATTCTATTAGAAACTGATTGGTATGGTATCTCAGCTCTTCTGTATTGGCAATACAGCAACTGATATAAAAAGTGTTTTCTTCAGAGGATGAGCAATTTCTGTACCTCAAAGTCCTTCTGAATTATCAAAGACATATTAAATTATGTTGACTTGTAGTTAAGATTAACTGGTTTTTAACATAATCTTTGCATAATTAGAACTTAAACATAAGTTGTCATTTAAACCATTTTTATATACATCAATTGATGGCCATTTGTTATCTGCTGTTGCAGTGAAGAAAGATTAGCTTCAGAGAACCTCAGTGTCTTGTACAAGGTCACTTGGCTAGTAGGTAGAAACGCCTGGATTTAAACCTTTCTTTCATTTCCAGTATTTTATATCTTGGTAAAAACTGGAAACTAGTGTTTAATACATATAATGCATCCTTACTAACCAGAATTCTGAATCATTATAGAACAAGCAATTCAGTGGAGTGCAGGGGTTGACTCTACCTGATTTGGTGAAATGTAGTGGGTGTTCAAGTCACTCAGTAACGATAATGATGTCATCACCATTCATTCTGATTCAACCCATCTCAAAGTGAATGTATTTTATAATGTTCCTCAAATAGGTTTAAATTAAGTATTTTTTAATTAAATATTGACAGTAATGTTAAGGCTTCAGTTTCCCCTCATTGGGTTTTAGACGCTACAACTCTAGGATATGGAGTGTGGCTTTGTTCGTTTGCTCTCCTGGAATTTGCAGACAGCAGCTATGTACTTGGCAACAGGTTGATGCTGGCAGAGAGAGAGAAGACGGGTATGAAACAAGTGTGGCATGAAACTGTTTGCTTTTCTCTACCACAGTCTGCTGATTTGACCTGCAAACCCATTCTCCAACTTGGTTAGCAAAACCCGTGAAAACACAGGGGGCTCCATGAAGATGACTCTGACCTTGGCAGCTGGAAAGAGGTTCTGAGTCCAGTTCTAAACTTATGATTTGGGCCTGGGTATTTTTGGATTCAACACTTGCCCTTGGTTAGAAAGTGAAAAACAAGTGTCTAAACACTATTCACTCGGATACTAAAACACATGTTCACTTTTTACAGTGACCCTGGCAACAGAAGGGGAATTCTAATAAATCACAAAGGAGAATAAATCACTTCACCCATGGAGGGAAAGAGACAGCTTGAGAAAAGGGACTTTGGAAAAAGGCTGTCTTTAGATAGCAGTCTCGTGGTAAGTACTAAATATTCATTATACTGTATATGTTTTGGCTTGAAATGCATTATTCTTTGTGATTTCTTGAATCCCATGCTTTCAAAAGCCTCTATTCCAGTTACCCTATTAGCAATATCCCCTGGGATTTTTGTTTCACTTATTTTTTTACAAAGTCAAAAGCCAGCAAGTTATTGGAATGTTTGTATAGTGTCCTAATAGGCAAATGTCATAATCTGTCAGCATTACATGTAATTACATTAATTCCAGCTGAAGTAGACTTTAACCCATACAAAAACACTACTGTACAGTTAATGCCAAATGCCAAGCCTATTTATAGTTGTTCTATCACCCACTTATCTTAACTTTGGGGGTAAGTTGAATAAGAATTCAGTAGAGTTTCTAATATTGAAGAGAAGAGAAAATCTCTGCGATCTTAGGTATAGAAATTAGTTCATTGGTCCATAAACTTTATAAAGTTTGAATGCTGATGATCATCACTCTTATATTGGTTGGGTTTTGTGTATGAGAATCTGGTTAATTCAAGGAAATAGACTATATCAGTGATTTCTGAATGTTGGCACTTCTTTCACAGTCTGAACTAAGATGTTTGGATCACTTACTCAAGAAGGCATCTGAACAGAATAAGAAACCAAACGGAGCAAGTCACTCCTTTCTCTTTTGGTCATTTACTCACATGAAAATTTAGCTTAGTTCCTTCTTTGGCATGTTGTTGAGGAATGTGGTTTATTCATTTTGTGTCTTCCCAGTTCCTGGCCTAGAATTAGGGTCAGAGTAAATGTTTGATAAAAGATTTGTTGAAATGATTTATCAGTTGCCCTTTTCCAATCTCCAACTGCTGAGGTTTCGCATCACAAACTGTTCATAGATGTGAGTTTCTGGGAATTGAGAAAAGGATTGCATTAAACTTTTGTGTCTAGTTCTTAGGTTATTAACATCAACTTCTCTGTCTCTGTGACTGAGGTAGGCACTGAGCAGCATACCTTCAGAGGCTAAGAACTCTTACAGGATTTTAAGCTCTCCTCCCAATGGATGCACCTTCTCTCTCCTGTCTCTAGGTAGAGTGTGGTGAAAATAGTGTGTGTGTGTGTGTGTGTTTCTGTCAAAGAAGCTAAGCTAAGCTATTATCTTTTTTTTGATTGGAAGTGGGTGTTATACTATTTTATTCACATTTAAATTTCACCAAGGGTTCAAGAATATGCTTGTCTTATTTTCAGATTTTTGAAATGAAGGTAAAATGGACTAACAGCTTTAAGGGTACAATGTATTCATATTTAACACTGCACAATATTAACAAACTAGACAATCTAGGGGATGGTGTAACTATATGTTTTGGAGCACAATATAAGGACAAGCCCTGGAATTGAAGGAAAAAGCCACCATTCAGGACTGAACAGAGGTCCTTGGTTGCTGATAGAATCTCCCCTTGACTTCAGACTTGAGACAAACTGTGAGAGTCTGTCAGTATACAAGAACCCTTGAATTCAGGACAAGCAGTAACAGGATAGATTGATCAGAGCCCTTTAGATTGTAGTGGCCTGTCTGAAGCGAGCAGGATTGGCTGGAGGCTGGAAATGTTGCAGCTGAGGTCTGGGATCCTTAAATGAGAGCAACTGTCATTGAAAATTCGCTGATTTCCAAACAAGTTCCTAAGATGTTTCTCCCAAACAGTGTAAGCTATCGTCTTTCATCATTCATGGCAGCACTCATTAATAAAAGATTTTGGATCATTCTCAGGTCTCAGCCAGATGAGTAGAACTTTGTTGAGGTTATTGGTAAAGAAACACATGTAGAGCATGGAGTCCTGATGTGCAGGACTGGGTTGGGGCAAGGAGGGAAGGGGACATGGATTATCACAAGGGTATGAGGAATCTGAAAATCAGAGAAGGTGTTTCAATGAAGTTTTGCCCACATTTAAATTTTCCTGAGGGCAGACTTGACTATGAGCATAAATCAAAGCCCTTCATATCACTCGTGCTGGCTGAAATCCCCAAGCTGAACTTGTGTTCCCATTGGCATATGGCTGTAGCCTGAGTCTTGTCGGGGCTGTGGATCTGTTTCTTTACTTACAGTGTAAGAGAGCACTGCGAAAAGAATGTGTTGCTTGGTACCACATGAGAATCATCATCCTGTTAAATCTCCCTAAATGATGATTGGAAGGGTTTTTGCACTAATGAAATACCTTCCTTGTTTCCTAGAGGCAGATTGAGTGTGACATTTGCATGTGCATGTTGGGAAAATCCTGAAAGAGTGTGTGGTTATGCTCTCCTATGACTCTGTGGCTCCATGTACAGGAAGGCTTGAATACCATTCATCATTACACAATACAGGCCATATGACTAGTTTTTGTCTTCTATTTCACTGTTATGTTCTTTCCTCACATAGAATGCCACTGGTGGAACAATGACAGCAAGAAGATTCTTGTCAGGTTGGTTTTTAGGGCGTGAGACCCATTGAAAGGCCCTTAAGTGAATTTTATTGTGATGCTAAGAGAAAGAGATGAGAAAGATTAAAGCTGACTGGCCCGTAAAGGACTTGAACCCAAGGCTTTGTCCTCTTCTTGGGCTCCATGCCAAAATAAATAACTAGGCAAGAAGCACACAAGGTTGATTCTAGACCAGGGTTTCTGGGAAATACAAGAAAAAAAAAGAAACACCTGGCATTATATCTCACACACTTCATTCCCAAGGCACGTTTACTTTATGTCATTCTATCCCACTCTATTCTATGCTAATTTTAAATCATAGAATGCAATTTGAGAATGAGTTATCTAGTCCCCCCACTTTACAGAAAAAGTATTGAGTTGGTAAAAAAATTCATTCATATTTTTTCAGTAAATGTTATGGAAAATCCCAAGCAAACTTTTTGGCCAACCTGATAGTTAATAATTGGCAGGGTTAAATGCTTTCCCTGAGGCTACACAACTAGGATACAACCAAGAGTAGAAGCAAAATGTCCAACCTGAAGATTTACTTCTTTGTTTCTCAGTCTCTAATAATAACCCAGCAAGAGAAGATCCTTTTGGAAAACTGAGCAGAGGAAAGAGAAACATACTGAACTCTTAAGTCTTGACATTCCACTCCAGTAATCGTTATGAGCCATATTTTTGAGAATTAGAGGGCCCAGAGGTAATTTCCACTTACAGATTTTTGCAGGCAAAAAATTCCTTAGAATGTACTGCAAGGATAAGGGACTATTAACTTCATTACTTTTTCATAATCAAATCATGAAGTGTTGAGTAGAAATTATTGCCCCCCTGCAACAGTTTTTAAAATTTTATGCTGGAGGAACCACAGAATAAAAAAACCCTCACAGTTGAGATACTGAAGAAAAGCTTCAAATGAGGGAATATGAGTTTGTGGTCCTTGGTCACAATTTTTCTTTCAGGATGTGACACAGAGAGGGTGTGTGTGTGTGTCTGCACACATGCTCACTCTAGTAAGGTTGAGTATTCTTTGATGAGTTTTTACTTGATAAATCATCCTTTTAAAGACAAAAGTGGCAGGAAAGTGAAACTGAAATGAAAAATATGTTCAATGTCAGGGGTAAAGACCCTGAGAAAAAGACAAGTGACTGCACATTTGCCTCCCTCAGTAGGAGTGTGCCAAGTAGCCACGTATCCATGGTGAGCACAGTCTTCTCTCTGATAACAATAAAAATCACCCCTGAAATCGGGGTCTCATTTTGACCCAAAGCTCTTCAGCCCACACCCCAGGATGTTTTCTGATCAGAAAAAGTCAGCATTTCACAATGCATTTTATTTGTAAGAATCACCCCCAGGCTATGTGTTTAGCTATTTGACATTTTTAGCTGTGATAGCATTTAGCTGATGAGCAAGTCAGGAAGTGAATTATCATTTTTACCAGCTCACATTTCAAGAGCAAAGATTCTCTTCTAATTTTGGGAAGAATGCTTTTTGCATTTAAGCACAGACAGGCATAACAGTTTCTCTTATGAATGATGAATTCTAGTTGGTACCCCAATCCTTTCTGCCTCACCAAAAGGAAGACTAGATCCTTACACCTAACCTCAGCACAGTTTTGATAGACTTGTGGCAGCAGGAAAAGCCTTATGCATGACCTTCAGTTCATCCTTCAAACTCTTTGATGGTTTGTTTCCAAATCATTACAGTAATTAGGCCTTCCAAAGGCTACATTAACTTTGTTAGTCAACAAGCACCACTGAAAACCTGCTTTATATTTAAGATGCTTTAGTAGCCATGGGATGTGGTGGATAGTTGCCATTCCCCCACCCCACCCCGACTCCAGATACACTCCATCCTTCTCTACCTGGTTGTCCTTCCCTGCAGAGTGTACCACATGGACCTTGTCAAAAGAATTCCTGGCCTTCTGACATCTCATTCAGTTTGGCCAATGGGATGACCTAGCAGGACGTCACTGGTTGGGAGGAGAGAGAGGTCAAGGTAATTGTTTTCCTGCTGTCTCACTGTCTGGCTGTGGACCACAGCGACTGGGCTACTCTTCCCAAGGCCACGACTTTTGTTGGGCAATCCTATTCCACAACTCTAGCTGCAGTTACAATCACAGTTCTCTGTGTTCTGGCACTTTCTCTCTCCCCAGGTTCCTACAAACATTATGGTAGTGATGATTCCTGGATGTCGCCAGCCCATCTCACATTGGTTTGTTTTCGGTCTGCCCACATTTCATTGAATAGTTTCTTTTACCAAAATTTCGTCCATTAGGTGGTTTGAGTGTGTTATCTTTTTCCTGCAGGGTGCCCCTGCCTGATACAAGGTAACATTACTTCTCAAAACGTTTATTTGTAGAAGCTAACCTATTAAAGAGGAAAAATGACATAACACAGAGAAGGTAAACCAGGTGTGACATTGACAGTGATAGGAGTTGAGATCCTCCTTGGAGGACATAAGGCGATGCCACACAAGAGCTGCAGTTAGAGCTATGCTTTGAAGCAATGGAGAGAATTTAGAAAGTGAAGACTGAAATAGAAGAGAAGAAAGAGGCAACCCAAGGGCACATATTGTGCTGTGCCCCTTGGTGACAATTCACTTCACTGCTGAATTACTTTTTCCCAGGAAAGCTTCCTTATATCAAATTGTGATGGTTAATTTTATATTCACTTCAACTGGGCCAAAGGATGCCAAGATAGCTGGCAAAACATTATTTCTGGGTGTGTCTTGCTGGTGTTTCCATCAGAGATTAGGATTTGCATTGGCAGGCTAACACAAAAGACTGCTTTAATTGATGGGTGTGGATATTGTCTGATCTATTGAGTGCCTGTATAGAACAAAAAGGCAGACGGTGGGTGGATTCATCTACTTCTGTCCTCAGACAAAGATGTTCCTGGTTATTAGGCTGTTGTATTCAGACTGTGACCTGTATCATTGGCTCTCTGAGTCCCAGGCCTTGGGGTTTGGAATCAACTATACCACCAGCTTTCCTGGGCCTCCAGCTCCCAGACAGTGATGGGACTTCTCAGCCTCCATTATCATAAGTGTAATCTTTCATGATAAATCTCTTTATTCATACACATACACATGCATACACACACACACAAAGCTCTGACTAACACACGGAATTAAACCTTTCTGCTGTTTTATCTTCAGTTATATCCCTATGTTTAGTGACTGGAAGCTATTCAAAGTAGGGGTCAGCAAACTCTGTAAACAGCCAGAGAGTGACCGGTTGAGTCTGTGCAGGCCCAAGGAAGAGTCACAACGACTCAACTCTGTCTTTGTGCACAGAGAGCAGACACAGACAAGACAAATCAGTGGGCGGGACTTGTGTGCCAATAACACTTTATTTACAAAGACAGGAAGCAGGCTGGATTCTAGAGGGAATATGCACACGTTACAGAAATGGGAAACTTGAGAGTCCAGGTTGGATTTTTTGTTGAGTGCTGCCTTTCTGAGTAGTGACTTGTTTCCCCTCAGGATACACAATATACCAAGGCAGGCAAAGGTATAGGTTGAGGCCATTAACATAAAAATGAAGATCTTCAAGTGGCCAGAAGTTGAGCAAAGGGAAAGATTTTAGAAAGTTCCTGACTCATTGAGACTTTTTCTAAACATGAAATAAGGTTATGGTTAGTGTGGCTCAAAGTAGCCATTGGATTGTGAATACTCACGAAAAAATCTACATCTTGGAATGCTCCAGGCATTTCTTTAGCCTTCTCTACTCTTTTGGTATTACAGTTAGACCACCCCTCACTGGAGGGATCCTGTGCAGAAACTACCAGTTTGCAGGAGAAGGTTTCTAGCTGCTCAAATCCTAACTACTCTTGACCAGTTCTACTAATGGAAACAAATGTTAAGTATGGTTTACTCAGTGCTGTGACCACTGGGCAAAGGCCAAGCTGTCCCCTGGGAAGCCTGACTTTTGTTCTCTGGTGTCAAGATTGTTTGAGATTTCCCAAGTGAGCATCAAGTGGAGGAGGGTCAAGGAATGTGAGGGAGCTTCTTCTTTCCCAACCGCATTATTCCCTCTAATGGGGCTTTTCTCTTAGCCATCTGTTAGATGTCCTAAGAACAGACCATGCTTTGGAGCCTAGTGTTGGAGGGTATGGTTTGATCTGTGAGGATCCAGCTGGTCTTTTTTAAAGAAAAAGCAACAATGGAGAACAGACCAGGTTTTATCTAAGATAGTCACTTTTCTGAAGTGGCATGCTGAATCTGACTGCTCCCCTTAAAAGTGGGAAATGGTAGAGTTTGAGAAGTGTCAGATCCTTTTGCGGATATTTACCTAGTGAATCTGCCTACTAACCTAGCCCAGCATCTTGACCATCATGGCAGATCAGGAGAAGACTGGAGAAATACCCTGTCCAGCTGCCCTCTAGTAGCACAAATCTGTGGGTACTATGGATAGATTCAGAGCAGATGAGCTGGTGGGGGAGGGGAATAAACTGGAGAGGCTTGGCCAAGTGGGCACAGCCCACAATACCTGGTTGCTAAGGGTTGTAAAGGGGCTCCAGATAAATAGAAAGAGATTGTAATCCAATGAGAACAGTGGTGGAAGGGAGGTTAAAGAACTGAGCAATGCTACTGCTGGGGACAGAGTCTGAAGGGAGAGTAAGAACAGAGGACCATATGTAGAATATGCCCAAGCCAAGGGGCTTAGAGTTTCAGCAGCAGGGCTGGTCAAATCTAATACAGAAGCCACCTTAGCAGACATCTCAGCGTGTTTAGGCAGAGAATCATGCATTGAATTTCAAACAGGAGAGCTTTCTACCCTTAGTAATAATTGCAGCAGTTTGTTGACGCTTGCTATGTGCCAGGCACTCTGCTCAGTGCTTTAGGTGGAAGCTGAAACTGTCATTTAATACTCATGAAGCCCTTTAAGGTAGGAACTCTAATTATCCCTATTTTACAAATGAGAAATCTGAGGCTTAATGAGCTCATCGGCTTCCTCAAGGCTGCTGCGGCTGCTGCTGCTAAGTCGCTTCAGTCGTGTTTGACTCTGTGTGACCCCATAGACGGCAGCCTACCAGGCTCCTCCATCCCTGGGATTCTCCAGGCATGAGTACTGGAGTGGGGTCCTCAAGGATAGAGAACTGCAAAGGGAATTAGAGTGAGTGATGAGCTGGATTTCAACTCAGATCTGGCTACCTCTAGACTACTCTCTGCTGTGCAGCTTGGAAGCCGAAAACTTTTTTCTGCCAGTTACTGGGAGCTCCTCACATGATTGCTTCCCAACCATAAAGAGCCCCAGACTCAACAGGGCTAGAGATTTACATGTGTTTTGGCTCATCTGCCATATCTTTGCTTCCTGATGACAGAGGGCTGGTCCTGATTTCGACAAAAGAATTGTCAAGGGGCACAGGTTGGAGGCAGATGGTTATAAAGAATTAAAAAATGCATGTGTTTAAACCTGGTCTAGGCCTAATCGGGTCTTCTGTTTTTTCATATGAACCAGGTCTTGGAACCAGCTTGTATAAAGATTAAACTTTGTAATACACACACGACATATATATGATAGATACATATTTATAATATATAATTTTTCTGTAAGTTAATGTTTTTAGCCATATGAGGAATGATTGTGGTGTGTACATGTACAAGATGAAATTATTGACTAGACAGGAGTAGAGCTGGGAGAAAGTAGTGAATGATGGGGTACACCAAAAATACAGGGGTCCCCAGGTAAGAAGCAGAGTGTATGACTTGAGCGATGCCTACCAAATGGCTTGACCTCCTTTTGACTGGGCCACTTTCTGATGAAGATAGATATGAAGCCAGCATCATTTCCCATGAGGAGATTCCCAAAATATGTCACATGTTTGCCCACTCCTTACAACTGGTGCCCTTTTCTCCGATGTTTCCCATAGGAGGGTCTACCTTTATTATGCTGATGACTCCCCTTAAATGACTCTTCTTGCTCTTCTTTTCTTCATCTCATTACTGAAAATCAGGCAGATGTAAATAAATAAATGAGTTCTTATTAAAATGTCCTTTCCTAAGGTGCTGTAATAGTCACTTCTAATCTTTATCTCCACACATACCGCTTGAGCACATGCTTGTCTACAGAACCTCAACCAAGGTACACTGACATTTTGGACCCTGTATTTCTTTGTTGTGAGGGCTGTCCTGTGCATTGTAGAATGTTTAGCAGCATCCCTGGCTTCTACCTACTGATGTCAATAGCATTCTTCCTTCAGTTGCGATGACCAAAACCGCCTCCGGACATAACTGAATGTTCCCAGGGGAGCACAGTCAGCCCTGACTGAACTGAATGCCCCTTGAGGACATGAGCCTTTTCATACTCATATTTGCATCCCTAGAGTTTGATGCATAGAAGACTTTCCATGAAATGAATGAGTGAGTGAATGTACCAGTGAGTATTTACCAACCAGCAGGAAACACTGGGTATGGGGGGAGATGCAACTACTGGAAAACACCGAATGCTGATTGGGAGGGTCGATGATCCTCTGCTTTTCTGTTTTGCCCAGGGATGAGTCTAATGTGTGGCTAAAATTTTTATTTACATCAGAAATTTTACCATATCTGGACCCTGAGTCTCAAGGTACTTGATAGGACACATTTATGACAAGATTTCAGAGGTTCAAATTTTCTGAAATATATTGGATTTTATGTGTATATGCTTAAGTATATTTTTCTGAGAGGTGGGTCCACAGATATAATCAGATTCTCAAGGGCATCTGACTCAAGAATGGTTAGGTGGCTCTATCTACTATTAGCCTAGGAAGTCCAGCCTGTAGCACCTGCACGCAGATGGCTTCCCTTCCCCAGGTCACAGAGTAGGTCTCAACAGCACCTGCTTCCATCACCTGTGCTCAGATGCTGCCATGAGTGCTGTCTGCCTGCTGTGCATACGTAGCGTCCCACAGATCACCAAATCAAACCAGGAACTGGAAACACTTTGAAAGCTCTTTGCAAACATTGTGTTATGAGTAGATGATGAAATGAAACTACCTCTACACAAGAAATAAGTACAAATGAGCAGAGACATTTGCTTGGCATGTTCTGTGTTGTCTTAAGACTCAGAGATCTGCTTGTCATTATCCTGGTGTCTCTCCATCTTTCAACAGTGGGAATCATCAGATCACACAAGTTTCCATGGCAACTGAGTTTTCTGCATCATTCTCTGGCAGCCTAAGATCATATCTGCAGTGGCCTCTCTCTAGTACTTTGTCCCTAACAAGAGGTAGAGCCTTCATCAATCGCCTTAAAAGCAAGTCCTCAAACCCAAAAGGTAGCTGGGGTGTCCTCTCTGATAGGTGCTTGCTTTCCTTTCTAGAGTTTCTAATGAATCAGCACAGACACTGAGCATCTAGCAGGTCTGAAGCACTGTAAGGTGAGTGCTAGGAAATGCACGGCATGATTTCTGCTTTACAAAGCTCGAGAAATCTAATCACATGTACAGAAATCATAGTAATATCAGCAGGTATGCAATGGTGCGAACAAGAAGCCTGGGATTTAGAAAGGAGAGGTTGCTCTCTGGCTATATTGATCAGGGAGGGGGGCTTCTCAAGAAGGAAAGCTTTCATATCCCTCTCTAGAAAATTGGTCCACATTAATCTATGGTGTCTCTGAGTTCCTGGAAGCAGAAATTGATTGAGAAAGCCACAGTGTCTTAAAAGAACAGACCAGGACTCCGAGGTGCCTGATTATACTTGTGGAATTGCTTAAGACCCTCAGAAAGCTCTATTGTGATCCTGAATTATCATCTTAACTTTCCTCCTGTCCCCTCTAGCCACCCCTCCCAACCCTTTTATTAATATTCTCTTATCCATACTTCCTGGTGCCAGGAAAAATGCACCTCACAGATAAATCACTTTTATTTTCCTTTCTTCTCACTCATTTATCAGTGTATACCCACTGTATATATATTAGCTGCATTTCAGCAGCTTAACTGTCTCACAGTAATTTACCACCCTGTACTCTAGTTCATTATTATCAATTAATATTTATTAAATATCCACAGGGTTCATGGCTATGAATTCAACAGCATTTTTATTACTTTCTGTTGCCTTGCTGTGTTCTGTTGACTTGGCTTAGCTTAGCCAGTATTTATGATCCTCTTGCCAGTTTTCTATTCATGTGACAGCCCTCATATTCATCCCAATTTCAATTAATATTTCAAAAGCAAATCCAGGAGCCATCATATTAAAACGCTTCACTTAACACCAGATGCACTGCCTCGACTCGTGTCCCTTTCATGTACTAATTTTGCAGTTTTCACCTAACACAGAATCCCATTTGTCTGGGCTGCTCTCTACAAGCCCAAACAGTGGTTCCTTCTGGTTCCTTTGCATTCCAGGCAGCTCCAGATGTTTCCTCTTCATAAATTTCAGTCCCTTAACTAGGCTTAATGGATCATAATTGTCCATTTCCAAAGATGCCTCTGAGATTTGCTTGCCTTCTGTCTTTCAGCACCTTTTTGGTTCTTAGTTTGAAGCAGTTGTCTTCAGCTTGGTAGGTTTCCTAATACAATTAATCCATTGACTGCTCTCATGCATGTGTTTAGGGAAATAAAATCATTTGGTCTAGTGAATTCTGGGATCCATCTGTCAGGGCCAGCAGAGAAGCAGGCTCAGGGGCTGTTAGCCTTTTTGTGAAGTGGAGCTATGGTCAGAGGCCTGCCACCCCTAGAACGGCGAGGCCTTGAAGGCTGGCAGGAGTTGGTGCTGGTGAGTACAACCTGAGCTGACATTCTTGAAGGCACCCATTAGATATAACTGGGACGTAGCTGGTACTGTCTGTCATTCCTTCCTCCCTGGTTGGAATCCTAGCTAGATGGTGTTAGGAGGAGCTATTTGGTGATTTCCTGGGCCAAGCTTGGAGCTCTTCAGAATACGTAACTTCATTCCTGTTTCATGAGGTGCAGTAAAGAGGAAGTGAGGCTACGAAAGAGTCAAGTATCACATGGTTAGCATTTGCCATCCTCTTAGGAGGACCTGCATAAGGGTCCATAGTTTTGTCTACAAAGATGGTTCATCAACAGTCTTGTTTCCTTATTTATTGCATCCATTGAGGTTCTCAAAAGAAACAGATGGCACACTGACCCAGAGGAGGGTTTAGTAAAGAACCTCTTTACCAAGGGGTGATTGAATTCAGGGAAACTTATATGACCATAGTGCAGCACCCAAGGCTGGAAAGAGTAGGGCACCATTATGATGCTAGGCCTGAAAGGACTGGGCAAGGGGAGGAAGTAACCAGAAAACCATGTGACTGTAGGCAGGGAGCCACTTGGTAGGAGATGTCATCTTAGATGGAAGGATGCAGACAACCAACAGGGAGGTGATCAGGACATGAAAACTCATTGTGGTCCCCTCTGACTCTCCAGGCTCCTGCTGGCACCTCCCATTTGTCAAACCCAATTGAAAGTCAGAGAGAAAGGGGCCCTCAGAGAATCTGGGGACTGGGGCAGTGCAGAGAAGGATGGAGAGTGAGTGTGTAAGGGCACACAAGGGCGTATTCAGTGAATACGCCCATATAAATATATAGGCATATCCCATATAAATATATGACCTACCTCAGTCCCTCTCTTCTGACATTTCTGGGATGAGAAGATAATACTATCCTAAGTCAGACTAGTTTATTATTTATATACTAGAAGTGGGTTCTTGCCTATTAGATTCGCCAACTTAATTTGACTTGAGCAATATGATGTCACACCTTCAGAAGATAAGTTCCATGTGACCAGAGGCATGATCTTCTCTTCCAGGGTCCTCATAAAAATGCCCAATGCAGGGCTATGTATGTGTTGTGCAGTGGCTGGGGTTCAAAGAGTGTGATCTCGTGAATTAATCGCTGTATTAGAACTCAAAGTCTGTAGATTTAAACTTTAGTAGATGTGTGGGCTTCAGCAAGTCTTTGAAACTCTCTGAATCTCTGTGTCCTCAGCAGTGGGGATGCTATGAAGGCAAAATTAAATAAAGAACAAGAAGTTATTATTACAAGTGAAGTCATACAGGGAAAGATGGGTATCATGTGATCTCACTGGTAAGTGGAATCTAAAAAAGTGATACTAATGAAATTATTTACAAAACAGAAATTGACTCACAGACTTAGAAAACAACCTAGCCAAAGGGGAACAATGTAGAGGGAGGAATAAATTAGGAGTTTGCGATTAAAATATACACATGTCTCTCTTCTATATATAAAAGAGATAAACAGCAAGGACCTATTGTATGGAACAGGGAACTATACTCAGTATCTTATAATAACCTATAATGGAAAAGAAGTTGAAAAATAATAAATATTGACATGTATTATATACATATATGTATAAAACTGGCTCAGTCTGCTGTACACATGAAACTAACATAATGTTTAAATCAATTGTACTTCAATTAAAAAAAATTAGTGATGAAGACAGACAGTCTGTGACTCCACATAATTTACGTGCATAATAAAGTCACCTTTGGCATTGAATGAAAAAAGAACAAGAGAGTTCTGGAAGCTGTAGGATGCTTTGTAAATGAAACAACTTGCTGTCATGGCCCTACTTCAGCTCCTACCTGCTAAACTTCGGTGGATCAAAAATATACAGAGCAGTGGCAGCTTTAGGAAGAAATACGCACTCAGAGCCTCCTGTGGACAGAATACTCCTTTCAAAAGCTACAACAGAAACCAATGTCATGTCATGTAGTGGAAAGAGCATGGGCTGGCTGGAGAATCAGCCTGAACTGGATTTGAATCTCAGCCAGCCCAGTTCTGCCTACCTGTGTGAGCCTGGCCATGCTCTTTACCTCCTCTGAGACTCGGTGCTCTCATCTATAGGAAGAGGTGCTAATCTCCTCCTTGAAAGGATGTTGAGAGAATGAACAGAAAGGATTCAACCAGAGCACATAACCCAGTACTTGGCGAGTGGGCTCCTCTGTGCTGAAAATCTGTGGAGCTGGCCGCCGTGGGGCTTCCAGATGGCAGTTTTCTTTGTCTGCAGATGGAAGGGGGCATTCAGAAAAGATGTTTTCTTAATGTGTGGCTTGCATATATTCCTGTATGCTGTTTAAAAGCTGAATGGCATCTCTGTGATGTTATTAATATTAGCTAGAAATGCTCACCCAGGTGTTAACTCCAGGTTGTGCCTGACCAAACCTTGGATTCCTTTCTTCTTTGTCCAGTGGCTCAGTTGGTCTTCGCCTATTAATGAGCTGTACTCCAGACCTTCTTATATGGAGCGTTATATTTTTTCTGGAACTTTTGGCCTACTGCTGTCACCCTTGAAGCCCAGCCAATATCTATTTATAACAGGCAATTGTATTCAAAAGGCTTCCAGAAGTGCCCATAGTTTTCCAAGCAACTGTACAATGACCCCCTGTGCACAGGGGCCCGCCTGGGCCTCTGGCCCCAGGCCCTGTGCCCCTGATAAATTCAGGCGGGAGGACTGGGCACCAGAGCTCTCCTTTGTCTGCCTGATGCCTTTGCTTGCTTTGAGCTGTGCCAGCTTGGAGCAGTGGGAGATGAGATTCGGGGAAGGGGCTAGAGACCATTTCCCATGTGATTCCTTCTCTTTACTGCAATGGGGTGGGGTGGTGGGGGGAAGACTTGGAGAGGTCGGAGCGGGAAAGATTTTCCACTACATAAAGAGAACGAGAAAGGAAACAGGGGCCCGGTGGCCTCTTGCCAGGCCCCAGGAATGCACCAGCCCTGGGAATTGGCCCCTGGCCAGCCTCCTCAGAGGCTGCTGACTTGGGAAAACAGGCTCCCTGGCCACTGCCAAGAATGCAGACAATGGTCTTTTGGATATTTCACTTTTGAAAGTTAGGCTTTTTGTTTTATTATCACCAAAGGTAACATTTATTGGGCACCTATGTATGTCTGCCAAGAGATAAAATGCATGATTGGAAGTCAGTGTAACTTAAACCAAGCAGAAACACCAGGGTCCTCATATAATATTTACAACCTGCTTCTAATTAGGGCCTAATCCTTTGCTTGGCTACTCTGCTACCTTAAATGTGAGTGCTGAGTGGTAATGTAATTTTAGAATTAAGATTCATTTGTAAGTGCTCAAGTGACTCATATTATGTCACCTGAAAGGGAATCAGTTTGTCCAATTGTCATTTGGCTGAGAAAGGATTTTGAGAGAATGAAGCACAGAACTAGTATGTTCTGTTGGAGGAAAAGAGAACAAGATCAAGCTATTGGTTCAGGATGTAATAGCTCCAACATACAGGATGTGAATTCTGAAATGGAAAGAGGGGGACAAGTTACTCCCCTCAATGTGTCATCACATTGTGTAAAATGATGATGATGGTGTTATGGAAAAATTAGATGACCTTAAAATATTCTTTATTATTTTTAATTGCCATCTGAATAATTGGCATTGATAATAATAGCAGCTAACATTACAGAGCATTTGTAGTATCTTGAGTGCTGAACTTAAATATTTTATTTATGCTCAATTCATTTAATTTTCATAAAACTCTACAGGGAGGAACTGTAATATTGTACAGATGAAGAAACTGAGACTCAGAAATTAAATAAGTTGAGTGCTCCAAGATCACTCGAGTAATAAACTCCAAGGTCAGTTTTACCAAAAAGCTCATGCTCTTTGTAATGAGCATGAGTATCTTGAATGCATTTTAGAGTTGAGAGGAGCTTGCCTCTCTGGGTTTGACCGGGGGCTTTCTGGCTTCCCTTTCCCATGGTGATGGGGTGGTCTACTTACATGATAACATCTTCTGGAGGGTTCTCAGCTGTAGCTTCAATAGCCATTTGACAGTGGTTCTTCTCAAGGCAGTTTTCCTGTTGGTTTGGAGGCCTTTACATCTGATATCAGTGTAGCCTCCTTCATGTTTAGAAACCTTCCTCGGGTTGTGATGAGAGGTCCTACCAGGATTCTGAGCCGGCGGAAGGATGGAATGAGCTACGGTGAAATTCCAGGAACTTCACCAATTTGCACATGAGGCTGTTCTCACACATTGGTTAAAGAAAATTCTATTTATATGACTCTAGGTTTATACAAAAGATGCATGGGAGGGGGTGTGCTTTCTTCCTCTTTCCACAGAGATTCCTCATATTAACAAAGGACTCCTCAGAAGGTTTCTTTAAATAGATTTTAATGCATTTTAAATTGAATTGAATTTCCAAAACTCAACTTGTGGTGGTAGTTTCCCATGGAGCTAAACACCCAAAATCAGACTTTTTTTTTTTTTTTTAATTTTCCTATGATAGAAAACAGATCATACATGGTATTCGGGGTCAGAGCTCTTTCCCCAGGAGCCCTGAAGGGGCTAAGAGCCTGTGACTCTCAGTTCGGTCACTCAGTCATGTCCAACTCTTTGTGACCCCATGGATTGCAGCATGCCAGGCTTCCCTGTCCACCACCAACTCACGGAGCTTACTCAAACTCATGTCCATTGAGTTGGTGATGCCATCCAGCCATCTTATCCTCTGTTACACACTCTCCTCCTGCCTTCAGTCTTTCCCAGCATCATGGTCTTTTCTAGTAAGTAAGTTCTTTGCATCAGGTGGCCTAAGTATTGGAGTTTCAGCTTCAGCATCAGTCCTTCCAATGAATATTTAGGACTGATTTCCTTTAGGATGGACTAGATGGATCTGCTTGCTGTCCAAGGGACTCTCAAGAGTCTTCTCCAAAATCACAATTCAAAAGCAACAATTCTTGGGTGCTCAGCTTTCTTTATAGTCCAACTCTCACATCCATACATGACTACTGGAAAAACCATAGTTCTGACTAGATAAACCTTTGTTGCAAAGTAATGTCTCTGCTCTTTAATATGCTGTCTAGGTTGATCATAGCTTTCCTTCCAAGGAGCAAACATCTTTTAATTTCATGGCTGCAAACACCATCTGCAGTGATTTTGGAGACCTCAAAAATAAAGTCAGCCACTGTTTCCACTGTTTGCCCATCTATTTGCCATGAAGTGATGGGACCAGATGCCATGATCTTAGTTTTCTGAATGTTGAGCTTTAAGCCAACTTTTTCACTCTTCTCTTTCACTTTCATCAAGAAGCTGTTTAGTTCTTCTTCACTTTCTACCATAAGTGTGGTGTGGTCTGCATATCTGAGGTTACTGGTGTTTCTCCCGGCAATCTTGATTCCAGCTTGTCCTTCATCCAGCCCAGCATTTCTTATGATGTACTCTGCATAAAAGTTAAATAAGTAGGGTGACAATATACAGCCTTGACATACTCCTTTCCTCATTTGGAACCCGTTTGTTGTGCCATTCTGTTGTCCAGTTCTAAATGTTGTTTCTTGACCTGCATACAGATTTCTCAGGAGCCTGGAGGTAATTTTTCACTGGGGACAATAACAGGAGGATCACCACCAGGACTCCCAGGCTTCGCTTTTCCTGGGCAGAGTCTTTTTCTTTCATTCTTTTTTGTTTGTTTGTTTTTTAAATTTTTTGGCTTCACCGCATAGCATGTGGGATCCTAGTTCCTCAA
The DNA here is from genome assembly GCA_007570785.1 of Antilocapra americana. Classification (NCBI taxonomy): domain Eukaryota; kingdom Metazoa; phylum Chordata; class Mammalia; order Artiodactyla; family Antilocapridae; genus Antilocapra; species Antilocapra americana. The sequence continues at coordinate 10,104,410 of ML660200.1, read as the reverse complement.
TCAGGGATTGAAACTGCCTTCCCTGTGTTGGAAGTGCACAATCTTAATCACTGGACCATCAGGGATGCCCCTTCTTTCCTCAATCTTGACAGCTCTGGTGGAGCTCATGGGCAGTGCTCTCTGTCACGAAGAATGGGTGGTAACCTACAGTTAATCCAAGCAACTCAGACATCTTCACAACCCTCTTGCATGTCTCTGGAAGACTTTCCTGGCAGTTTTTTCTATAAAACTGTTTTTAAAGAACTTTTTTATATAAAATTTCTTCCCTCCTTGCCAATTATATCTGTTAAACATTTATTTGTACAGATGCCATGGAGCCCAACCCTCTGAATAAATGAAAGAAAACACTGAAATGTAGGACATTAGCTTAAAATTAGATTATGACTCACTGGGGATACTGTACTGAACCAGGTTACATATTTTAATCAATCCTTTAACAAATATTTATTGTGCTTGATTCTGTAAAGAATTTTGTGGTTAAACAAGCCAGCTACTGGCCTTCTCTAATAGAGCTTATATTCCAGTAAGTTTTCCCAACAGTCTGTGAAGCAGGTATCATGCTTCCCATTTTAGAGATGTGGAAACTGAGGCTCACAAAGGTTCAATCATTTGCCCCAGACAGATCACCCAAATTAGTAAGAGGTGGAATTTGTTTCAGAACCCAAACCAAGCTCAACCAAAAGTCAGTTGCTTGGTTTTTCTATACCCTGCACTAAGTATCTGAAGCAATTAATGATCAAATCTATATTTCTTTTATATTTATTTGATAATTGGAAATTATCTGGAAGTCACAGTGACAACAACAACAACAAAAAATCCCTGGTTTTAAGTGAGGAATTAACCAGGATGAGTCTTAGTAGAATGGAACCAGAAAGATAGTTAATCCTCTTCCCTATGTGGTTACCATATCCCCAGTGGGAAATTGGAAAAGTATTTATAGGGGTTATTAGTGAAAGCATAGCTTTGCAAGTCACACATTTGGTATTTCAAATCCTTCTGCCCAGAGAGGATTGACTGTCCCTGTTGATAAGCACATTGCTGTGGGGCTCCTTTAGAAAGGAAAAGGGGACAGCCTGGTAGAAATGATGTGTCACTCTCAGTGTCACAAAATATGACCCAGCTCTGCTGCTGCCTGGCTGTGTGCCCCTTAACATTTTCTGAGCCTCTGTTTTCTTCACAACTTATATTAGAATCAAGTGACACGAGAGGGGAAAAAAATTGAGAGAGTTGAAAATTATACCCCTGTAAACAAAATAAAATAAAAATTATACCCCAGTAACAAATGAGAACAGTAACAATATGGAATTAGGATAAGGAATAAGGGTTTTGATTGCATACGGTGAGACCCCCAGTACCTGGTGGAGGGCCACTTTCCAAGATGGTCCATGAATGGCTGAGCAAAAGAAAATGAAGGATAATGGTTGCACTAATGAAATAAAAACAAAGTGTCATTGCAATGGCCCTGGCTTTGTTCTTTTTATGTGTCCCTACATAAAGCTCTGTTCTATTGAGTACAGAGAGTGAACCACACACATTCTTTTATTTTTAAAATTTTAATTGAAGTATAATTGATTTACAATTTGTGTTTCAGGTATACAGCACAGTGATTCAGTTATACACACACACATACACACATACACACTTATCAGTGAATCACTGTGCTGAAACTAATGCAACACTGGGTTGAGAAGATCTGGAGAAGGGAATGGCTACCCATTCTAAGTGAAGATTTCTATGTCTACAGCCTTTGTATACACACCTAAATAATAAACTGACTAACTAAATGAATAAACTAAAATTCTCTTGGTTGGAAAAGTCCATGGACATATATACACACACACACACACATATATATTCTTTTTGAATTCTTTCCCCTTTTTTCTTAATTAAATAAAACATGATGACTTGCCCCTGAGAGCGGTAGGTGCATCTGGCCACTCTCAGATGTGCAGGAAGCAGTTCACAAAACTTGATGTGATCTAAGAAAGATCATGGTGAATACCTGCCCTTACTGGAGCAAGGAAAAGGGGCCACCTCCAGCCAAGGCCCCATCTCCTGAAAGAGCTTCAGCTTGCCCCAGACACATTTGTAGGCTTATCATTTAGTCTTCCATTTACCACATGGTCACTGAGTACCTTCTGTACAAGGCACTCTCCTCCTATTAGAATCTTTTGAAAATGTAACTCTCTTAAAAATTCACTATTTCTTTCTCTCCGGATTTCTGCCATGCATCCTTCAGAGCTGTGATGAGGACCCTCTTGGGAAGCTGCACAGATGGGAGTCACAGACGCTTGTAACATGTGCTGTAAAGAGCTGCACTCAAAAGCATTGTCTTTCTCTGTGTTGGTCCTTTATGAATGTGGAAAGTGGAAGTGGATAGGTGACAGAAAGGGGAAAGAAGGCAGAGAACTGAGTCAGTCCTGAGGCTGGAATAACTCTCTAGAGATAAGCTAATGACTTTTGGGCTGAAGGAAAATGAGAGACTAGAAAAATGATCACATGACATGCACACACACATAGATACAACAATGACACACATACGCACCCACTGACACAACAGATATCTAATAGTTGGATCCAGTTTCTTCTCTGCTCCCTCACTTCTCAGATACGAGCCAGCATTTATGTGATATTCCAGAGTAGGTAAGGACCCTAGTTCATAATGTCTGCATGCGTGAAGGGAAGTCAAGGCCCCTGAAATGACACAGCTCGAGCATTATACTTTTTTGCCCGTCTCCAAAATGGGGTAAAGTTAGTACATTTGGGAGAAGACACACATCAGCCAGATAAAGAAAATGTGCAAATACACCAGACAGAACTATGCATGGAGTTGTGAGATGTTGGAGAAACCCAAGGCCAAAGCCAGACACCAAAGTAGTAGGCATTGTACTTACCACCACATGAAGTGATGAGAACTCAGAAATCTAGGAACCCTCCATGCTCTCATGAAGCAAGGGCTGTGTGTTAAGTGTTAGAAGTTACTACTCCTTCCCTTTTGAGCTCTGTGATTCATAGCCTTGTCCCATGTTTCAGACAGTCCCAAGAGGACTAGAAATTGATAAGGTGCCACATTGTGGTATTTCTTAAAACTAATTATCTGAGAGAATTCATGGAAAATTGAATGGAGTAAGGGTTCACACTTGACTAAGATTCACTATCATGCATGACAACGTACAAATTGATCCTTTAGGAAAGTTAATAACTTAGCCAATGTTAATAGTAACCAGTTAGATCTGAACATCAGAATTAATCAAGATTTCTATGTCTACAGTCTTTGTATACACACCTAAAGAATAAATTGACTAAATGAATAAACACAACTTTAATTCTGAGTACATAATTAAAGAGCTTGAGCTCTCTTTGCAGTTTATAAATGCAAATTTTTTATTAGTAAAGTTAAAAACATATCTGTGGGCTCTAAGTTCTAGTACTTCTTTATGGGTGCAACATTCTAAAGATATGAGTTTTATATCTCATTTATTAAGTTCATTAGATAAATTCACAAGGGTTAAGAGCTAACTTCTATGTTTACAAGTAGGCAGGTAGATTCATTGTAACTATTGGGTTTTGAGTCTAGCTAGCTTCTATATGAAAAGGCTCCTGTAGTCCTTTCCTGGCCTAGTCCACAGAGGGCTCAGTAAAGGCTTGGGAGGTTGATGCCAAAACTTGGCCTCTGTGCATCAATGCTGAGTTAAATCTTGGAGGAGAGTCTTGGGTGAAGTAGAAAAGCATAGCTTTATTGCTTTGCCAGGCAAAGGGGGACACAAGGGGTCTGTGCCCTCAAAAGCTGTGTATCCTATCCTGGGGGGATTTGGTGAGGAGTTTTATAGCAATGGTTCAAGTGTGGGGCTGCTGATAAGGATCAGGGTGTGTGCAGGACCTGCACTCCTTTAATCCAGTCTCATGTGATCTACTGACAAGCTTCTGTGGTTTGGGGTTATCAAACTGTGACTCTCTATCTAGAATGAAGAATGCTTCATCAGATAATTAACATCTTCCATTCTTGGGGGTTTTCATTCTGTAAAGAGCTCAAAGACACTGTTATGTACATCCCTTGAGTTGGAACCAGGCTTCTGTCCCAAGAGCCCTATTGTTTCTTGGCTGCTTCTCCCTTGTCTCTGCAATTCTATCCCTCCCCTGATTAGCAAATAATTGAACCTTCCCTTTGAAATAAAGGAAAGTGCAAGAAGCCAGGAACACAGAAAGGCTTCCTTGCCCAGGAACCCCACAGGGTCCTGCTCAGTTTCAAAGTGAGTTGCCAAGTGCTTACAGACTCCACACTTTTGGACCCAGCTTTGTCTCTAATGAATTGAGTCACTCTAGACAAGTTCCCTGTTTCTTTTGAGTTTTAGCTTCACCTTTTTGTCTTTGTGATCAGAGGATGGTGCTGAGTAACCTATCAGGTTCCTTGGACCTCAATGATTCTGTGATATCAAGTACTGAGCATATTGTGAGGAATGCCAAAGATGGGGAAAAACAGATTCCAGCTACCACAGTGTTGCCAGTATAGCTCTGGAGATGGAGTTTTGATCACTGAGAAGGCATAGCAGGCCTTTCCTTTGGATTGCATTTATTTATTTATTTTTTTGGAGATTCTTTAATTTTATTTTTTATTAGTTTTGCCATACAATGACATGATATCACCATGGGTTTACATATGCTCCCCCTCCAGAACCCCCCCTCCCTCCTCCCTCCCTCCTCCCTCTCCCCGGGAAATCTCGGTGCACCAGCCCCGAGCATCAATCCTGGGCTGGCGATTGATTTCACATATGATAATTAACATGTTTCAATGCCATTCTCCCATATTATCCCACCCTTGCCCTCTTCCACAGAGGCCACGAGTCTGTTCTATACGTCTGCGTTCCTTTTGCTGTCTCGCATGCTGGGTTCTTGTTACCATCTTTCTAAATTCCATATATATGCGTTATTATACTGTATTGTTGTTTTTCCTTCTGGCTTACTTCACTCTGGATAATAGGCTCCAGTTCCGTCCACCTGAGTAGAACTGATTCAAATGAATTTTTTTTTAATGCTGAGTAATATTCCATTGTGTATATGTACCACAGCTTTCTTATCCATTCGTCAGTTGATGGGCATCTAGGTTGCTTCCATGTCCTGGCTATTGTAAACAAAGCAGCGACGAACATTGGGGTACACGTGTCTCTTTCAGTTCTGGTTTCCTCGGTGTATATGCCCAGCAGTGGGATTGCTGGGTCATATGGCAGGTCTATTTGCAGTTTTTTAAGGAATCTCCACACTGTTTTCCATAGTGGCTGTATGCATAGAATGAATGAAAATGAAAACACAGCAACCCAAAACCTATGGGACACAGTAAAAGCAGTGCTAAGGGGAAAGTTCATAGCAATTCAAGCTCACCTCAGGAAACAAGAAAAAAATCAAATAAATAACCTTACTTTACACCTAAAGCAACTAGAAAAGGAAGAGATGCAGAAGCCCAGGTCTAGTAGAAGGAAAGAAATCTTAAAGATCAGGGCAGAAATAAATGCAAAGGAAACAAAAGAGACCATAGCAAAAATTAACAAAGCCAAAAGCTGGTTCTTTGAGAAGATAAATAAAATTGACAAACCATTAGCCAGACTCATCAAGAAACAAAGGGAGAAGAACCAAATCAACAGAATTAGAAATGAAAACAGAGAGATCACAACAGAAAACACAGAAATACAAAGGATCATAAGAGACTATTATCAGCAACTATATGCAAACAAACTGGACAACCTGGATGAAATGGACAAATTCCTAGAAAAGTACAACTTTCCAAGACTAAACCAGGAAGAGATAGATAATATTAATAGACCCATCACAAGCATGGAAATTGAAACCATAATCAGAAATCTTCCAAAAAACGAAAGCCCAGGACCAGATGGCTTCACAGCTGAATTCTACCAAAAACTTAGAGAAGAGCTAACACCTACTCTACTCAAACTCTTCCAGAAAATTTCAGAGGAAGGTAAACTTCCAAACACATTCTACGAGGCCACCATCACCCTAATTCCAAAACCCGACATGGATTGCATTTAAATATGTGATAAAGGGAGGAATGTCTACAGATGGAACTGCAGGGAGAGAATAAAGGGAAAGAAATGTATGTCACAAATATATCACTATCATAAACTCACTTGTAAGGTTCTGAGGAAAATTCAATAGGAGGTAATTTGTACTATCTGAAAGTTATTTGCTTAGATTCCTTTCAAATGCATAAAGATAACCTTATTTGTTTTTATTAATTTTTAAAATATTTATTTATGTTATCATTATTTATTTGGTTGTGCTGAGTCATAGCTGTGGCACAGGGAATCTTGGATCTTTGATCCTGCATGTGGGATTTTTAGTTGTGGCATGTGGGATCTAGTTTCTGATCAGGGATCAAACCTAGGCCCCCACCATTGGCAGTGCTGAGTCTTTTAGCCACTGGACCACCAGGGAAGTCCCAAGATAGCTTTTTTTAAAAAAAGTCAGTTTACAATCCCATGTTAATGCTTTAATTTCTCACTTTGTCCAAAGCCATCTTGTGAGATTTACAGTGAATTTCAGGATTCTATTTTTCCCAACATACCGTTGCTTCAACGGGATGTGGCTAGTTGGTATTATATTTGAGAGATGTTATTCCTATGTCTGGTTTGCGTATTTCCCACTAGAGTTGTTCCTCTTCTGCTTTCCAAAGTTATACTTCAGAAAAACACATGTCAGTGGAGCAGTGTCTTTGACCTGATAAGCATGCGTAAGTTGTAAATTATAAGGAAAGGTCTTGTCACAAGTCACAGTTTTGTGGACTTCAGAGGGGTTGAGTAAATGGTCAGACCTCACTGATTTGGAAGCTTTGGAGTTGATGGTCTGTGTGACTGAATAAAAGACTGACGGTTAAGGCAATTCAAATTTATAGTTGAATTAACAGTGGATAGAATTTTTCCACTCTGTTTGAAAGATGAATAAATAAGTTATGATTGGTATCACTTTGCCAAAATATCCACATCCCTCTCCTCCTTTTCTTCCTCCTCCTCCTCCTTTTTGAAGAAACCCTTGCTTGGAAGAGGAAAAGCAGGGGAGAAATGAAGAGATGGAAGCATTTGAAGAAAGTATAAATAAAATTGTAGTGGGGTAAATAAGAAAACAAGCTCCACTACCTCAAAGTCTCACAGACAAGCCTGCAGAAGGGTCTGAACGAAGACTGTTAGGATAGGGACTGCTTTTGTCTTTATATCATTTGAGAGTGAAAGAGTACCCAATCCATTAGATGCCAGTTGAATAAATATATGATATTGTGATGAAGAAATACTGCAAAATGGCTCTGAGGGTCTAGGATAAGGACCCAAAGCTAGCAAAGCTCCAGGAAACAGAGGTTGCTTCTGATTGATAACTCCCACTTGGTACCAGTTCTGAACTTGAGAACTTTGTCAGTCAGGTGAGTGCGAGGCATCAAATTATTATCCTCAGCACAGGGAAGATATAATATCTATTGAATAAATGAATGCAGAAACAGGCATCCATGTTCCTAAAAACAACGCGTCTTTTTCACAAAATTCCCTGTTTTCCTGTAAGTTGATATAGACTCAGTAGATTTCAGATGGAATAATTTTACATTTCCAGGTAATCAACTCACAACTCATGAATGTTTACAGTGTTTGCTCTTCTAAATCCTTGTGACTAATCAGAGAAACTATTTGAAAAATATCTTTGGGTCACAAACAAATTGGGATCCACTTTTTACCTCTGAAAAATTAGAGATACAAAAAATAATAACACTTAGGCTTTGTGTCACTTTTCCTTGGCATCAAATTGTGGGTTTTTTAATCTGTAAATATTTTCAATAAATATTGTATTTATCAGTAAATATTTTGATGTGCATTTATAAAAAACATTTCTGGTTGGTTTTTGATGAGGTGGCTAGAAGAGGTATCTGCCTGGCATGGGTTATAGCATATGACCTTTGAAAATGTGGTTCTTCTGTCTAGTTCATGTGTTTTTAGGACCCAGAGGTGTTTGAGACAGAAAGACAGACATGTGTTCCACCGTCTTGGGATAGTAGTTTAACTTGCAAATAAGCTTTTGGAGTTAAATATTTATATTTCATATCCAGATAATATAAAACTTTTCTGTTTAAAGACTGTTTCATTTTTACCAATTTGGTACTGGGTTGCAAACCAAAAATAGTTCCTAATTCTTCAGTAGAAGTCCTTATGACTCTGATCAAATCTGAAAAAGTTGCAAGCAAAAAGATAAAGCCGTGGATGCCTAGGCACTCCAATTTAGTAACTGGAATGTTACCAATGACTTCCCAGTTAGTTTTAAAAGGCTACCTTCTCCCCACACAAAGAAAGTAATGTTGACTTGCCAACCTGTATTAGAACTCAAATAAAATGTCAGCCAGCAAGTTCCTTAAGTCAAGAGGTCACAGATCTGGGCATGATCACTACATTTCAGATAGGTCTGGGTTATTCTTGGAGCCATAAAATAAATGTATGTGTGGAAGCTGAAATAATGAACCATCAAAGCTTGTGAGATAATCATATCAAGCTTGGGAATCTGAGTTGATCACCTCTTGAAGAGGACAGGCCCTCTCATCTCCTCCTAGACCTTCAGGTCAGCGCAGCCAAAAATCACTTCCATCTTCTCTTACAAGTGTTTTTGCTGCCTTTTCTTTTCCTTTTATTTTGCCAACTCTTCCCTTCATCCCTTCCATTTCTTCCCTCACACACATTCTGCCTAATTACATGTTAATGTAAATATCCTGAAAGGAATCCATGAATTCATCTGGACCCTCTACTCAGGGCCTTGTTCAGCAGATTCGCTTATTAACAATAAACTCTTACCTTACCTTCCAAAATATGAAACTCTGAAAACTACCTCTAGCCCTTGAAAATGTGAGGCATAGCTCTCAGATGCTGAGCAGTTACAAACACAGCCTCCAATTAGCAGCATATTTGTTTATGGACTTTTTATTTTCCTTGACAAAAACCTCAATCACTGAAACCTGGCATGAAATTTCAAAGACTTAGTCTCTATGAGAAGCTACAGGATCAGAACAGTGGAGAGTTTTAAATCTGGAAGGGGTCTTAGATATTTGAATAGAGATTGACTATAGGCGCAGCTCTGCAGGTTGCATTTGCTCATTTTGAACATCCTGGTTTGTGTTACGTGACGTTCTTTGTGTCTGTCTGAGGATGCAGAGACAGAATCCCCTATGGGTCTCTAATTTTTCCTGGAGACAAAGGCCTGTGTCAGAGCAGAGTTAGCCGTGTTTTGAACTTGTTTGCTTTCTTCCCAGTTAGTCACAGTCATATATAAAATTTGAAAATGCCAAAATTGCCCAAGGAACAAATAAATCTTTCAGAGGTCTAAAGCAATTTCTCCCTGGTTTTCCATGCTCTGGAATGGCAGATAGCAGATCTAATGTTATTAAAAGCAGATCTCAATATACAGCAAATGTGTCCTATATGATAAAGTCAATTAGTGAGGACCAGGGAAGGAATGCCAGAAAGAGTGGATAGAGGCTGGATCACTCTTAGTGCTTTGTTACTTCCTGGTGATCTTCCTGGTGGGATGCTCTACTGTGGGGGCTTGGGCTAGGAAACCCTATCTGTGAGCATCTTATTCAGCCCATTCATAGCTCACTCATGACTGAAACTTGGCACACTGGAGTCCAGGCAGGAGGCCATGGCAACCTATTTAATACCAATGTTCAGAACAATCTCCTTGTAATGAGGGCAGTATTAAGAAAACAGACCTTCTGCCTCATTCTTGCCAGAGCTTAAAGATGCTAGGCTGTGTTGTAGTAGGGCTTTTCTTTTCTCTTAAGTCAAATTTTGATCATCCTTTATCCTCAAATATAGATGAGCCATGTTTGATATTTGGAAAATAAATTCGTGGTATCAAATTTTCAATGCTAATCTTTTAAAATTGGCAATTGCCTTAGCTCAGTTATATGTTCTCTAACCCTATCAATCTGTATAGTACTTGGTTTCCATGGGAATAAGCTTTGCACGTTCATTCATTCAGCCCAGAACCTGAATTAATTCAGAAGGCTGTGGTTGTCCTGACACTCAGTGCTAAGCAATTCTCTTGATAATTTGAAACATCATCTGTGTTGCTCCATTTCTCTGTTTTGTGTGTGGTTTCTTTTATTTTTTTCATATTAATAATCTTATTGCACCTACTTTCTGCAAGAAATAGTTCTTTGCCAAGATAATTGGAAGTTTTTTGCTTTTTAACTTCTTCAAATCCATCATAAGAACCTCAATCTTTCCTTTTTCTCATAAGCTAATCAAATTGTCCAAATAGATGCTGATTTGTAATCATAGGACCATAATTCTCCAGTTTGAGATAAAAGTCAAAATCACACAGAAGGCTCAATAAAACACGGATCGCTGATCCCACCCCAAGAATTTCTGATTTGGTAGGCCTGGGTGGGGCCATGAATTTCCATGTCTAACAATTTCCCAGGCGATGCTGATTCTGGTGCTGATGGATTGGGATGTACACCTTGAGGCCCATGAGGTTTGTCAATGTTAAGTTGTCACAAAAGAACCACAAGGCTCAGAGAGAATTTCTGGAGAAGTTGCTCTGTACTTGGTTAGCACGTTGTAAATTTTGTCAGATGTATTTTTTTTACTATCTTGACTTTGTGTAAATTACATGCAAATTCAAGAGGGATACACAGTGAAACCTATAAATAGAGAAGGAAAGAGAATGAGCATGAGGTGGAGAACAGAGTAGACTTTGAAGACGATATTAGACTAGAGCTGACCACGAAGCAAGTGGAAAATGTAATTTTCATAAAGCAGGTAGTTGTTTTTTCTTTTTTTATAGGAAGAAAACTCCTTAGTTGATTTATTGTTTAAATTATAGAAAAGCAGTTCAGTTATAGGACATGTCCTTGCCTTTAAAAGATCAGTTTTTCCATATCATGGCTCTGTAATTTGTGTTAAAAAGTAGATTCCAAAGTTCCAAAGAGGGATCATGCTTTTGAAATTGTGTCTTCAACTAGCTCTATAGGTATTTCAATTGATCTAAACTTAAGTTATTGTCAAAGTTTCAGATGCAAATCTTAAAAAAAAAATTTGAAATATAGTTGATTTACAATGTTGTGTCAGTTCTAGATGTATAGCATAGTGATTCAGTTCTACAAGTATATTTCTTTTTCAGGTTATTTTCCCATATATGTTATTACAGAATATTGGTTAGTGTTCCCTGTGCTATATAGTAGATCCTTGTTGTTATCTATTTTATATATGGTATTCTGTACATGTTAATCCCAAGCTCCTAATTTATCCCTCCCTTCAACTAAAACAGATGATTTTCTCTTCTTTTTTAAAATAATTTATTTATTTATGGGTCTCCTGGTTCTTCGTTGCTGTGTGGGCTTTTCTCTAGTTGTGGTGAACAGGGGCTACTGTCAAGTTGCAGTGCTTTGACTTCTCACTGTGGCAGCTTTTCTTGTTGCAGAGTATAGGCTCTAGAGTGTTTAAGCTTCAGGAGTTGTCGTTCCTGGGCTCTAAAGCACAGTCACGGTAGTTGTGGAGCGTAGGCTTAGTTGTCCCCCAGTACATCGGATCTTCTTGGAACATGTGTCTTGCATTAGCAGGCCAGTTCTTTACCACTGAGCCACCAGGGAAGCCCTAAGGCTGGTACTTTTTCAATCAGCAATTAACAAGTAGCACAGACTTGGGTTCAAGAGATGCCCCATGTGTCGCCCACAAGGTTAACCGCTGCATGTGTAAGCAGGATTTCCACTTTTTCTGCGAGGCTTCCTCTTGTTATAAACTATCAGAGATTCAACAATGATTCACCAAGGGCTGCCTTTTAAATGTCTCCTTGTCTATAAATAATGTCCAAAGTTGGCTTGGACATTATCATCTCTAAAAGGATTTTGTTAGATATATTTGACTGAACCACTGGTGAAAAAGCAAACAATGACAAAAACATTTTTTAACCTTGAGTATTGTTGGATTTTGTATACACTCCTGGTTTTAATGAACTTCTGAATAGACGTATTATGATCTGTCAAAGTAAATGTACTTATTTCATTTGAGACCTTGAGATATTGTGACATTCTATGAGGAGGACATAAAATTTTGCCTGAGAGTAACCAGTAAAGAAATGTTTTACTGCTTATTTATTTTAAATGTAATAATTACCTAATAATTCCTTGTCTAGTATTTATCCTACTCAGATGCATTAGCAGGTTTATTCCTAAATGAGACTAATTGACACCCCCCACTTCCCCACCCCCTCCATACCCATGTCCCTAGATTGAATCCTTCTATGCTCTCCTGAGGTCTTTCTCTGCACATATAATCACAGAAATGGCAGTTTCAGTATGAAAGAAGAACTAAAGAAGCTGTTCTGGCTTTGGACTCTACAAATCTCACAGGAGTTTAAATCATACTAGTTCTTGGCAGGTAATGGCTGGTTTTCAGCTCATTCTGAGTGTGCATGTGTTGCTTGGTCAAGTTGCCATGTTCGTGTGCTCCTGTTATGCACACCTCTAGCTCTTCATAGCTGTACCACAAGGTGTTCTATCACAGAACTCTGCCAGAGATCACGTTTTCAGTTTCTCCTTTCAAATATCATCATTGGATTGTTGTACTCTCCTTCCCATGGACCAGGAGTCTTGTCTGGGACTGGTAGGATTTTCTATTCCCTCAACCTCCCAAGTGGTGTTAGCAGGACACTTGATTGTTTTGTGGCTGTCTTCTGACCTCTGGGAAATCAGCAACTACATTATTAGTGGGAAGAACAGGAAAGGCAGATCTGAGAGACAGAGATGAATATATTTATTCATTAGGTTGGCAACCACTTAGTGAGCATTAGATGTACCCTCTATGTATATGTGTGTGTATTCATATAAATGATGCACAATCTTCAGCCTTGGGGAGAGGGGATTAGATAGTTTATAATCTAGCACTATGGTTACTATGATAGAAGGAGAAGATGCTAGGGACACACAAAGGTGAGTGGTTGGAGGGCTGCCTAATAGAATTAGGGAAATCTCCAGTGTGTTTTAAAAAGAGAGGAGATTGGAAGGAAGATGACAGAAGGAAGGATATTTTGGACAGAGAAATGTAGAACAAGCACGATAGTATGAGAGAGCTAGTGTGCTTCAGGAATGGCAGGTGGATGGGCAGAGTCGGGAGATAGAGTGTCACCAGAGAAGTTGGACATGAACCTGGAGAGGGTAATAGGAACCAGGTCATGAAGAGTGTTATATCCTGTGCTAAGGAATTGGGATTTCAGTATAATGATATACGATATGGACTGCTTTTTCAACTCAAACCTGGGATGAAAATATTGAAAATGGATTCAAGGGGCATACGACTTGAAGCCCAGAGACTGGTTAGAAAATATTTCTGTTAGTTTAAGAAAAACCCAAGAATAAGCTGAGCTAGGGTCATGGCAGTGGGAATGCAGAGAAGAAGGCTATTTTGAGAAAGAGGATTGGGAAATTTTGGTGGTCGGGAAGAGGGCCTAAGTGAAAGCCTGAGGCTTCCGGTTGGGGCCAGATAGGAGTTAATCTCTATTAACAAATTTGTTAGATAGCCTCTCTGGCTTTTGTTGTGGTTAGGATGAACAGTAAAGGCACAGTGAAGAGTCAGTCTTGAGCTAAAGAGGCAAACCTACATCTCTCCATTGGTAAAAAGAAATAGAAAAGGGGCCCTTTGTAGGCCTTGTAATACCCACTCCAGAGGCTGCATTATGGTCCACAGCATCATCTCTGAACAGGACGGTCTGCCAAAGAATGCATATTCATGTAGAACAAGCTAAAGAGCCACCAACCTATTCTCATAAATCCTTTCTTCTCTGATGTTACAGTGAGTTCTTGGGTAAGTAAGAAAAATTTGACCTCTCTCTCTTTGTTCTGTTGCTTCCCAGAAAGTGAGCAGTCTTGAGATGGTGGAGCACAGGGCAGCTGGCTGATCTCAGACCTTCCAAATCCTCCCTTTTGTCATCATCTCTTGGTCACATCATCTCTTCAGTCTGCTCACTTTTTTTTTTCTTTTGATGGTGCTACACATTCTAATGTAGTACTCTTCTCTGTACTATAAGCAAATGGAAAAGTTAGCTCTATAAAACAATTAGTGGCAAGTTTTTAATTATGTAAAAGGATGATGACTACATAACATTGTACAGTGGAACTTGAAAACTAACTCACAGCTAGCGAGTGGAAGGGCTGGAATTCACATTTTTCCTGAGGGCTTCCACAGAGATGGCATGGATGTACATGGAAAATTTAAAAATAGCCAGATCCTGAATCCTGCATCAGGTTCTTGTGGGGCAGGTATTATGAACAGCAGTAAGTAGACTCGAAAGAAGAGTTAGATCAAAGAAAGAAGCAAGCATTCTGGCTGAAATGCTAGCTGGGAAAGCCAGGAAAAATGGAAAGCCTACGAAAAATGGAAGCTCATGGGGAAAGTCATAAGAAGTGGAAAAATAATCCTCCAATAAAAGCAAGAAAAATACATGAAAGAGACTAAAGCACATTCATCTCTCTTTTCTCTGCCATCCTCTGTGTAGTTACATTTGCTCCTCGCCATGTCTTCTTCCAAGACTCTCAAGATTAAGTGATTTTTTGCCAAAAACAAAAGCAGAATCATCTCATTCCCCAATGGTTTTGCATGAAAACCGGTAATAAAATCAAATATGAGAAAATGGATACAATTCCTTGCTCTCCTGATGTCCACATGTTGGGTTTTTACAAAATATTTTTGTAGTGTGCATACTGTCACCAGATTTCATAAGCTTGCCAAAATTATGCTGAGAATACTGTAATAGCTTTGAACAAGAATGATATGGAGATATTTAGTCATTGGTTAAAGATACTTGTTACTTTCAGCTATGTTTTCTTTTTCCTATGCCCAATCTAGTTTCTTCCTGCCCTGTGGACCTATACTGGCATTCATGCCTATATTACTTTTCAACTACTGTACACCTGGCTCTGCCTTCCATACTTTGAAGTGTATCAGCCAAATGTAAATCCTGTCAAGGTCAGAGTGTCATTTAGAATTGCAAAAAAGTTGCTGGGCATGTCTATTTGGGCACTGTGACCTATCTCCACCCAACTTTGCCCTGCCATTTGGTGAGATATTTATAACACCACATGACTGCTTCAGATAGAGGGACTTAAGCTGAAATAAACACAAAGTAATTTGTCAGATTTACCAGTGCAGAGTCCATTATTGACCTTCACCTTGGAAAGAAATACATGGGGGTTCTGATAACCCTGAGCTGAGTCACATGTACGTTCACAATCGCCTTCTCCTTGTGACTTCTGTTCTGTGCAACATGAATGACTCTCACTACTCCCTGGTCTTCTAGTCCAGGAAGGAGTTGTCAGAGAGAAGTACTTAGTCTATGAATTTCTTTCTAAAGGAATTGTAGCTTCATATAATTTTGTATTAAATCAATAAGAATTAAGGAGTTAAGAGCCACAGAATCAGAGGTTTTAGAGCAGGAAATGCTCTCTTTCTTCCATATATTATCTTGTGGATTATATCCAATATCCCTGTGAGGTTAGCATGATTCTTCCTATTTTGTTGATGAGGAATTTGAGGCTCAGAGGAGTTACATGACCTTCATTCTTGGTCATATAACTAGAAAGTGACAGAACCTGAAAGGAATCTGACTCTGATAATTCTAAACCTGGTACTTTCTGGAGTATGTAACACTATCCTGAAAGACCACTGATAGGAAACATAATGTGTTATTTAAAAAAAAAGTGGAAACAGTGACATATTTTATTTTCTTGGGCTTCACAATCACTGCAGACAGTGACTGCAGCAATGAAATTAAAAGAAGTTTGCTCCTTGGAAGAAAAGCTATGACAAACCTAGATAGCATATTACAAGCAGAGATATCACTTTGCCGACAAAGGTCCATATAATCAAAGCTATGGTTTTTTCCAGAAGTCATGTATGGATTTGAGAGTTGGACCATAAAGAAGGCTGAATACCGAAGAATTGATGCTTTTAAACTGTGGTGCTGGAGGAGACTCTTGAGAGTTCCTTGGACTGCAAGGAGATCAAATAAGTAAATCCTAAAGGAAAACCCTGAATATTCATTGGAAGGACTGATGCTGAAACTGAAGCTTCAATACTTTGGCCACCTGATGTGAAGAGCTGACTCATTGGAAAAGACCCTGATACTGAAAAAGATTGAAGGCAAACAGAGAAGAGGGCAGCAGAGGATGAGATGATTAGATAGCATCATCGACTCAATGGACATGAGTTTGAGCTATCACATGATAGCTCAGGACAGGGAAGCCTGGTTGCTGCAGTCCATGGAGTCACAAAGAGTCAGACATGACTTAGTGACTGAATGACAACAAAGTGTTACAGGTACTGTGGGACATAACTGAATAGCAAGGGCATAGCCCCTTATTAAAAAAGCCCATAGCCCTGCTGACATCTGTTCCCATGCCCAAACACCCGTTTATACTGTTCCCTCTTTACAAACATGCTATAGGTACTAGTGATCACATTCTATTTTACAGTGGAGTTTGAAAAACTAGTTTAAACCAGTGAGTGGAAGAGGTAGAATTAGAAGTCACATTTTTTTCTGACTCCATTTTTACTGAGGCCTTGTCCAGAGATGACATAGAAGTACACGCAAAACAAAAAGAAACCTAAATCGTACATCATACATTGGGTGCTGGTGGGGCAGGTATTATGGAGTTCAGTAGACTTCTCTGATGGCTCAGCAGGTAAAATATCTTCCTAAAATACAGGATACCAGAAGTCGTAGGTTTGATTTTAGAGTCAGGAAGACCCCAGGAGGAGGAAATGGCAACCCACTCTAGTATTCTTCCCTGGGAAATCCCATGGACAGAGGAGCCTGGTGGGCTACAGTCTATGGGATGGCAAAGAGTCAAGCGCAATAGCACACACTGAACAGACTCCAAAGAAGAGCTGGGTCAGAGAAAGGAGCAAGCATTCTGGCTGGACTAGCTGGGAAGGCCTTCCAGAAAGCCTCCAAAAAAATGGGAGCTTCTGGGGGAAGTCACACAGAGAAGAAATGGAAAACTAACCCTCCTCCTATAAGAGCAAGAAAAATGCATGAAGGAGATTGAAATGCGTTCATCTGTTTTCTATTCTCTGTCATCCTCTGTGCAGCTAAATTTGCTCCTTGCTATGTCTTCTCCAAGACTTTCAAGATTAAGCGATTCTTAGCCAAGAAACAAAAGCAGGATAATCTCACTGCCCAGTGGATTTTCATAAAAATGGGTAATAAAATCAGGTACAGTTTCAAGAGAAGAAGAATCAAGCTGAGTCTACAAGGAGTCCCGCACACGAGCAAGTGAAGTGGCACACATATTATGCTGTGGCCAGATGTCTTGCATCTCACTACATCACTCTGAGAACATCACTGCTCTCTGAACAGCTGGATGTGTTTTATTGGAAAAATAATTTTTCTCTTTGTGTCAGTGTTTCTACTCCAGTGCTTTGGCTCAATAATAAATATGTGAGACCTTTTGTTGAAAAAGGAAAGAAATATAAGCACATTTACAAAGAAAGGCATTAAACTTTCACATGCCTTTATGAATGGACATAAAGGTATTGCAGACTTGTATGCATGGTCCTCATCTGACAGGCCCTGCAGAGAGGCAGTGACTAAGTGGTCTCCTGTTTCTACCTTAGCCTGCGCCAGTGGCTTTAGCTGACCTGCTCATCTTGAGGGTCTTAAACTGTGCTCACATCTCAGAGCAAAGGCTGGCTAACCCTTCACATCTTGTCAAAATTCCTTCCCTCACATCATAGGGACTCAGAGAGCCATCCCTGACTATCTTATCTAAATTAGTTTATGCCAGGCACTCAAGAACCCCAATTCCTCCTCTATCTTCATTTAGGGTGATTCTGATTACCTAACTTTAATAACAAACTTACTTATGTGTGTTTTGTCCATTGCCCATGCTAGATAGCAAACTTTACAGAAGCAGCTTTTTATTAATCTTTTTTTCTTGTGCCTAAAACAGGGCCTAGCATGTCAAAATGTCCAGTAGTTATTGAATGAATGAATTAATTAATATTCAGTGATGTGGATAAGATATCTTAGGTGGACATGAGATGAGTTTGCAAATTCCTAGTGTTTTCTTTCTCTCAATATCAGTTCTCTTCTTTTCCCGCTTCCAACTGAGCATATCCCTGACATCTCTTCTAGTTCTTTTTGGAAAATAAGCATACCTACTTTTTTTTTTTGAAGAACCTCTCCTCGAGCAAAACTCACAGTTCTTCACAGAAAAGATTATGAACTCAGTGAATGCAAAGCAAATACACAGTGCTTGAATCTCTGATGACTTGGCTAAAAAGGAACATTGCCTTGAAATTGAGCACCAGAAACTCTGTTTTTAACTGTGTCAGTGGTGTTTTCCTAGGGCTAGCAGCCTGGGTCTGATGGGTTATGTCCACAGGTATTAAAAATATTGACATAAAGTTGAAAGATGATGCATGAGGTGCTCTCTTTTCCTATCCCTTCACTTGACTTTGTATTCGAACGAACCCTAAGTCTCTTGGCTCCAGATCTTGTTTTCCTTATGCAGATGGTGTAGAACATGCTCTGTGCAATGGAGACCATGCTTTAAATTTTGGGTGGGATCTTTTTTGCATTTGTCCTGTACCATTCTTTCTCATTCCCACCTGGCTTCAGTTGCTTAGAGATGCTTTTTGATTCTGACATAACCTTGGTGATTCTCTTGGACTTTTCTGCACACACCATTATTGCCATGGAGCAAGTGTTAACTGCTCACTCTGTAGGCCTGAGGAATCTGGAACCAGTGTTGAGAGTCATCATTTGTGTTGCTTTCTGGACCAGCTTTGGAATTGCTTGAGAATAAGTGCTCCTTTAGAGCTCTAGAGAAACAGGCACCATCATAACTACTGTCAGTGGCCCATTCTTGCCCTCCCTGGGGACCTGTGTCCTAGACTTCACTCAGGATGTGGGAGTAAGGGTGGGTGCAACACTAGGGCTGCATCTAGCTCCATGGTGTCGATCATTGACACTGGCACAGCCAGCATGTCATGAGTACTCCCAGCACTCATGTGATGAGTACTCCTAACGTGGACATTTGGAAATAATGTCAGAAATCATAAGATTGCCAATAGGAGGTCCTTGACCCTTTATAACACTGGTGCTCTGTCTCTGAGACCCCTGGGTCCCTGTTCTGCCTGCATCATAAGCCTATTTTCTGCCAACCTCTTCCATAGCCACCTTTGTGCATCACACTGGAAATCCCCTGCCTAGATCTCTGTGTGTAATAGAATCCATAGGTTAACAGAGTTGATTATCACAATTTCCACCACTCAGATTGAATCTTGGGTTTCTGGGTATTCTGCCTGCTCCTGAGGCATCTGTCTGTCTCTGAGTTGCCACCATAACTCCAGTTCACATCTGAGGATTCAACTAACCTCAGACCATGTAGTACTATAGCATTCAGCCTTGAAAAAAATCGCATATAAGGGAAAAACTCATGCAGTTCAAACCAGTGTTGTTTAAAGCTCAGCTGTAGTTACCTGGGAAAGTAAAAGGAAGATATTCAACTAAAGATTTTGTTTGGTTTCTTTCTTGCTACTTTAAAATTCTCTGATTCTACTTTGCTGTAGAATGACTATGTCAATATGAGTTAGAAGTGAAGATGACTAAAAATACAGTACTACCAAAGCCTTGCTTTCATATGAGAACTTCCATGAGTCCTCTTGGATGGATGGATGTTTTTTTCTCCCAGGTCTTCCCAGAAAGATCCCCTTTGTAACCCATTTTTTAATTTTTATCTCCTTGAACATAGACTAATTTCACAAGAGTGTCTTTCTCTCATGTAAGATAATTTGTCCTTTGAGAGGCGTTTCAGATGATCTAACCTCATATCTGCAGAAAAAGCAGACATGAACGTTAGGATCCTGACTTTAGATAAGCATTTATACCTATAGTTTCCATATATTATTGACTGATTTCTCAGCACATTTCACAGAAGCAGAAGTAGTACAGGAAATATCCCATCCAATGATACTCCCAACATACAGGTGTATGTTCCTTTTCATGATGAGAGAGGTGAGAGGTAAGGGAAATACTTTGCATGTCTAGGCTGGATAGAAAAATGTGCATTTGTTGCCCTAGGGAAGTCTACCCATAAACTTGGAGTCCCCGTTTCAAATGTTTAGATTTACTCACTAAGTGGACAAGGGCTTCCCAGGTGGCACTAGTGGTAAAGAACCCGCCTGCCAATGCGGAGACATAAGAGACTTGGGTTCAAATACCTGGGTTGGGAGGATGCCCTGGAGTAGGGCTTGGCAATCCACTCCAGTATTCTTTCTGGGAGAATCCCATGGACAAAGGAGCCTGGTGGGCTACAATCCAAAGGGTTGCAAAGAGTCGAACACGACTGAAGTGACTTATCGAGCACTAAGTAGTGGAAGGAGCTGCGGCTGCATGGGTGCAGGAGGGCTGAGAGGAGCTGTTCCACATTCAAGGTCAGGAGGGGATGCTATGAGGAGATACCCTTCGTCCAAGGTAAGAAACAGTGGCTGCACTTTGCTGGAACAGCCATGAAGAGATAACCTATGTCCAAGGCAAAAGAAACCCAAGTAAGACAGTAGGGGTTGCAAGAGGGCATCAGAGGACAAACACACTGAAACAATAAAAACAGAAAACTAGCCAATATGATCACATGGACCACAGCCTTGTCTAACTCAGTGAAACTAAGCCATGCCATGTGAGGCCACCCAAGACAGTTGGGTCATGGTGGAGAGGTCTGACAGAATGTGGTCCACTGGAGAAGGAAATGGCAAACCACTTCAGTATTCTTCCCTTGAGAACCCCATGAACAGTATGAAAAGGGAAAAAGGTAGGACACTGAAAGATTAACTCCCCAGGTCGGTAGGTGCCCAATATGCTATTGGAGATCAGTGGAGATATAACTCCAGAAAGAATGAAGGGATGGAGCCAAAGCAAAAACAATACCCAGTTGTAGATGTGATTGGTGATAGAACCAAGGTTCGATGCTGTAAACAGCAATATTGCATAGGAATCTGGAATGTTAGGTCCATGAATCAAGACAACTTGGAAATGGTCAAACAGGAGATGGCAAGAGTGAACGTCAACATTCTAGGAATCAGTGAACTGAAATGGACTGGAATGGGTGAGTTTAACTCAGATGACCATTATATCTACTACTGTGGGCAGGAATCTCTCAGAAGAAATGGAGTAGCCATCATGGTCAACAAAAGAGTCCAAAATGCAGTACTTGGATGCAATCTCAAAAATGACAGAATGATCTCTGTTCATTTCCAAGGCAAACCATTCAATATCACAGTAATCCAATCCTATGCTCCAACCAGTATCACTGTAGAAGCTGATGTTGAATGGTTCTATGAAGACCTACAAGATCTTTTAGAACAAACACCCAAAAAAAGATGTCCTTTTCATTATAGGAGACTGGAATGCAAAACTAGGAAGTAAGGAAACACCTGGAGTGCCAGGTAAATTTGGCCTTGGAGTACAGAATGAAGCAGGCGGTTAGTAGAGTTTTGCCAGGAGAACGCACTGGTCATAGCAAACACCCTCTTCCAATGACACAAGAGAAGACTCTACACATGGACATCACCAGATGGTCAACACCGAAATCAGATTGATTATATTCTTTGCAGCCAAAGATGGAAAAGCTCTATACAGTCACCAAAATTAAGACCAGGAGCTGACTGTGGCTCAGATCTTGAAGTCCTTATTGCCAAATTCAGACTTAAATTGAAGAAAGTAGGGAAAACCACTAGACCATTCAGGTGTGACCTAAATCAAATCCCTTATGATTATACAGTGGAAGTGAGAAATAGATTTAAGGGACAGATCTGATAAACAGAGTGCCTGAGAAACTATGGGTGGAGGTTCATGACACTGTACAGGAGACAGGGATTAAGACCATCTCCATGGAAAAGAAATGCAAAAAAGCAAAATGGCTATCTGAGATAGCCTTACAAATAGCTGTGAAAAGAATAGAAGCAAAAGCAAAGGAGAAAAGGAAAGATATTCCCATCTGAATGCAGAGTTCCAAAGAATAGCAAGGAGAGATTAGAAAGCCTTCCTCAGCAATCATTGCAAATAAATAGAGGAAAAAACAGAATGGGAAAGAATAGAGATCTCTTCAAGAATATCAGAGATATCAAGGGAAACTTTCATGCAAAGATGGGCTCGATAAAGGACAAAAATTGTATGGACCTAACAGAAGCAGAAGATATTAAGAAGAGGTGGCAAGAATACACAGAAGAACTGTACAAAAAAGATCTTCATGACTCAGATAATCACCATGGTGTGATCACTCACCTAGAGCCAGACATCCTGGAATGTGAAGTCAAGTGGGCCTTAGGAAGCATCACTATGTACAAAGCTAGTGGAGGTGATGGAATTCCAGTTGAGCTCTTCAAATCCTGAAAGATGATGCTGTGAAGGTGCTGCACTCAATATGCAAACAATTTGGAAAACTCAGCAATGGCCAAGGACTGGTAAAGGTCAGTTTTCATTCCAATCTCAAAAAAAGGCAATGCCAAAGAATGCTCAAACTGCTGCACAACTGCACTCATCTCACATGTTAGTAAAGTAATGCTCAAAATTCTCCAACCTGGGCTTCAACAATATGTGAACAGTGAACTTCCAGATGTTAAAGCTGGTTTTAGAAAAGGCAGAGGAACCAGAGATCAAATTTCCAACATCTGCTGGATCATTGAAAAAGCAAAAGAGTTCCAGTAAAACATCTATTTCTGCTTTATTGACTATGCCAAAGCCTTTGACTGTGTGGATCACAATAAACTGTGAAAAATTCTTCAAGAAATGGAAATATCAAACCATCTGATCTGTCTCTTGAGAAACCTGTATGCAGGTCAGGAAACAACATTTAGAACTGGACGTGGAGCAACAGGCTGGTTCCAAATAGGAAAAGGAGTATGTAAAGGCTGCATATCGTCACCCTGCTTATTTAAATTATTTGCAGAGTACATCATGAGAAACGCTGGGCTGGAAGAAGCACAAGCTGCAATCAAGATTGCTGGGAAAAATATCAAGAACCTCAGATATGCAGTTAACACCACCCTTATGGCAGAAAGTGAAGAGGAACTAAAGAGCCTCTTGATGAAAGTGAAAGAGGAGAGGGAGAAAGTTGGCTTAGAGCTCAACATTCAGAAAACTAAGATCATGGCATCTGGTCCCATCACTTCATGGCAAATAGATGAGAGAACAGTGGAAACAGTGTCAGACTTTATTGTTTTGGGCTCCAAAGTCACTGCATATGGTGATTGCAGCCATGAAATTAAAAGACGCTTACTCCTTGCAAGGAAAGTTATGGCCAACCTAGATAGCATATTGAAAAGCAGAGACATTACTTTGCCAACAAAGGTCTGTCTAGTCAAGGCTATAGTTTTTCCAGTAGTCATGTATGGATGTGAGAGTTGGACAGTGAACAAAGCTGAGCACTGAAGAATTGATGCTTTTGAACTGTGGTGTTGGAGGAGACTCTTGAGAGTTCCTTGGAGTGCAAGGAGATCCAAAAAGTCCATCCTAAATGAGATCAGTCCTGGGTGTTCATTGGAAGGACTGATGCTGAAGCTAGAACTCCAGTACTTTGGCCACTTCATGCAAAGAGTTGACTCATTGGAAAAGACCCTGATGCTGAGAAGGATTGGTGGCAGGAGGAGAAGGGGATGACAAAGGATGAAATTCGTGGATGGCATCACCAATTTGATGGACATGGGTTCAGTTGGACTCCGGGAGTTGGTGATGGACAGGGAAGCCTGGCGTGCTGCAATTCATCGGATCGCAAAGAGTCGGACACGACTGAGCAACTGAACTGAACTGAATAGAGCTCAAGTCAATGTGCAGTCAACTGCTGCTTGACAACACCATGCTAGAAGACTTTCTTTTTCCCATGGAAAGTGTTAGGGTGATTCAGGAGGTCAAAAGACCTGGGAAAACAGACCTGGGTAAAAAAA
This sequence comes from Antilocapra americana, assembly GCA_007570785.1. Classification (NCBI taxonomy): domain Eukaryota; kingdom Metazoa; phylum Chordata; class Mammalia; order Artiodactyla; family Antilocapridae; genus Antilocapra; species Antilocapra americana. The sequence continues at coordinate 10,080,435 of ML660200.1, read as the reverse complement.
CATTTCAAGCTTAAGTAAGTAAAATATTCTGTAAAAATAATGTTAACAAATACTAGAAGATAATGTTTCCTGAGTGTTTAACCCTGTTTCATGCACTTGATAGCTACATTTAAAGCTTGTAACTACATTTCTGTCTCCATTTTGGAAAATTAAAAGAAGCAACACCAGTAGTTGAAGGTCAGAGAAATATTAAGCAATTTACCAAAGGTCATAGATCTGGTATTCAGCAGAGTAGAGAGTACAGGTCTGTCTGAGCCCAGCACCTGTACTCTTTACCCACAGGCCATGTGGCCTCTAGTCAAAGCGTGTGCATTCTGCCATCTGAATTTGTGAGCCCTGGGGAGGAACATTCATTTGGGCACCACAGAAGACAGAAGGGAATTTTACGGTTATGGATCTCTGAGAATTAGACCGTGGGCTCCCTTGGTGCTCCTCTGTAGCCAGGAGGTTGAGGACAGCTTTCTCATCATCCATTTAAGCAGCCATCCTAGGAGGGACAAAGCAATGACCATGAAGCTGGATGTGCTTCAGTCTGCCTCATCTTCAAATCCCTTAATACCCTGCCCAAGGGGACTGGAACTTACTACATATTTGGCAGGTGAATCCAACATTCCTCCCAGCTCCTCCCCCTGCTAGCCAACATTCTCTATAGGTTCATACAATATAACATTTTTGGAATTAGAGGGAATTCTTACAGGCTGTCCAACTCTGTCTCTTTTACCCTCTGCCCATTTTATGGAACAGACCTGGAGATGTTTGGGGGCATGACTAATTCCCATCAGCACCAACAAAAGCCTTGATTTTTCTAATTTCTGCTGCAGTGCCCTTTTCATATCACTTCTGAGAGGCAACCTACACAAACCCGGCCTTTTCATCTTGCCTTCCTGCTTAGTTTAAATTTCTTATTTAAAAGTATCTCCTCTCTACTCTCTCTACGCCTCCTAAGTTTCATCATTTTCCCCTTCATTGTGTCTATGACTCTTCCTGTGCTATTTTTGAAGGTACATTAATGTTGAATAATGTCCATTCCTTCATCCAGTTTTAGTTTGTATTTTCTTTGTGGCAGGGAGGGAAGTATGAATGAAATGTGTGCTATGAACAGCTGTTACTGAGTTCTCCAAACAGGAAAGTGCCCTGGGCTATTTATAAGCCCTGCTTTCAACGATGCAGGTCGAGGCACTGCCTTTTACCCCTGCAGTGTGCTGGGCTGTGTTTTCCAGGGTCCAGTTGATAAAAGCTGTGGTTATTGTTTCTTCAAGGATTTGTCTTCCTCGAAGTGGGACCCATTCATTGACTGCACTTGTGAAAAAGTGTGGGAAGACTGAATTACAGGAAACACAGTGACTTGTTGAATGAACTGGTGTCCATCAATGATTCTAGTGAATAGATTATGAATTGTTCTTACCAGAACCAAAATAGGTTCTTTATAATGCCTGACCCTATTTAACTACAACGTCTGGGCTTCTTGCGTAATTGCTGAGAGGAAAAGCTATTTTTAAAAGTTCACTACTCAACCTGTTATAGAATAAAAAATTTTGTTAACCTCATGAGGTCAATTCAGCTGATTGAATCTGAGTTCTATATTAACATGTGTTGAAGACTAACCCATCTGTAGTCTCTGATTCTCTGATGGTATGTTTAAAAGCATTTGAACATTAAATTACAAGTAAGCATATGAAGGACTGGCAAGAATGTACCTTAGGTGACACACAAGTATTTATCATCATTATCACATGGCCAGCTCCCTGTTATTGGAGTTTGAGTTTCCATTCCATAAGAGTAAAAAAAATACATAATTGTGGTGATGCTGCTATTCATAGCAACAACAACAATAATAATGAAAGATTTCAAATGAAATTAGACCAAGGACTGAGAGATCTGGACTAAGATCTTTTTCTTGAAAAGCAAACAAGATGTGTGATGTTTACTTACTTTGGCATTTAGTGTTCAGTTCAGTTCAGTTCATTCGCTTAGTTGTGTCTGACGTTTTGCAACCCCATGAATAGCAGCACGCAAGGCCTCCCTGTCCATCACCAACTCCTGGAGTCTACCCAAACCCATGTCCATTGAGTCAGTGATGCCATCCAGCCATCTCATCCTCTGTCATCCCCTTCTCCTCTTGCCCCCAATCCTTCCCAGCATCAGGGTCTTTTCCAATGAGTCAGCTCTTCTCATGAGGTGGCCAAAGTATTGGAGTTTCAGCTTCAACATCAGACCTTCCAGTGAACACCCAGTACTAATCTCATTTAGGATGGACTGTTTGGATCTCCTTGCACTCCAAGGAACTCTCAAGAGTCTTCTCCAACACACAGTTCAAAAGCATCAATTCTTCAGCACTCAGCTTTCTTCATTGTCCAACTCTCACATCCTTACATGACTACTGGAAAAACCATAGCCTTGACTAGACAGACCTTTGTTGGCAAAGTAATGTCTCTGCTTTTCAATATGCTGTCTAGGTTGGTCATAACTTTCCTTGCAAAGAGAAAGTGTCTTTTAATTTCATGGCTGCAATCACTGTCTGCAGTGATTTTGGAGGCCAAAACAATAGATCTGACACTGTTTCCCCATCTATTTGCCATGAAGTGATGGGACCAGATGCCATGATCTTAGTTTTCTGAATGTTGAAGTCTAAGCCAACTTTTTCACTCTCCTCTTTCACTCTCATCAAGTGGCTTTTTAGTTCCTCTTCACTTTCTGCCATAAGGGTGGTGTTAACTGCATATCTGAGGTTCTTGATATTTCTCCCAGCAATCTTGATTGCAGCTTGTGCTTCTTCCAGCCCAGTGTTTCTTATGATGTACTCTGCATATAAGTTAAATAAGCAGGGTGACAATATACAGCCTTGAGGTACTCCTTTTCCTATTTGGAACCAGCCTGTTGTTCCATGTCCAATTCGAACCATTGCTTCCTGACCTGCATACAGGTTTCTCAAGAGGCAGGTCAGATTATCTGGTATTCCCATCTCTTTCAGAATTTTCCACAGTTTATTGTGATCCACACAGTCAAAGGCTTTGGCATAGTCAATAAAGCAGAAAACCTCAACTTTCTGAGAAAGAATACAGTGGACTTTTACAGGATGATTAGAGACTAGCTATGGTCTATTCCATTCCATGTATCTTCTATGTAATCTAGTCTGTGTGTTTTCTTCCATGTCATCTGTTGTTTTTAGACTTCATCACTATTAGTGTCTATGTAGACTTCCCATGTGGCTCTAATGGTAAAGAACCTGCCTGCCAAAGCAGGAGATGTAAGAAACTTGAGTTTGATCCCTGGGTGGAGAGATTCCTGGAGGAGCACATGGCAACCCACTACAATATTCTTGCCTGGAGAATTCTATAGACAGAAGAGCCTGGTGGACTGTCCATAGTGTCGCAAAGTGTTGGACACGACTGAAGCTGCCTAGCACAGTGTCTATATAGCAGCCTTTTGACATCGAGACATGTGTTTTCTGTATGTGTGTGTGTACGGACACATATGTCTTCATGTTTGCCAGTTAGCTAACTTGGAAGTGATTCAGTCACTTCTTTAGCCCATAGTTTTCTTCTTTCAGATAGCTAGATTACCCCATCTGCTGCACATAGTTTTGAGGGTATATCTTATGTGACAGCCGACTTAAAGACATCATCGAGGTTACAAATGTGATCTGGTATAAACTAATGTCTTGTTAATGGAATTTTTTAAGTTTGGGTTAACCCTACCACCCCAATATTTAGCAAGTAGGATACCACAGTAGATGTTTTCCATGACTAGAGATAAATTTCGCCAAGCTTTCCATATGTTCTTGGGTTCCTTTACAATCATCTCATTCTTGGGAGAAGAGCCAATGTTAGTAGTTTATTTTGTGGTCATGAAACATTTTTTCTAAGTGAAGTTAATGGGCCTTAGTTTATGACTTTGACCTTGCCATTAGTTCCTAGCCAAGGGATAACGTTGACACTGAGGTCACATCTTTTTTCTTTAAAGTCTAGAGACCCTGTTGGTTTTCTTAGAAGATATTTACATAGCTACAAAGCCCTGCAAGCAAAGTGTGGATACTTCCTTACAAAGTATATATCTACAGTTATCTAGAAGCTGCCAAAATCTGATAAGACTGATCAGTTTCATGCTCTTGGGTAAATCAGTTCATTTGGAGAGTTCCTGGAATGCACAGCCATCTGCCTTTCCACACTTAAGTGATTTAAAGGGCCCAGTGTGCTGTGTAGGTTAGGAAGGATTCCAGCCTAAATAGTTTCCTTTGAGTGACTCACCATCTTTCTTTTCCTCCTCAGAAATAGTATCAATGTAATTACATAGTCACTGTTTGTTCATTATTTGTCTGTTTTCCTGATGACTATAAACTGTTTGTGGTCAGGGAGCATGTTTGTCTTATTATTTCCTGCTTTTACCCAGTATGTAGCCATTGAGTGGTACAGTGAAGGCCTCCATGAGGGAGTAAATAAGTGATGGCCTGATAGACATACACAACATCAAGCCAGAAAGGGTTTAATTTCTTCAATTTGAGGATGGAGAAATGAAAACATGAGGATATTTATGATTAGCCTGACTTGGCTATTTTTGTTAGTGGCAATGTTGGGACTTCTATCTCGATATCCTGACTCAGTCTGTGGTTCTCTTTACGGTGTCATGCTTATGTTTGGATTATAATCCATCCTTTCATATTATTTTAAGTGTAGTTTTTTGGTTCTATGGGCTACATTAGGGAGAGGCTAGGGAAAAATCATTTTTCACTGTTCATTTGGGTTTGGGACATGCCAGCTTCCTAGCTGCACCAAGTGGCCCTAGGGAAGAATTTATTCGCTGTTGAGATGAGAAACACAAGATGTGAACTCTCCCTGCCTTGAAATTCCTAGAAGCAAATCACAACCACATGAAGACAGGGACAAAGCCAGATGGTCTCTCCTCATCCTTTCCAGCTTTCTGACTCAATCCTGATGATTCAGCCAGGTTGGTAATAACTTCCCATCTTCCCCCTCCCTGGAGCCTGTCCCCCACAGAAGAGCTATCAGAACTACAGTAATCAAGGATCAAATTATCGTTGGAAGTCTTTATTTAAATTTTTTGAAGGGCTTTTTCAAAATGGAAGATTTGGACACAGTAATGGTCCAGTGATTTCCCATCCAGATTTTTCTTCCAAAACATAAATCCAAAGGAAATTAATAGAATAAAGCTATAACCACAGGTACTAAAATTTTAACTGCTAAGGCAATATTTAATGTTCATACTCGAGACTCTAGGCATGCATGGTTTTCAAACCTGGCTGAATATCAGAATCACCAGGGAAACTTGGTCCTACCTGCCAGAGATTCTGCTTCAGTAGGCTTACTGTGGGACCCTGGAATCTTCTTTTTTCTTTTTTTTTTAAATTGACAGCCCCACTGAGTGATTCTAATGATGGGCTGCATTTGGAAGCCACTGCTCTAGAAAATCTTAAGAAACTTTCCAAATGGCAAATTCTATTTTTAAAGCATTGTTTAAAAGCAAACTCCTTGTTCAGGATTCTATTTTAGGAGATAAAAGGCCCATTACTGTGTGAAGTATTAACAAAGTTCTCAGTTATTCATCTTTGGTTAAGCATTGGATTTTTCTTAGAATTTTTTTTTTCTTTTTATAAATTCAACAGAGTGTAAAACACACCCTACCCCATCCCAGAACAGGGGGAGGGGCATCTTGAACTCATTTGCAAGTTTCTTAGTCAGTTGGTTTTTATGCTCTTCTTGGCATTGGGTCAGCTAGACTTAAACTGCTTCTGTATGGAGTAGTGTGAGTCCAGGAGTCTCAACTCTGTTTCAACAGTTCTTTAGTGTAGTTTATGTAACATATTAACTTATAAGTTAGACTCACACATCTGGAGAAATCATGACAATAAAAGATACAACAGATTAAGAATTAACAAGGACCAGATGCACCAGAGTAATGTAGATTGTTCTATTTGCAATTTCAGATGCAGATTTTAGAAAAATGGCCACTTTTTCAGGACTATACATGTGTATTTGGAATCACTTAGTAGTTAGGTAGAAGACAGATGATAGAAAGAAAGTAGGATGATAGCTAGATAACTGAATGGATGATAGATATACTTGGACTTAATAGGAATCTAGCCTGTTTATTTCAAGTGGCACTGGAAAGCTGTATGATTTTGTAGACAAAAAGAGTCTTGGGAAACCATGTATTTGAATCTTGCATCTGTTCTCCAGTTCCTGACCTGGACAAGTAAGAAGCAGTATGTGTCTTCCTCCAAAGATTGCTCTATCATGGGAGTGGTCCTTAGTGAGAAACAACAGAAGGCAATGATTTCAGAGAATGGTGGGTGAGCTAATAGGGAAGGCATAAAATCATATGGAGTCTTAGTTTCAGATGCCCAGGCAGTTGTCAGGGAAATGCTGGATTTCATCACTTCAGCATGCCAGGTGTGGGCACTGGCAGAAACACCATGAATCATTTGCCAGATGACTGTACAGCTCATCCATAATGTTTGTTTTGTAAGAGCAACTTAATAATACTGTCAGATGTTTCAGAATTTTTTGCCATCTAAAGTAATAACCACACTGATCACCGGCAAGATTTGTATGTTTGTATATATGTGTAAATTCCCTCCTATTATTCAAAGGTATAATACGAGTTCACTTGAAATAAACCTATAAATATATACAGGTTATTTGGTGGTAAAGAACAGAAATGCATGCCAGCTGCAATATACAAGTGGAGCAAAAATGTTATTGGATGAGTGGAGGATAGATTGGGGCTTCCCAGGTGGTGCAGGTAAAGAATCCTCCTGCCAATGCAGGAGACAGAAGTGACATCTTTCCGCTGGGTTGAGAAGATCCTCTGGAGTAGAAAATGCAATCCGCTCCAGTATTCTCGCCTAGAAAATTCCATGGACAGAGGAGCCTGGCAAGTTACAGACCATGGGGTCGCAAAGAGTTGGACACGACTGAGCAACTAACACACACGCACAGAGGACAGGTCAGCAACAGAGTGAAAGCTGCCTAATCTCACCTTAGGAAGGATGGGCAGAGAGTGGTTTCAGCATCTCGGTATGAAGACTGTCTTCACTTGGGTTTTCTCCAAGGCAGAGCATAAATAAGAACTTGGAACAGGCAGATCATTTGGGAAGTGTTTCCAGGGAGCAGCAGTAGGGGGACAAGCAAGGGTGAGTCAGAAGAGAGGACAACCATGCAAAGGTGTGTTCATGAACTCGCCACCATTGTGAGCTACAGTGGTCCATCTGTCCGGTGCCTTCTGAAGAGCAGTGTTGTCTACTCAAGGTATAGAAGGTGCTGCCTCTGGGGGTTGACTCCCTTTCACTTCCTAGATCAGCATATCTGAGCATGCCCTTGTGCAGAGGGCTCTTGCTACAACATTAATAAAACTCCAGGGGAGAATAATGACAGGTCCATTCCACAAAGGAAAGAGTGGTGCTACCAAAAGATGGGGAAACAATCAGGCAAGCAAAACCAACAGACATTCCTTAACTGAAGCCTGAGGATGTTCGTGTGTGTGTTTGTGAGAGAGAGAATAGGGGGGAGAGAGAGACTTGATTAGGATATTAGGACCTGGTAAGTTATTCATATTCACCCAGGCTTTCATTCATGCTGTTCCTTCTACTCTTCCTCCATTCATCCAAATCTTAACTAACCCAAGGCTCCAATCCTCCTATATGTCTTGAGAATATCATATTTCTCATCATTGTATTCTTTCGTTCTTTTCTCTAAAGCCTTATCACAGTGTCTCCACCACTGAATTTAAACTTCAGTTATCCCCTAGAACTTTAATGTTTGATTCAGTTCTTTTCCATGGTAGAAATACTTGAGTTTTTGCCATAGCCAGAATGAAACTAAAATTATTATTCTGCCACTAACTGGTTAATGCCATGTTCTCTTGGGCAAGTCACTCCTTGTACCTTAAGGTTAATTCATCAGTAGAATGAGTGATGGTAACCACTTGGTAAGTTCATAAAGATGATATTAAAGCAAACTATTTACTTTTGCTAAGTGAATGTTAGATGCTTAATAATTATTAGTTCTTCTGCTTTGATAATAAGGACTAGGCCTTATGCTTCTTTTGAATATTCCCTTAAAATACTGGTTCAGAATGAGTTCTTACTAGAGTTCAGAGTTATTTCTTGGTTATCCATGCAAACTCGGTTGTTGAAAGCCTTGCAACAGAGATTGCAAGCTCTTGTAATCCATGGGGCAAATCTATCAATGATGAATTTGACCATTGTAAGTTTAATAACTGAATGAAAGGCCAGAAATAAAAACTCTAGATATTTTGCTTACAGAAATATGGATAACTGCTTTTCTAAAAATATGTGGCTTACCTCTATGTGTGGTACAATTAATTGGACCTGATGTCAGTGCCATACTTTAGGGAGACATGGGCTCTCCGGTTTGCTACAGTCCTCAGCACACCTTACGTAATCTTATGCTAGGTCTTCTTTTTACATTTTTGGTGTCTCTCTGGTCCTTCTGCATTTGTGTCTAAAACTCCAGCTTATTCGTGAGGATAGAAAAAGATGCAAACTTAAAATGCATTTTGGTTGACTATGGTCAGAGTGGTGAAACCACTGTCTTGTATGATTTATCTTAAATATTTGCTAGTGTGTGTGACAGTTGCTGTGTGAGCCCTGGTGGTTTGAAAACTGGCCTGGCAGATTATACTTTATGGGACTGTCATCCATAATCCTGGCTTTTGAGGTGACAGGACAAGTGACATGGTCATCCCAATTTAATGACAAGAAACCAGCCTCTGTGGGATTATGAAAGTATCAAGGTCCCAGTACTAGTAAATGGTAGAATTACTGACTCCAAATCCAGGATTGGGTTTATGTCTGGTGAAGGAAATTTTAAAGAAAACAGAGGTCATTGATCTCAAGGAGTTCATTATCAAATGATATTTCTAGAAAAATGCAAAGAAATGTGTCAGGAATATTTATTGGGAATACACATAATGGTACAAAATGAGCTTCTGGTGTGAACAGACTGCAGAGGACTTACTGGCATGATTAAGATCAAGTGATTCATGATTTGTTGTGACAGACAAGAAAGAGAAATTAAGTTTGAAGCCACATTCTCAAGATTTGGTTCTTTTTGCACAGGCTTAACTTTTCCTTTTATGTTTTAAAGTTATAATGTAGATCCATGTGAAACTGAGTAATAAGAGAGTGTCTATGGGAAAACACTGCCATGTCATTAAAAACTCAGTGTTTAAGTGGAAGATGTATAAAAGCACCAATGGCAACTTGGTCTTCCTGGAACAGATAGAATAGAATGTCTAAGCTGAGATAATAATAAATCAGCAAGAAGATTCTATCAAAGGGAGAAGGTACAGCTCTCCAATTGCATGCTAAGGGCAACAGCCAGAGCTCCTTGACCTTGAGATTATAACAGGAGCAGTCAACTTTTCAGGCCACTGGGTCAGGACACCTGGGCTCAGGGCCAATGTTCCTCTCTTTTTTCCTCTTCTGAGGAAGTAAAATTAGAGTCATATTGCTCAACAGCTTTGGAAAAAAATGTACAGAGTAGTTAAAATCAACCTTAAATTTTCTCCATAAGGGAGAAATCATGATTAAAAACATGCTTCAGGAGCATATTGAAACCGATCAACAGATAAAGAGAAGAGAAAGAAAAAAAGGTTGTACAGAGCAAGACCGGGTAGATTCTATTGTGGTTGCCTGGGCAATTTCAAATAGGGAACCATGACATGACTTCCAATCTCATGTCTAGTTCATGATGGGAAGGTGTTCAGAAAGAGAACAGGTAATTATAACAACATCCTCAGCCACTACCTTTTTTCTTTAAGCACTTTATATTGGAGGATCTGGGAAATCAGATGTATTTTCCGAAAGAAAATCTTCATCCATAATGTAAAAATCAATGTGCTATATATGAGCATGAAGGATAGTCGATGTGAATGGGAAAAGGTGAACTAAAGATGGATGACTCTATTTAAACACTTTAAAATATAATTGTACCTGGTAATTTATTTTTTCTTCTTTTATATTGATTAATATCATTGGCTCTAGGGGAAGAATGTAGGAAGAGTAAGCTAAAACAGTAGAGATTAACTCCTCTACTAAAATGTAAGGGCACAGAAGGCAGGATATAGGGCTATCATATGCTGCTTGATGACTTGATAAGGGCTCTGGAAACTGAAGGATGCTGTCAGCAGAATCAGAAGCTTTAATCACGCAGGTGTGAAACTTCCCAGTGTGATGGCAGCCTGATTAGAATGGATGTACCTTGGCTGATAAAAGCCTTACAGGTTATGAAGTTACACTTTATAATTAAAGAAAATCACTATTATCTTAAAGTGTTTTTTCTTTCTCCATGGTTTAACATGTAGTCAAGATGAAAGAGAAACCTGACTTTGCATTCCTCTCTGCAATGAGTTTTATTTACACTGAAAGTATGAATCAAAAGGCACCATTGGCAATACCTTTTCCTTATTAGGAAAAACCTTCAGGGCTCAAGAAACAAGTTAAATTCAATTTTAGTTTTATATTTGATGACTATCAAGTCACACATAGGCCTAGGAACTAGACAACTCCAGAACCAAAGGATGCTAAAGAAAAAATTTTCTGATTTGACTTCCTTTCTGTCAGGCATAATACAGAATGTTTTTTTTTTTCTTGTTGTTTTGTTTGGGAAGATTTTTTTTAATTATTAAATAGATAGGAGACAGCTGGCTCTTGGATTGATGCATAAATCTTTCCGTTTCCAAACACTGTGATTAGTTGCATGCTTGTGAAAGATTACCTGGAGTTATGATAAGGGAATACTGATGCCTTTAGTCATTGTCATGAATCACACCCATCATTTCCCTCTTGAAAGACATACCAAGATAATACTGCTTGATCCAAATACATCCAGTGTTTATATTAGATGACTTAGACCAACATTTTTCTGTACATCTGTTGAAAGTGTGTCTGAACTCTGGGTGTTTCATTGTTAGAAATCTAACATGTCACTGAGAAAGTCCAAAAAGGGCAGTTATGGTATGTGAAGCAAAATGCCGTTTGCCATGTCATAAAAGAGTTTACATTTAGTTGTTCATTTTGTCTGTCTTGTTTATTTCTGTATGAAGAAACAAGAGCACCTTCATACCTATTTCTTAGGCACAATGCATTTGGAAATAAGAATAAAGTGTAAGATCTAGTTTCTGTTTTTGAGCTGCTTTGTAGTGAAGACTAATACTTGTACAAACAGTTTAATTGAAATAAATGCTTTCATATAAATTTTAACCAAGTGTCATAAGATCAGAAAAGACAGTGTCACTAAGGCTGTATGTGTGTGTACATGTGTGTGTTGTGTGTACATTGAGAGTATGGTTGTGAGTAGCATGAATACTAGGGAAGCTGCATTAAGGAATTGACATTGATCTTCCCTTTGAGAAGAACATGTTGCAACTCTATGTTGCAATCTTATTAGTCTTGGGCTTAGTTCAGCCATCATATGGTTTCATTGTTGAAAATTTTTTGAATCCATTGCACATATCTAAGTATCTGGAGATGTTGCTTAGAAATCTGGAATTCTGGCTTCTTTTGAAAAACATCAGAATTCTTAACAGTAGTTTCATGGGGATAATAACAGTGAGGAGCTAGGGAGAGGCTGAACCTTTAAATAGAACTCTCTTCATGTCGTCATTCTCTTGTTTCATGCATTCTTGACTTCCTACTAGGTCTACATACGTATTTGAGTTTGTGATTTCATTTAGTTATTGGCCAATAGAAAAAGAAAACTTGTGCTAACTAGATTCAAGGTGGTGGAGTAGAAGAACCTGCACTCATCTCCTCCTATGAGAGCACCGAAATTGCAACTAGCTGGTGAACAACCATGACAGGAGGATGCTAGACACCACCAAAAAGAGATACCTCACATCTGAAAACAAAGAAGAAGCTGCAACAGGATGGTAGGAAGGGCACAATCACAACAAAATAAAATCCCTTACCTGTTGGCTGGGAGACCTCCAAACTGGAGAATAATAATACCAAAGAAATTCTCTCACTTTTGTGAAGGTTCTGAGCCCCACACCAGGCTTCTCAGCCTTGGGATCCAAAAAAGGGACTTGGAATCCCCAGGGAATCTTACTTTGAAAACCAGTGGGATTTGATTGCAGGACTTCCACAGTACTAGGGGAAAAACTCTTGGAGGGCACAAACAAAATCATGTGTGCACCAGAACCCAGGGGAAAGGAGCAGTGACTTCACAGGAGAGTGAACCAGACCTACCTGTTAGTGTTGGAGGTTCTCTTTCAGAGACATGGGTCATCATTGGCTCATCATGGGGATAGGAGCACTGGCAGCAGCAATCCTGGGAGATGCCCCTCCGTGTAAGCCCTCTTGGAGGTTGCCATTAGCCCTTCCATAGACCCCAGAGTTAGGTTGCCTCAGGTCACATTACCAACAGGGAGGGAGCACAGCCCTACCCATCACCAGACAATCAGATTACAGTCTTACTGAGCATGGTCCTGCCCACCAGAGACAGTGCCACTTTTACCCACTGCCAGTCCCTCCCATCGGGAAGCTTGCATAAGCCTCTTTGAGCCTCATCCACCAGAAGGCAGGTAGAAGAAGCAAGAGGAACTACAATCCCATGGCCTCCAGAACTGAAAACCAGAATCATAGAAAGTTAATCAAAATGAAAAGGCAGAGGATTATATCCCAGTTGAAGGAACAAGATAAAACCCCAAGAAAATAGCTAAATGAAGTGGAGATAGGCAACCTTACAGAAACAGAATTTAGAATAATGATAGAAAGATGATCCAGGATCTCAGAAAAAGAATGGAGAAGATGCACTAAATATTTACCAAAGACATAGAAGAACCAAAGAACAAATAAACAGAGATGAACAGTGTACTTGAAGGAATCAATAGAGGAATAACTGAGGCAGAGGAATGGATAAGTGACCTGAAATACAAAATGGTAGAAATCACTGCCAAAACAGAATATAGGCAAAAAAGATGAAAAGAAGACAGCCTAAGAGACCTCATCCCAGCTGGCACAGTGGTAAAGAATCTCTCTGTCAACGCAAGAGACGCAGGTTTGATTCCTGGGCTGGGAAGATCGCCTAGAGGAGGCATAGCAACCCACTCCAGTATTCTTGCCTGGACTGTCCCATGGACAGAGGAGCCTGGCAGACTACAGTCCTTAGGGTCGCAAAGAGTCAGACACGACTGAAGTGACTTCGTGTGTACACACACAGGAGACCTCTAGGACAACATTAAATGCGATATAGGGTTCTCAGAAGGAAGAGGGAGAGAGAAAGGACCCCAAAAATATTTGAAGAGGTGATACTGAAAACTTGCCTGAACTGGGAAAGGAAATAGTCAGCCAAGTCAAGGAAGCACAGAGAGTCCCAGGCAGGATAAACTCAAAGAGGAACACGCTGAGACACATAGTAATCAAACTGGCAAAAATTAAAGACAAAGATTAAAATATGAAAAGTAACAAGGAAAAACAACAAATAACATACAAAGGAATTCCCCTAAGGTTATCAGTTTATTTCTCAACACAAAAAGAAGTTTTGTATACAAGGGCTACTCTGGCAACCATATACAAGTAGGGGCAATTCTGAAAGGAGTTAGGAGAGGAGCATAGTTGGTAATTTTAGCAGGCAGGTAAGTCATTTTCACTTGTCAGCTCTACAAAGTAAGCCTGGATGAGTAAACTGAGTCCAAATTTTAAAATGTACACAGTTAGATTGTCAGTTATTAGATTATCAATATTATTTTACAGACTAGCAGATTTCAATGAGTTGTCCCCAGGCTAGCAGCTTTGGCATCCCCTAGGAACTTCTTAGAAACACAGATTCTCTGGCCTGACCCCAGATCTACTAAATTAAAAATTCTGGAGGTGGGACCCAGAAAACTCTGGTTTAACAAGTCCTCCAGGTAATTCTGATTCATGCTGAAGTTAGACAATGATATAAGTGAGAGAAAAAACTAATGAAATACTTAATTGGACAAACATTGCTTAAGATCAGATGGGTTACAGTGGTAAATTGTCAGAATGGAAACCAACTGCAGACAATTATTGTATAAGTAAAAGATGATAAAGACCTAGAACAAAGCAGTGACCATGAGGGAGCCAGTAAGAGAAGCACCCCAAGATGTGAAAGAGATTTCTAAGACAGTGCTAAGGAGGACTTGAGACCTATTGGATATGGAGGAGAGAAAGAGAGAGAGAAGAGATTTCTAGTGTAGTTGCCAACCTCAGAGATGAGTGAATCTTAGTGCCTTTACCTGGGTGTCATTCCATGTCCACCTGGAAAGTAGAGTAATTTCTAGAAGTTAGTGTTTACTGCTTGTGAAAATATTTGAGGTTTTGGTGGGTATATGTTTGCTGGCTAACAGATATAAGTCTGGGGCCCTGGAGAAAGTAAGGCCTTGATTGTGGATGATTTCACCCAAATGAGAAGAGTGCAGAAAGAGAATTATTCATGAAACCCAAGAGAACCCTGACTGCTAAAGAGTGGATGGTGGAGGTGGAGCTTATAAGAGATGGAGAAGGAATAATAATCAATCCTAATAAAATACCAAAGTTTAGAAAATCTATATGTGCAAAGATATCCCTCACAGAATTGTTTAAATGAGAAAAATAAAAAGCCACGTTAATGTTTGATAGCAAGATTAATTATAAGAAATCTAAAGAAAGATTACATAGGCATTAGAAATGATTGTTATAAAGCCTATAGTATGGTATAAAAATGAATATTTGCAACATGAAACCAAGCAGAATTTTAAAGTACACACCATTTCATGTAAATAAGATTTCAGTTATGTAAAATTACATATAAAATGTAGTTTGGTGCATGAACATGGTAGAAGTAAGAGAGTGAGATGGTGAAATTATGGGTGAATTTATCTTTGCTCTCAGAATTTTTTTCTTTTTAAATTTATTTTTAATTGAAGGATAGTTGCTTTACAGTTTTCACTGATTTCTATGCATGAATCAGCCATACGTTTACCCATGTACCCTCCCACTTGAACATCCCTCCCACCTATCTCCCCATCCCACCCCTCTAGGTTGTTATCGAGCCCTAGTTTGAGTTCCCTGAGTCATATAGCAAATTTCCATTGGTTATCTATTCTACAGAAGGTAATGTATGTTTCCATGTTAGTCTTTACATACCTCCCACCCTCTCCTTTTCCTCCCCCCAGCCATGTCCATAAATTTGTTCTCAATGTGTGTGTCTCCATGCTGCTCTGCAAATAGGTTCATCAGTACTGTCTTTCTAGATTATATATATATATATATATATATATATTAGTATACAATAACTATATATATATATTAGTATACAATAATTAGTATACAATAATATATATATATATATTAGTATACAATAATTGTTTTTCTCTTTCTGACTTACTTCACTCTGTATAATAGGCTCTAGGTTCATTCACCTCATTAAGATTGACTCAAATGTGTCCCTTTGTTATGGCTGATAAATGTTCCATTGAATATATGTACCACAGCTTCTTTATCCATTCATCTGTTGATGGACATATAGGTTGCTTCCATGTCCTAGCTATTGTAAATAGATCTGCAATGAATATTGGGTTAAATGTGTCTTTTTCAATTTTGGTTTCCTCAGGGTATATGCCTAGTAGTAGGATTGCTGGGTCATATGGGGGTTTTATTCCTAGTGTTTTAAGGAGTCTCCCTACTGTCTTCCATAGTGGCTGTATCAATTTGCATTCTCACCAACAGTATGAAAGCCTCCCTTTTCTCCACAACCTCTCTAGCATTTATTGTTCGTAGATTTTTTGATGATGGCTATTCTGACCCATGTAATGTGATATCTTGTTGTTTTGATTTTCATTTCTCTAATAATGAGCAATGCTGAGCATCTTTTTATGTGTTTATTAGCCATCTGTATGTCTTCTTTGGAGAAATGTCTGTTTAGGTCTTTTGCCCATTTTTTGATTAGCTTGTTTGTTTTTCTGGTATTATATGAGCTACTTGTATATTTTTTAAATTAATCCTTTGTCAGTTATTTTATTTGCTATTATTTTTCCTATTCTGAGGGTTGTATTAAAATACTTAGGAATATGCCTACCTAAGGAGACAAAAGAACAGTATACAGAAAAAACACTGATGAAAGAAATCAGAGACAACATAAGCATATAGGGACATATTCCATGTTCCTGGGTTGGAAAAATCAATACTGTGAAAATGACTATACTACCAAATGTAATCTACAGATTCAATGTAATACCTATCAAATTACCAATGGCATTTTTCACAGAACTAGAACAAAAATGTCTTCATATGGAAATGCAAAAGACTTGAATAGCCAAAGCAATCTTGAGAGAGAAGAATGGAGCTGGAGGAATCATCCTTCCCAACTTCAGACTATACTGAAAAGCTGTAGTCATCAAGACAGTATGGTACTGGCACAAAAGAACAGAAATATAGACCAATGCAACAATATTGAAAGCCCAGAGATATACCCACACACCTATGGATACCTTATTTTTGACAAAGGAGGCAAGAATATACAATTGGGCAAAGAAAAGTGCTTATTATAGCAACACTTCAATAAGTGCTGCTGGGAAAACTGGACAACTACATGTAAAAGAATGAAATTAGAACACTTTCTAGAACCATATACAAAGGTAAACTAAAAATGAATTAAATGCTTAAATGTAAGATCAGAAACTATAAAACTCCTAGAGGAAAACATAGGCAGAACACTCTATGACATAAATCACAGCAAGATCCTCTATGACCCACCTCCTAAAGTAATGAAAATAAAAACAAACATAAACAAGTGGGACCAATCAAACCTAAAAGCTTTTGTACAACAGAATTTTTTTTTTAATGTTGTTATGTTACAACTGGGCTTCCCTGGTGGCTCAGTGGTAAAGAATCTGTCTGCCAATGCAGGAGATGTGGATTTGATCCCTGGGTTGGGAAGATCCCCTGGAGAAGGACATAGCAACTCACTCCAATATTCTTGTCTGAAAAGTCCCATAGACAGAGCAGCCTGGTGGTCTACAGTCCATGGGGTTGCAAAAGAGTCAGACATGACTTGGTGACTAAACAACAACAACAGCATGTTATAATTACTTCTAAAAGTTTAGTCAATTAAGATTATGCATAATGAACACTAAGTTGAAATAAAGAGGAAAAAATAAACAAAAATTTATTAGCAACTACTGTTTCAAACTAAAGCATAGTTTATGGTATTGAAAGTTTGAGACTTAACAAGAGTGCTTTGAAGGGGTTGTAAGCAAGGTTTGCATTATTCTCTGGGCATTGCAGAAGGAGTCCTGAGTAGACAAGGAATAGGAGATTAATGTCTATGGGCAAGGCAAGAGGAGTATTATCTTGTCAATTGTCCCCTGGGGAAAAAAAATATTAAAAAGCAGTTTAACCTGTGATGAGAAACATCAGTGGAAGCTATGTTTTATTTATACCTGAAACACCAGTGGTCCAGGTAAAACACTGTCAGAAGGTCATCAAAGTTGCTCTGTTTCTGAATGCTTATCCCCAACAACCTCAACTTCAATCTGTCCCTGCGTGGTCACTTTTCTCCTCCATCCCAGATTTTCATTTCCCTTGATTTTAGAACCTGGAAATAGTTCTATCATTAGGCTCCTTGCAAAGGCAGACAAAATTTAAAATGATGAGGTAACTAGAGAAAAATGCTATTGCTTCTTTTTTGGGTTAAGGGTTGGCAAGATAAAAGCCGGTTCAGTAGACAGAGGTGTTCATGAAGGACACTTTCTTTCATCCTTTTCTGGATGAGTACCACTGGCTAGCATGAATGTAGAGCTTGTGGGCACTTTAGTAACTATGACTATTCTAATAGTACATAAAAGCCCTTTGTCAAACAGGGAAAAGATGCGCTGAAAGTCTGAGAGATTATCATTGCAATGAATATACCTATTTGAATATACAGCATAAAATAAACACTAATACAAATTATTGGTTAGAAGGGAGGTATAAGATTTTACAACTTGATTCTTAGGCAAAACTATGGTAAGATTAAATATCCTATTAAAGAGAATCCTCAAAATCACTGTGTTATGCTGATCTTGGGAAATTTGGAGAAGGATAAGGAAGAGATGGTGGTGTATTTGGCTATTACTGATAGGATTCCAAAACCATCTAGTGCTATAGGCCATCTTGATGTATTGGCATGTGCCTGGAAGATGCTGTGGAAGGAAACATTGAAAGTGCATTGAAATCTCGAGGGAAGACAGCCCAGTTTGGGGCCAGCTTTGCCCAAAGTGTTGTTGACTGTCTAAGCAACATGGTGAGGAAGGAAGAGCCTTGGTAAGAACAGATAGACTTGAGTCTGTATTCCAAGTCAGTGACCCCACATCTCTGACTCTGTTTCTTCACCAAAAAAATCTTCATCATCATAATGCCTGCTTTTGTATTAATAGTTAAGATGAGATGGAATATTGAGGAAAACTGTTTCAAACTACAAAGTATTATACAAAAGTTTATTCACACTTTTCAGAGTTATCTACAGTGGATTTAACTTTAGTATATTATATGTGGTCTCTCAGTTTATTCTGTTTCTGTCTTTCTATTCAAAATATCTGTTTGCTGAACCTTTGAGATATCCCCAGAAGCCCCAGATGTCTCATATAAATTGCCAAGGCAGCAGACAGAGGTCTGGTATGACCCAGAGCCCATTGATGAGGCGCTGGGAAATGCAGATTCAACAGTACTATTTGCAGTCATTCCACGTGAAGATGCTAACCTGAAATCCCCAAGCTTGGTCCGTGGGATGCTTGCTGAAATATATGGTTAATAGGAGAAAGAGATTGGATTATAAATCTTTGGAAGTAAGACTTCTGAGATAACATCTGATGCTGGAACCTCAAGGGAACCTAAATTCTTTAATCGATTGAAAACCTGCCTTGCAAAAGCTTTTAAACATTTAAACACCATCATATAAATCAAGTCAGAAACATCCCACCAAGGAATAAAGGGGTCCTTGCCATGTAAAATATTAATTCATTCTTTCAAGGCAGAACAAACCCTTCATCTAGAAGACATTGGCTAGGAAGTGGTGGAGGAAGCAGAAAATGTAGAGTAAACTCATTGTATTGACTTTGGATGCCCTCTTAAATGTCTCAGATCTTTGGGCTTTTACTTATATTGAAAAGTAAAGATCGTTTAGTGCTTTGTTCTAGAGTATTTTACTCAAAGTTGTTCTCATGTCTTTGATCTTGTGTTGCACATTAGTTGTTCCCAATGGTTTATTAATAAATAATCTGCAATTCAACCGTTGATTTCAGCCTAGAATTTAACAGATAGGCCCCTGGAATGGCAAAGGAATATTGGCAGTGGCACTAGATTTTAAACCATAGTTGCTCTACAAAAACAACTATGAATGAATCACAAAAGGGCAAACATCTACCACATGGCCATTACTTCATTTGCTACAATATACATGCATCAGGAGTAACACTGAAGCCAGCCTGGAAGACGACCAGAAAGGAAACTATATGATTAGCAAAGTTAAAATCTGATTTGCATCTAAAAAATGTAGGGTATGCTCATTTATGTGCAAATGTAATGGAAAAAGGCCGTAGGTAAAGTGACTAACGCCTAAACAAAATAAACACTTATTTTCTTTTATTGTACCCTGTGACTATTAATAATATTATGGTACCAAGTCAGAAACATTAAGCCAAGCAGGGGAGCAATAAATGTTTCTAGACTATGCACCACTGTTGATATTAGCAACTAATCACTCCAGAGTTCACATAAAATTCAGATGGGAGTACAAGGAAGATATTTGATGAAGTCAGCAGTGGCAGGAACCATTCACAGGTGAAACCGATAACCAGAGGGTTGGCTCAGCAGGGGGGCAGGGGCTGCTGAGGGTTGGCTCAGCAGGGGGGCAGGCCCTGGGGAAGAGATGAGAAAGGCTTTGAGAATCATTGCTTTTGAATATGTCTGTACCTATTGACATGTAGATGTTCTTAAGCTCATAAGTTTCTTGATGTTAATCTCAACTGACAATATTGTTTGAGAATTTGCAAAATTCTTTATTATTTGATCATTATCATAACTCGATGAGATGTGTATGATGACTCTGGTTCTTCCCATCCTTGGGTGCCTGCTAGCGAGCTCAGTCATATCCAACTCTTTGCCACCTCATGGGCTATAGCCCCCCAGGCTCCTCTGTTCAATACTGGAATGGGTTGCCATTTCCTACTCCAAGGCATATTCCTGACCCAGGGACTGAACCCACATTTCCTGCATTGATAGGCAGATTCTTTACTACTGGACCACCTGTCTTCCCATGAGCAAGAAATCAGAGTTGTGAGTATGTTCTGTTGACTGAAAAAATTCAGGAGTAAAACTCTAGGTTTATGATTCCAGCTCTTCTGTTCTTTTGACTATCCTCCTTAAATTATTATATATACATATAACATATATATTTACATATATATAATTTATGTAAGTGTGTATGTCATTATAATTTTTGTAAGCGTGTATGTCATGTAACATGGTATCCAGGGCTTTCATCTCTGATGTGTCTTAGACAGAAAACCCCACACCCAAGAAGAAAATTAAAATGCTGGTTAAAGTGTAAAACAAACAAATAAATACGCCTCATAATTTAAAGTGTATTGCAAAGCTGGAACAAAAGCAAGGATTCCAGAGAGGCCAGAATTTAAATAGCAACAAGAATTAAGGAGGGAAGTGGGCACCAAGAAACTAAAGGGTATCTGCCAATCCATTAACTGCTATTCTGATGGCTTCATAGCATGATGTAACGTGAAGTAAAAGTTCAGGGCCACTCAAGGTGAGCCCTAAAAGGACTGTGATCTCAGAGTGGTGACAGCTGGAAATACATGCAATGCCCTTAAAAGATGCAGAGGGAGATTTGTCTGTGAGGGCTAACAGAACTTAAATCAATTTAACATTATTTAGGATTGGTAAAGGCAAATATATTTGCTCCCTGGAAGAACACAACTTCAACCCAAGCCTCAAAACATATCCACAAAAGATGTTCCATAGAAGATAAACTCACAGTAACAAATCACAAAAAACAAAGGACAATATGAAATGGTAAGTAAAAAACAAGAAACAACAGATACAGACTTCCAGAGACTTTGATAGTGGATGTATTAAGCACATAATGCAACACCTTTATGTTTCATGCTGTTGCATTCATTTCACATGCCACCAAGATTATGCTCAAAATCCTTCAAGCTAGGCTTCAGGAGTACGTGAACTTCCATATGTACAATCTGGATTTAGAAAAGGCAGAGGTACCAGAGCCCAAATTGCTAACATACACTAGATCATAGAAAAAGCAAAGGGATTTAAAAAAACCATCTGCTTCATTGCCTATGCTAAAGCCTCTGACTGTGTAGATCAAAGCAAACTGTGGAGAATTCTTCAAGAGATGGGAATACCAGACCACCTGACCTGAATCCTGAGAAACCTGTATGCAGGACATTTCAGTTTAATTCCTTTGCTCAGTCCTGTCAGACTCTTTGCGACCCCATGAACTGCAGCAAGCCAGGCCTCCCTGTCCATCACTAACTCCCAGAGTCTACCCAAACCCATGTCCATCGAGTCGGTGATGGCATCCAGCCATCGCATCCTCCATGGTCCCCTTCTCCTCCTGCCACCAATCCTTCCAAGCATCAGGGTCTTTTCCAATGAGTCAATTCTTCTCATGAGGTGGCCAAAGTATTGGAGTTTCAGCTTCAACATTAGACCTTCCAATGAACACCCAGGACTGATCTCCTTTAAGATGGACTTGTTGGATCTCCTTGCACTCCAAGGAACTCTCAAGAGTCTTCTCCAACACCACAGTTCAGAAGCATCAATTCTTCAGCGCTCAGCTTTTTTCACTGTCCAACTTTCACATCCATACATGACCACTGGAAAAACCATAGCCTTGATTAGACAGACCTTTGTTGGCAAAGTAATATCTCTGCTTTTTAATATGCTATCTAGGCTGGTCATAACTTTCCTTGCAAAGAGTAAGCCTCTTTTGATTTCATGGCTGCAATCACCATCTACAGTGATTTTGGAGCCCCCCAAAATAAAGTCTGACAGTGTTTCCACTGTTTTCCCATCTATTTGCCATGAAGTGATGGGACCAGATGCCATGATCTTAGTTTTCTGAATGTTGAGCTTTAAGCCAACTTTCTCCCTCTCCTCTTTCACTTTCATCAAGAGGCTTTTTAGTTCCTCTTCACTTTCTGCCATAAGGGTGGCATCATCTGCATATCTGAGGTTCTTGATATTTCTCCCAGCCATCTTGATTCCAGCTTGTGCTTCTTCCAGCCCAGCATTAATCATGATGCACTCGCATATAAGTTAAATAAGCAGGGTGACACTCTACAGCCTTGAGGTACTCCTTTTCCTATTTGGAACCAGTCTGTTGTTCCATGTCCAGTTCTAACTGTTGCTTTCTGACCTGCATACATGTTTCTCAAGAGGCAGATCAGATGACCTGGTATGCCCATCTCTTTCAGAATTTTCCACAGTTTATTGTGATCCACACAATCAAAGGCTTTGGCATAGTCAATGAAGCAGAAATAGATGTTTTACTGGAACTCTCTTGTTTTTTCAATGAGCCAGCGGATGTTGGCAATTTGACCTCTGGTACCTCTGCCTTTTCTAAAACCAGCTTTAACATCTGGAACTTCATGGTTCACGTATTGCTGAAGCCTGGCTTGGAGAATTTTGAGCATTACTTTACTAGTGTGTGAGATGAGTGCAATTGTGCGGTAGTTTGAGCATCCTTTGGTATTGCCTTTCTTTGGGATTGGAATTAAAACTGACCTTTACCAGTCCTTGGCCATTGCTGAGTTTTCCAAATTGTTTGCATATTGAGTGCAGCACTTTCACAGCATCATCTTTCAGGATTTGAAGAGCTCAACTGGAATTCCATCACCTCCACTAGCTTTGTACATAGTGATGCTTCCTATGGCCCACTTGACTTCACATTCCAGGATGTCTGGCTCTAGGTGAGTGATCACACCATGGTGATTATCTGAGTCATGAAGATCTTTTTTGTACAGTTCTTCTGTGTATTCTTGCCACCTCTTCTTAATATCTTCTGCTTCTGTTAGGTCCATACAATTTTTGTCCTTTATCGAGCCCATCTTTGCATGAAAGTTTCCCTTGATATCTCTGATATTCTTGAAGAGATCTCTATTCTTTCCCATTCTGTTTTTTCCTCTATTTATTTGCAATGATTGCTGAGGAAGGCTTTCTAATCTCTCCTTGCTATTCTTTGGAACTCTGCATTCAGATGGGAATATCTTTCCTTTTCTCCTTTGCTTTTGCTTCTATTCTTTTCACAGCTATTTGTAAGGCTATCTCAGATAGCCATTTTGCTTTTTTGCATTTCTTTTCCATGGAGATGGTCTTAATCCCTGTCTCCTGTACAGTGTCATGAACCTCCACCCATAGTTTCTCAGGCACTCTGTTTATCAGATCTGTCCCTTAAATCTATTTCTCACTTCCACTGTATAATCATAAGGGATTTGATTTAGGTCACACCTGAATGGTCTAGTGGTTTTCCCTACTTTCTTCAATTTAAGTCTGAATTTGGCAATAAGGACTTCAAGATCTGAGCCACAGTCAGCTCCTGGTCTTAATTTTGGTGACTGTATAGAGCTTTTCCATCTTTGGCTGCAAAGAATATAATCAATCTGATTTCGGTGTTGACCATCTGGTGATGTCCATGTGTAGAGTCTTCTCTTGTGTCATTGGAAGAGGGTGTTTGCTATGACCAGTGTGTTCTCCTGGCAAAATTCTATTAGCCTTTGCCCTGCTTCATTCTGTACTCCAAGGCCAAATTTGCCTGGTACTCCAGGTGTTTCCTTACTTCCTACTTTTGCATTCTGTCCCTTATAATGAAAAGGACATCTTTTTTTGGGTGTTAGTTCTAAAAGGTCTTGTAGGTCTTCATAGAACCATTCAGCTTCAGCTTCTTCAGCGTTACTAGATGGGTCCTAGACTTGGATTACTGTAATATTGAATGGTTTGCCTTGAAAATGAATGGAGATTATTCTGTCATTTTTGAGATTGCATCCTAGTACTGCATTTTGGACACTTTTGTTGACCATGATGGCTACTCCATTTCTTCTGAGAGATTCCTGCCCACAGTAGTAGATATAATGGTCATCTGAGTTAAATTCACCCATTCCAGTCCATCTTAGTTCGCTGATTCCTGGAATGTCAATATTCACTCTTGCCATCTCTTGTCTGACCACATCCAATTTGCCTTGATTCGTGGACACAACATTCCAAGTTTATATGCAATATTGCTGTTTACAGCATGGAACCTTGCTTCTATCACCAGTCCCATCCACAACTGGGTGTGTTTTTGTTTTGGCTGCATCCTTTCATTCCTTCTGGAGTTATTTCCCCACTGATCTCCATTAGCATATTGGGTACTTACTGACCTGGGAAATTCATCTTTTAGTGTCCTATCTTTTTGCCTTTTCATACTGTTCATGGGGTCCTGAAGGTAAGAATACTGAAATGGCTTGCCATTCCCTTCTCCAGTGAACGACATTCTGTCAGACCTCTCCACCATGACTCGTTCGTCTTGGGTGGCCCCACAGGCATGGCATAGTTTCATGCTGTCCGTGTGATCATGATGCAGAGTACATGATGAGAAATGCCAGGCTGCATGAATCACAAGCTGGAATCAGGATTGCTGGGAGAAATACCAACAACCTGAGATATGCAGATGATACCACTTTAATGGGAAAAGTGAGGAGGACTAAAGAGCTTCCTGATGAAGGTGAAAGATCAGAGTAAAAAACCTGACTTAAAACTCAACACTCAAAAAACTAAGAACATGGCATCTGGTCCTATCACTTCATGGCAAATAGATGGAGTAAAGGTGGAAACAGTGTCAGATTTCATTTTCTTGGTCTCCAAAATCAATTCAGACAGTAACTGCAGCCACAAAATTAAAAGACACTTGTTCCTTGGAAGAAAAGCTGTGACCAATCTAGACAGCATATTAATAAGCAGAGACATCACTTTGCTAACAAAGGTCCATATGGCCAAAGCTATGGTTTTTCCAGTAGTTGTGTATGGCTGTGAGCACAAGACCGTAAAGAAAGCTGAGTGCCAAAGAATTGATGCTTTCAAACTGTGATGCTGGAGAAAACTCTTGGGAGTCCCTTAAACAGGAAGGAGATCAAACCAACCAATCCTAAATGAAACCAACCCTGAATATTCATTGGATGGACTGATGATGAAGCTGAAGCTCCCATGATTTGGCCACCTGATTCAAAGAGCTGACGTTTTGGAAAAGACTCTGATTTGGGGAAAGATTGATAACAAGAGGAGAAGGGGGTGACAGAGGATCATGGTTGTTTGACATCACTGATTTTGAGCAAACTCGGGGAATGAAGGCCAGGGAAGCCTGGTGTTCTGCAAGTCATGGGGTTGCAAAGAGTCAGACACAGCTTAGCAACTGAACAAGAACAAAGATGTTTCATAAAATAGATTTTCACCTATTCCATAGTAATAGTAGAGTATGCACTGCTGCCTTGTTTGACTGCATTCCCCTGTTCCCTTTGGAATCAGATGTGCAATCATAATTAGTTTCTCACAAAGAGAATGTGCATGAAAGTGATGTGTATCATGGCCACCTCTTGCCCCTTCACACTTGAATGAAGCCTGGAAAAGTCAAAATCAAGCTTTCACTATGCCCATGTTGCCAGTGTTTTAGAAGGTGGAAGAACAGTGTCTCTATGAATGAACATAGAAAGACCTAGGTCATTCAGAATCAGACCAGGTGAAAGAGATGTAAACCTCTGAGTTATTTAAGTATCTGTATTATATTGTTGAAACTCTAGCTTTGCCCTTAATAATATATATCTGCTTTTAAAAATAGTGAAGAAGCTTGAACATATAAGCAAAAAACCATGAAATCAATGGATCAATAAAACATCAAGGAGGGAGATTTGAAAAAGAGTTAAGTAGAACTTTCAGAAAAATTTTTTTCATTTAATTCAGACAACTTATAAAATATAAGAAAACATAGGGGAATGGAAAAGGTTATCCATATTTCCAAAGACCATGTTTACATTCAGAGATTCCTCCTCCAGTGAAGATTGCCAAAGACCAGGTGCATTCTCTTGCAGCCCTCTGTTCACTGGCCCATCCCATCTCCATTTGGCTGCTTTGTGTTGCTTGGGCACAAAGAACATCATTTAGATTTTCTGTGGACTAACAGAAGATTCAGTTAAGCCGCATCTTAAATCTCATTTGGAAAAATAGTGGGGTTTTTTTGTTGTTTGTTTGTTTGGACCCAGAGCAATCTATAGATTCAATGCAATTCCTATCAAGCTACCAGAGGTCTTTTTAAGAGAATGAGAACAAATAATTTCACAGTTTGTATGGAAATACCAAAAACCTCGTATAGCCAAAGAAATCTTGAGAAAGAAGAATGAAACTGGAGGAATCAACCTACCTGACTTTAGGCTGTACTACAAAGCCACAGTCATCAAGACAGTATGGTACTGGCACAAAGACAGAAATATAGATCAATGGAACAAAATAGAAAGCCCAGAGATGAATCCACACATCTATGGACACCTTATCTTTGACAAAGGAGGCAAGAATATACAATGGAGAAAAGACAATCTTTAACAAGTGGTGCTGGGAAAACTGGACAGCCACTTGTAAAAGAATGAAACTAGAACACTTTCTAACACCATACACAAAAATAAACTCAAAATGGATCAAAGATCTAATCATAAGACCAGAAACTATAAAACTCCTAGAGGAAAACATAGGCAAAACACTCTCTGACATAAACCAAAGCAGGATCCTCTATGACCCACCTCCCAGAATATCAGAAATAAAAGCACAAATAAACAAATGGGACCTAATTAAAATTAAAAGCTTCTGCACAACAAAGGAAACTATAAGCAAGGTGAAAAGACAGCCTTCAGAATGGGAGAAAATAATAGCCAATGAAGCAACGGACAAACAATTAATCTCAAAAATATACAAGCAACTCCTGCAGCTCCATTCTAGAAAAATAAACGACCCAATCAAAAAGTGGGCCAAAGAGCTTAACAGAAATTTCTCCAAAGAAGACATAAAGATGGCTAACAAACACATGAAAAGATGCTCAACATCACTCATTATCAGAGAAGTGCAAATCAAAACCACAATGAGGTACCACTTTACACCAGTCAGAATGGCTGCCATCCAAAAGTCTACAAGCAATAAATGCTGGAGAGGATGTGGAGAAAAGGGAATCCTCTTACACTGTTAGTGGGAATGCAAACTAGTACAGCCACTATGGAGAACAGTGTGGAGATTCCTTAAAAAACTGAAAATAGAACTGCCATATGACCCAGCAATCCCACTGCTGGGCATACACACCGAGGGAACCAGAACTGAAAGAGACACGTGTACCCCAATGTTCATCGCTGCATTGTTTACAATAGCCAGGACACGGAAGCAACCTAGATGCCCATCAATTGACAAATGGATAAGAAAGCTGTGGTACATATACACAATGGAATATTACTCAGCATTAAAAAAAAATTCATTTGAATCCGTTCTACTCAGGTGGACGGAATTGGAGCCTAGTATCCAGAGTGAAGTAAGCCAGAAGGAAAAACAACAATACAGTATACTAACGCATATATATGGAATTTAGAAAGATGGTAACGAGAACCCTGCATGCGAGACAGCAAAAGAAACGCAGATGTATAGAACAGACTCGTGGACTCTGTGGATGAGGGCAAGGGTGGGATGTTATGAGAGAATGGCATTGAAACATATTAATTATCATATGTGAAATCAATCACCAGCCCAGGTTTGATGCTTGGGGTTGATGCACCAGGATGACCCAGGGGGAGGGAATTGGGAGGGAGAAGGGAGGAGGGTTCTGGAGGGGGAGCATATGTATACCCATGGCAGATTCATGTCAATGTATGGCAAAACCAACACAATAAAGTAAAGAAAATTTAAAAAAAAGAATATATTGCTTAAATTGATAATATTCATAAAATGAAAATATATTGATCTGCCTTTTAAGATTTATTCTACCATTAATCCTAAAATCAGGTAGCTCTAAGTAGACCTCCAGCAATACAATGATTCATTAATGTATCTATTTCAGCCCTGCATCTGATTCAGCTCTGTAAGTGAGCAATTTAGAATTTTGCCGAATATCAAAGTGTAAAACTAGGAATGGAACCATTTGGGGTGATAAATATGTGTGAGCTAATTACCCTTGTTAGTTTTGGAAGGGTAAAAAGAGGAAAATGTAGTTACTGGGCACATTTTTATCCATCCAATGAGGACAGAGTACAATAGAAAATCATAAAACTAGGCATTAGCCAAAAATAGCATTCTTCTTCTATTTGATTATTGACTAGTAAAAAATGACTGAATTGATGTGAAGTTTTCTTTTCCTCCCTTTCCATGTGTCTTATTCTCTCCTGTACCTATAACCGTTTTAATATTCAAACAGATATAGTATTGAACTTGATATTTGTTTTTCAGTTTCTTTTTTTCTTATTTGAAGTATAGTTAATTAACAATGTTGTGTTAGTTTTAGGTATACAACAAAATGATTCAGTTAGACATATACATTCTTTTTCATATTCTTTTCCATTATGGTTTATCACAGGATATTGAATACAGTTCCCTGTGCTATACAGTAGGACCTTGTTGTTTATCCGTTCTATATATAATACTTTACATCTGGTAATCCCAAACTCCCAATCCACCCCTCCCCCAATCTCCCTCCTCCTTGCCAACCACAGGTCTGTTATTTATGTTTGTGAGTCTGTTTCTTTTTAGTAGATAAGCTGAACTTGATATATGAAACATAGAAACCTTTGTTCCCTGTGGATATATTTCAGTAACATTTCGCTTACCAATGACAGCAAGGAGCTCAAACCAGCCAATCCTAAAGGAAATCAGCCCTGAATATTCATTCATGATGCTGAAGATGAAGCTCCAATACTTTGGCCACTCTATGTAAAGAGTTGATTCATTGGAAAGGACCCTGATGCTGGGAAAGATTGAGGGCAAGAGGAGAAGGAGGCAACAGAGGATGAGATGGTTGGATGGTATCACTGACTCAATGCACATGAATTTGAGCAAACTCCGGGAGATAGTGAAGAACAGGGGAGCCTGAGGTGCTGCAGTCTGTGGGGTATCAAAGAGTCGGACATGACTTAGTGAGAGAGCAACAACAGCAGTGCTTCCTAAGGGAAGTGTTAGCTTCTCATTCCTGACCAGGTACATACGATGCTCATCATTACATACTTGTAGACCTTTACAGGCATTTAGTAGGTCAGGAGAGTCTGGCCCATTCCCCAGTTTTCAGAACGCCAGTCTATTAAAAAACATACAAATGCTAATCAGTTAGGAAAATAGATGGATTTTAAATGTTCTCATTGAACAACTGAAGTGAAATCATCCATGTGGAATTCTTTCAATCCTTGCAGTTTAACTCTCCATGTAGAGGCATAATTTCAATTGGAGAAACCCAGAAGTTTAAATTTGAAACTGTTGGTAAAGAAGAGGCCTAGGGAGGAGGGAGGGAGGTTCTGGAGGGGGAGCATATGTAAACCCATGGTGATATCATGGCATTGTATGGCAAAAACAATAAATAAAACGGGAAAAAAATAAAAGAAGGTATTTGCAAAAAAAAAAAATTAATACTTCCTGCAGTGGAGATTGGCACAACATTGTAAATCAACTATATATCAATAAAAAAAATTAAAAAAAAAAAAAAAAAAAAGAAGAAGAGGCCTGGCCTAAGTGGTCCCTCAACTTCTCCTAGGATGGGCGCCAGAGGAATCCTACAGAAATGTATTCACAAAAGCCAAAGAGACAGATTATTAGTCCCTGACGCCTTGGAGCTTTGCTCAGGCTCATATCCCAGTATGGGAGAAATGTACAAACATCCTGGAATCTGGTTTTGTGATGAAAAATTCCAAGAAAATCCTTTCTCAGCCAAGTGCTCAGTGCTTCAGCTGTTACAGCCTGTGCTAGTTCTAGCCTTTGTGCTAGTTCTTCTTCTCATGAGCTTAGCTCTAGAGAGAAAAGAGCACAAGCCTGCATAAAGTTGAAGTAAAGCCAGCACAGTTGGTAACAAACCAGAAATGGAATACATGCATATCTAGATTTCATAAGGCAGGAAGTCACCCAAGAGTCCTCCTTCAGGAAAGTGTATGATAATTATCAGAAGCCATTTTAAGGATTTTCTAAGTTAACCTATTTGTGAAGATGAAATTCTCTGTAGGCCAGTCAATAATGTTCCCATCTCAATTTGATAGTATTGATGACATGCCCATTTAAATACCTGTTTTCTCAAATCCTAAGAATCTTACCAGCCTCCTCTTCACCCCTCAATCCTTCTCTTCACTGTCCTGTTGTACCCAGGAGTGATTTCTTCATAAACGTTCTGAAGTAGTAAACAAAACAATAAAAAAGATTCTATTCCCTTTGTTAAGGGCTTATTTTTTTCCTGCAGAAGCCTTCTAAAAGGTGACAATCAGAACTAAAGACTTGATATTTGCTTTTCAGTTTCTTTTTTTTTTTAATATAGTTGATTTACAATGCTGTGTTAGTTTCAGGTGTACATATGTGTATGTATATATATATATATACACACACACACACATATATATATATGGTTTTTTTTCATATTCTATAATGTCACATAGTCAATTTAGAAGGTAGTTGTGGCATGTGGATAGGGAACAATCCACCTCCAATTCCATGCTTCCTCTGTTACGATCAGATGGCAGCCAGGATATTGCAGTGGTCCCTCAAGTTTTTCCTGCCTCTGCACATTTGAAACATCTAAATGCCTAACACATAATGTTGTTCATGTTTTTAAACTGTCCTGATGCTTAGGATATGATCTTTTAAGATTGGGTTTGGGGGACAGAGAAAAGATGGGAATCTTCATGGGAGGTGGGAATATTGTTTTCATTGTTAAAGGCACTTCATCTTCCAAAGTACACCATTAGGAATACCAGCCCCCATCCTCTTCCATGACAAACAGTAGATTTTAATTAATCCTATAGATGTGATTCAAGCTACTACTAGTCAATACCTAGTCCAGTGGCAATGGATAGGCTTATTGTAAATGTAATTGTGTTCTCTTTAACTCTGCTTATGTAGCTTAAACTGCACACATCTTTATGAATGTTCTTGGAACTCGGAAATTTTTTATGTAGCCACCAGGCTGAGTTGCACATGCCAGCTGAGCTCATAACGGATTTATTGGCTGCAATATGAGGGAACAGAGGCTTGACATCAAGGCTGAACACAGGAAGTGGCGAAAAGCGGCATGCATGTTTATGTACTAGTCTAAGCAAAGGAAAAGGGAGAAATTCATGTTTAATCTTTGTCCTAGTACAACTGTCTGAAATTTCAAAGTATGTAATTTTCCTTTTATTATCAGTCAGTATGTATAGCCTAAAGAACATTGGAAAAAAAGAATAAGGATTTACTTGCATTCTTAGTTTAAAAAAAAAAAGAGAGAGAAACTGGCCCTTTAAGAAGAGACTTTTGCATTTTTCATTTTTCAGATTACACAAATGAAGATTATTAAGTAGACTTGTCTGTATAGTCAAAGTTATTATATTTTACATTAGTCATGTATGGATGTGAACGTTGGACCATAAAGAAGACTGAACACTGTAGAATTGATACTTTTGAACTGTGCTAGAGAAGACTCTTGAGAGTCCCTTGGACTGCAAGGAGATCAAACCAGTCAATCCTAAAGGAAATCAATCCTGAATATTGATTGGAAGGACTGATGATGAAGCTGAAGCTCCCATATGTTGGCCACCTGATTCGAAAGGTCAGTTCATTAGAAAAGACCTTGATGCTGGGAAAGATTGAAGGCAGAAAGAGAAGGGGATGACAGAGGGTGAGATGGTTGAATGGCATCACCAACTTAATGGAAATGAATTTGAAGCGAGCTCCTGGGAGATGGTGAGGGACAAGGAAGCCTAGCGTGCTATAGTCCATGACTTGCAAAGAGTCAGACACGGCTGAGCAGCTGAACAACAAAAAGTAGACTTTATTGAGTGGCCTTACATCTCATCTCACTTGGCAACTCATGAATGTTATTTTTGATGTGGATTATTGATTGTTCTGAATGAAATAGTTTCCATAAGATTTTTTTCCTTCAGGCTATCAAAAAATAGTTACTTTAAAACTTATCTTCCCATCTTAAACATTTTACTTTTGTTCTTGAGCCAGCTCTATAGTCTTTAGAAAGTATCCTATTTTGAAATATGAAGATGCAGTCTGTATTATCATTCTATCTTGGATATGGTATTAATGTAAGTGATTCTGTGAACATTTTGCCTCCACATCAAATGGGAAAAAATTCACAGTGAAGCATTTGATATCTAACCAGGGGAAAGATTGATTCTTTGAGGTCAGATTGTAGCTTTGGCTCTACAAACCCTAGAAGCCATTATCTTAAAATTATATAAATTCAGTTACAAAATGGAAAGATGATTACATGATTAATGTAAGTCAATAAAGATCATTGAAATCTTAGCCTGGATGAGGCCATCAGAAACTACTGAATCCAATTTTCTTTGGCTCCAGGCAGGCCACATAGGAACCACTTTGTCATATGGAATCTCTCTCCTCATCACATACCTCTCTGGGGAAGTCAAGTCCCTTTTTAATATGAATTATGCATCTTAAGTACTTATTTTTACCTGGGACTTCTTTGCTACCAGTGTTTCTCACTAGAAATTAAACTTTGGCTGTGGACTAATAGAAGGAATTGGTTGGACAGTGTGGGAACTGAAACACAAAGCTCTCCCTCCACTAATGACATATCCAACTGCTCCAAAAACTTTCATAAGCATTTATATGGCTATTGAGAGTACAATGGTTAGATTTATATGGTTGATACCCTATTTGTTGTTCAGTCGCTCAGTCATGTCCAACTCTTTGCTACCCCATGGACTGCAATACTCCAGGCTTACCTGTCCTTCACTGTCTCCCAGAGTTTGCTCAGACTCATGTACATTGAATCAGTGATGCCAGCCAACCATCTCATCCTCTGTCATCCCCTCCTCCTCCTGCCTTCAATCTTTCCCAGCACCAGAGTCTTTTCCAATGAGTCAGCTCTTCACATCCGGTGGCCAAAGTATTGGAGCTTCAGCTTCAGCATCAGTCTTTCTAATGAATATTCAGGGTTAATTTCCTTTAGGATTGACTGGTTGGATCTCCTTGCAGTCCAAGGGACTCTCAAGAGTCTTCTCTAGCACCACAGTTTGGAAGCATCAGTTCTTTGGTGCTCAGCCTTCTTTAGCTTTCCTGGTGGCTCAGAGGTTAAAGCATCTGCCTGCAATGTGGGAGACCCAGGTTTGATCCCTAGATCGGGTAGATTCCCCTGGAGAAGGAAATGGCAATCCACTCCAGTATCCTCACCTGGAGAATCCCATGACAGAGAAGCCTGGTAGGCTACAGTCCATGGGGTCACAAAGAGTCAGACATGACTAGGCAACTTCACTTTCTTTCAGCCTTCTTTATGGACCAATTCTCACATTGGTACATGACTACTGGAAAAATCATAGTTTTGTTGGCAAAGTGATGTCTCTGCTTTTTAATATGCTGTCTAGGTTGACAAAGGACACCCACAGGGTACATTTGACGGTGCTTTATTTCAAAATATATAGGAAATACTACTTCTGTTAAAAAGAAAAAGAAAAACTAAAAAGGCCGATTGAAAAAAAAAAAGTTGTATTTGCTCTATCTAACCTATTCTCACTAATGGAGAAACAACTTGATTAATGTATTACTAATTTGGGGTCAGCAGCCTTCTTCAAATTCACTAATAAGACTATTACATCAGTTGGGAGTTAGGTACACCTGCAAATAAGAAATATGAAATATCATGAAAATATCTTAAACAAGAAGGGATTTTTTTTTCCTCTGCAGCATGAATCTTGGAGGAGGCAATCCAGAGCTGATATTTGTGACTCTTTGATGTTATCAGGGAACTGTACTCCTTTTTTCAGTTGTCCCACCATTCTTGCCTTATAGCTTCCATTATCAGGGTCTTGTCAAGGTTACCTCAGGTCACAATGTTATTGAAGGAAGGAGGATGAGGGAGATAGGAGGGCAAAGGGGCAACTGCCAACTCAGACACCTTTGAACAGTTTCCCTGGGAGCCCTGGCATAACAACAGTGACTTTAGCTTACATTTCAGCTGTTACCCCTGTCCTCCAAGGAACCTGCAAAATACCCTTTTTCAGTTGGGTGCAATGTTACACTTGCAATATTGAGATGCTGTTAGTGAAGTATAAAAGGAATAAGGAAGCTTTCCCAGGAAACTGCCCATCTCTGCATTGGTTCTGTCCTTAATTTTTGCTGGTGTGGGCTCACCTGAGATCACAAAGGGATGATTTCATTGCTCATAAAACAATAAAAGTTCAGAGAATCAAACAAAATATAGTACACAGTCACCCCATAGATTCAGAGCCCAGATGTCTTTCCATTTTGATATTGTTTGATTTAGTGAATTTCAGCTTCCTCTTCTTAATTCTCAACTGTGGTTGGGAAAATAAGTTACAGGGTTTGTTTGTTTTTTTACCTTTGTACTTTTATCAGTGGGTTTATTTGTATGTCAATATTGCTGATGTAAGACTTAATGCCCATAAGGTTTACCTTGGCAGCTATTTGATTGTTAGGATTTCAAATCCTAAAAAGTTTTATGTTCTATTTTTCTATAATGAAAAAAAATTGATTGGTTTTTTCAATTGCAAAGACTTTTTCATAGATAATCCTTTAGCTCCCATTTAATATTGTCTTCATGTTTTGTTTTTTCAGAGAGGAGGTGGGGGTAGAAGTGGTGTAAAGTGCATTTGGATTTGAAAGGTATCTTAGCTTCTGATCAGAAAAACCTAAGACAGAAAAAGAAAGTAGAAACATTGTAAATTAGAGTAAATGAAGAATGATCATCATATAGTACAGTCTAGATATAATTACTCCATTAGATAGGAATTTCTGAGAAATGAATTTGATATGTAGAGTCCAATGACACAAGTATGCAAGAGTGAATTTGGAGTAATAATGAATACATTAGAATATTTGTCCCAGAAATGACTAAAGCCACTAACCTATGATAAAGCATGGAAGGGGGAAAAAACCATAATTCTAGTATTCATAAAACCATATCAAATGGCTGACCTTGAATTTAGATAAGGAGAAAATGGACATGAACTGTATCTCCATGTGGCATTTTAGGCTTTACAAAAGGAATCTGAATTGTTAAGACTTCAAGATATTATAATCATACCAAAAAAAATTGCAGAGTCTTTCTTTTTGGACTATATAAAGAATATCCTGTTGTTTTGTTGTTGTTGTTGTATTACCTGAAACACATCCAGGCTTGATTAAACTTTTGTGGCTTGTAGAAAGCTAGTATCCAAAGCAGTATTTGGATAAAGACTCTGACCAATCATCATGAAATATATTTTGAAAACTGACTCATAAGGTTTGGTTCATTTCATCTGTGAAATGTGTTGGTTGTAAAATAACCACTGGTTCGTCTTCAAAGGTGCAATGCTGCTGTGGATCTGGGGTTGTTTTTGAGGCCTCAGTACTTCCTTTGACTGCTCTAAGGATAGTCAGTCTCCTGACCTGGTACAGTTCAGGGAAGGCAAATATCTTATTAGTCATATTTGTCCAATAAAATATATTGGGTTAGCCAAAAAGGTCATTAGAGTTTTTCCTTAACATCTTATGGAAAAACCAGAACAAACTTTTTGGCTAATCCAATACTTAGCACCTTCCTCTCTGAACTCCCTAACAAAGACTCTTTGAAAATTACTATCTGTCCTTCCTATCAGTTCCAAGTGGAAGCTTTATTGTATTTATAATCTGAAGGAATCAAGGAATCATCAGCTATGTTTAAAAAAAAAACGTTTTCACTCAAGCTGCTAATAATCTACCAGTGCTGAATATCATGCCACATATTTGCTTGATTCATACACTTTGGATAAAAGTATGTGACCATTGGTCCAGATTCTCTCTGTGTGATAGATAACATCCCAGTGGTTTTCATTTTGGATTGATTACCAGAACTGAAAGAGTATCTTGGGTTGTGCAAATAATAGGGTAAAATATTTCGACCTATTAAGGAAAGTTAGAGAAAAAGTCCCTGAAAGGAGGTAAGCCCCACAACCTGTTTATGCAAACAGCCTTGAAAATTGAAACCATCTATAGGTAAACATGTTTATACTTAACTGGGATCTCTAGGTATGATTATTTTGAAAACCTCAGCTACGTCCAAAGCACTTCAGTTCTTACAGAAGCTGACATCTGAAATACTAAACAGATTCTTTCTTGGTACAGAGACGGTTTTGAGTTTACTAAGATATTGTTTGATCTAAAATGTTGATAGCCATTATTGATGCAAATAAGTGTTTGATAAATATTACATGGTTTGATCTGAGTATTAAAGATATGCTCATCTCAAAGGCACAGAGCACTGTTACAGATTTCTAAAGTATTTCTACATTTTCTTTTCTTTAATGACCCGACTCAGTTAACAGACATACTATTTATCAAAATCTTTAGTATGTTGAAGTATAATTCTGTAGGAAATGATTTCACTGTAAGT
The DNA here is from genome assembly GCA_007570785.1 of Antilocapra americana. Taxonomy (NCBI): domain Eukaryota; kingdom Metazoa; phylum Chordata; class Mammalia; order Artiodactyla; family Antilocapridae; genus Antilocapra; species Antilocapra americana. The sequence continues at coordinate 10,043,818 of ML660200.1, read as the reverse complement.
TACAGAGTTCAAAGTAAGTCAGCCATGCTTTACATGTGGTGATCACTGGAATCACTGGCTCATTCTATTTCAGTTGTATTGTCCAGCTTGCATACCCTGAAAGCTGTTTTGCTAATGCTGTTTAAAAGAGAAGTTTGCATTGAAACATGTTAATTATCATATGTGAAATCAGTCGCCAGCCCAGGATTGATGCTCGGGGCTGGTGCACTGAGATGTCCCAGGGAGAGGGAATCGGGAGGGAGGAGGGAGGGGGGTTCTGAAGGGGGAGCATATGTAAACCCATGGCGGTTTCATGTCATTATATGGCAAAACCAACACAATAAACTAAAGAAAATTTTTTAAAAAATGAATAAATAAAAGAGAAGTTTGAACAATATTTTCTTGATTTCTAATCATAAGTGCCTAGTTTCTTAGCTTCTACACATATTCTTGAAAATGAATATGTACTATCCCTTTTACTGATTTGCAACTGCCGACTGACATCAAAATAACTTAATTAATAACTATTATTGTCCTTTTTAAGATAATTATTAAAGTAAATTCAAAATATGTGGCAAATTCTTATATGTAAGTAACAGGCTTGAAAGTGCTTAGAAGTAGTTTTAAAACCTGACTCTCCTATGTCACTTCTTATTTTCAACTTCTGTTTTTCATTGAGATATAATTGACATATTAGTTTCAGGTGTATTACATAATGATTTGGTGTTTGTATATACTGTGAAATGGTCATTCACAATCATGCATCTGAGTGGCTCAAGAGTGGATGGAGGAGGAAATAGGGAGCAGGTGATACATTTCCTGCCTGGATAGAATCTTCCCAAATGGCCCCTGCTTAACAATTTCTAAAATAGAACATGTCAACATGACAGAAAGGCCATCAAAGGAAGCAGTGTGAAAGCAACCTGTCTACCATTCAGTGCTAGTTAATATCCATTACTGTTTATAGTTACACATTTTGTGTTGATATCTTTTAAGACCTACTCTTAGCAATTTTCATTATGTAATACAACATTATTAATTATAGTCATCATGCTGTGTATTAAATCCTCATGATATTTATTTTCTAACCGAATGTTTGTACCTTTTGACCCCCTCAAGTCATTTTGCCCCCACCCCCACTCCCTATGTCTGCTGCTGCTGCTAAGTTGCTTCAGTCATGTCCTACTCTGTGTGACCCCATAAATGGCAGCCCAGAAGGCTCCGCCAACCCTGAGATTCTCCAGGCAAGAACTCTGGAGTGGGTTACCCTTTCCTTCTCCAATGCATGAAAGTGAAAAGTTAAAGTGAAGTCGTTCAGTTTTGTCCAACTCTTCACGACCCCATGGACTACAGCCCACCAGGCTCCTCCATCCATGGGATTTTCCATGCAAGAGTACTGGAGTGGGGTGCCATTGCCTTCTCCGACTCCCTATGTCTAGAAGCCACCAGTTTGTTAGTCTATTTTCTGTATCTAGGAGTTGGGGTTTTGCTATTGTTGTTTTACATTCTACATATAAGTGACATCAGAGTATTTTCAAATTTACTTTTTTGTAATTTATTTGAATATGTTTTTGAGTATGAAACTAATACTTGATCATTATAAATAAAGCCATGAAAGTTCAAAAAAAGAAAACTCAGTCAACATTTTGGATGGCTGCCCTGCCTACCTGACTTCATTCCTTCTGGCTTCCCATCTGTCTGTCTGTCCATCCATTCATTTGTGAGAGACCATACTGGGTGTATAACCTTTCATTTCTCTGTTTTCATGAACATTGTCTTATCCATATTTTCCAATGGAATGATAAAATCTGAAGCAGTACTACTTTTACTGGCTACATTGCATGCATGTTCAGTTGCTCATTTGTGTCTGACCCTTTGTGACCCCATGAACTGTAGCCTGCCAGTCTCCTCTGTCCATGGAATTATCCAGTCAAGAATACTCGAGTGGATTGCCACAGGGATTGAACCTGCCTCTCCTGCACTGGCAGGCGAATTCTTTACCACTGAGCCACCTGGGAAGCCCAATTATTCCATTAAGTAAATTGATCTTATTCTGTAGATTTCTAACTGAATTCCCTCCGTCATTCCCTTCCTTCTTCCCTTCCTTTCCTTTTCTTTTCTTCTTATTTTTCTTTTCTTTTCTATCATAAGCAGCAGTGAGCATCTTTGCTTATAAGAATTTGTCCATATCTATTACTAATATCCTAGGGTATTTCATTATAAATGAAGTTATTTCATCAATGATGTGTAGAATATTTTCTACAGTGTCTTTATAGTAGGCAAAATTTTCTGTTGAGATTATTGCAGCTTAATTTAAGACTATTGGGTGGCTTAAGGAGATAGAGGATTCTAGGGTTCTTTATCCTGTGGTTCTATAAATGTCTTGAAATAGTTAAATAATAAATTTATTTTTATTATTTTTGCTTTTAGGATTTTCTAACTTTCACAGATCTTGTGATTGAGGTGACTTGATGACTAGGGGGAATCATACATTGTTTCACTTAACTGTCTGATGTTCTTCATTTAGAGTTAGGTGGTTAAGATAATAAATCAAGTTCTATTTTTTCTATAAAGTTGAAGCTGTTGTTTGATATATTACTGAATGATTTATTTGGAGATTTTTGAATCTCTCCTGCCTTGTATATAAATTCACTTATTTAGCAATGACTTTATGTATGTAGCAATGCAAAGAACAGGAGGAAAAACAAAGAGGAGAGGCTCCCTCAGGGAGTTCAGTATCTAGTGATGTGAAGAAATATACTAGATTAGACTTCTCTGGTGGTGCAATGGGTCAGAATCCTCCTGCAAGTACAGGGGACATCGGTTCTATCCCCAGTCCAGGAAGATGCCATATGCCACAGAGCAACTAAGCCTGGGGACCACAACTACTGAATTTGTGCTCTAGAGCCTGTGCTCTGAAACAAGAGAATCCACCACAGTGAGAAGCCGAGCACTGCAACAAAGAGTAGCCCCCTTTCACCACAACAAGAGAAAGCCTGCGCAAAGCAATGAAGAGCCAGTGCAGTCAAAAGTAAATTATTTTTTAAAATATACTAAATTGCAGTAAGTTGAAGAGTGGCAACTTCTAGTAGCAGAGAATACAGCAGAGGCAAGTTGCCCCTTGGCCTTCTATAGGTAGGGTTTTGGGCTACACAATTATGTGTAAAAACATACCTCACTTTGGTGACAACTTTTTTTTTTTGGCTGTGACATGTGACTTGCAGGATCTTAGATCCCTAACCAGTGATTAAACCTGGGTCCTAGCAGCGCAGTTGCAGAGTCTTAACCAATGGACCACCAGGGAATTCCCGATAACATCCTTTTCTTGCATGTCTCACAATCTAACTCCTGAATCTTGTCCTGAATGGTAGACAGGTTGGTTTCACACTGCTTCCTCTGATGGCCTTTCTGTCATGTTGATATCTTCTGTTTTAGAAATTGTTAAGCAGGGGCCACTTGGGAAAGTTCTATCCAGCCAGGAAATGTATCACCTGCCCCCTACTTCCTTATCGCTCCACTCTTGTGCCACTCAGATGCATGATTGTGAATGACATTTTCTGGTGAATTTCAGTGACAGTTTCTCTATCCCACGTTATCAGCCATAGGACAAAATTGATAAACTATTGACATTTTTATTGATAAACTATTTTCCACCAGTGGATTTCCTCCTTGGGCTCATGTTCCTTGTAATCAGGACTTCCCCTGGTCCCATATTCCTCGTCTCATGGACTGCTCCAGAACTACTGGTTATTTTCCTAATCATGAAGTCTCTCCCAGTAGGCTGTGTTTCACACTTTGGTTCTTCAAATGGTCCCATGTCCTGGGAACATGGATGCCCTTCAATGTGCACTGAACTTACATAAATGGGAAATAGTTCTCTCAAGGAGAGGAGGTTGCTTTTAACATAGTGTTGGTTTTGAACCAAACATTATTATTTTGGACCAGTTGGCAGTTTTCTTCTTCATCTCAGAGAATTGAAATATGTAGTGAAGTGAGCTAGGTAGCTGTCTCAGGAGACTCATTTGCCAGATCACCTGTCCTAAAGAAGACTAAATGAAATCCTTTCTTTGTGAAATTTCCTCTCCTCTGAATAGGCTTGTGTGGTGTACACATAGACTTGGTTACTCAGTATGTGTGTGTCATTGCATGTGAGGGAAGACCATCCACAATTGTATTTTAGAAGAGAGTGTTTGAAGCTCCCATCACTTCTTTTCTGCCCAGTAGGACCTTTTAGTATGGATCAGCAAAGCCACACAGGGGCTTTAACTCAGAAAGAGTAAAACGTCTTAATTCACTCTTAGGTCTCGGTCTCTGGGACTGCGGGATTACTTGGCATCAGACAGCACTAGGGATGCAGGTCATCTGGCTGATAGACACTGGTATTGTCACTCTCTCTGCCTTGCTATGGAAACAAAAGGTCTAGCTCAATAATCAGTGTGTTTTTAGTGAAGTGAATGTGTTACCCTGGCAAAAAAACCGGTGCGGTGCTTTTGTGTGATTGTTACATGGCTGTGTGTGGCATTCCAGGGAAAAGATCCTTTAGAAGACAGACAAGATCTCACAACTCACTTTTCAGCAGACTTGGTTTTCACCGATGAAGTTGATTACTGGAAAGGATACTCATGAGTCTTTGGGCTATAAGCTTTCTAATATCTGCATGTGAATAGACCCTAGTCCAGCTCCCTAAAATGGGAGCCTTCAATTTCTATTTTTTTTTTTAACTTTTATTTTGTATTGGGGCTTCCCTGGTGGCTCAGACATTAAAGCGTCTGCCTGCAATGCAGTTTCAATCCCTGGGTTGGGAAGATCCCCTGGAGAAGGAAATGGCAACCCACTCCAGTATTCTTGCTTGGAAAATCCCATGAATGGAGGAGTCTGGTAGGCTACCGTCCATGGAGTCACAAAGAGTCGGACACGACTGAGCGACTTCACATAGTCGATTAACAATGTTGTGATAGTTTCAGGTGAACAGTGAAGGGACTTAGCCATACATATGCATGTATTCATTCTCTCCTAGACACCCTTCCCTTCCAGGCTGCCATATACAGCATTGAGCAGAGTTCCATGTGCTCTTCAGTAGGTCCTTATTGGTTATGCCTTCAGTTTCTTTGCAACGTGAAAGATGGAGAGAGGTGAGGTGAGAGCTGGTTTCCAGTGAACTTGCATTGCATTTAATGGGTGATGCTGAAGAACAGGAAGTAGTGAGATCCATTACTACAACATCAGAGTCAAGGATGGCCTCTGATTCTCACTTAAGCATCTCTGATTAGACTCTACAGCAAGATTTCCTACTTGCTTATAGAATTGCCCCATGATATTAAATGATCTATGAAAAGCATATTCATATTACAGATCAATTGTATAATTGGGCATTCATGTATCATAGGTTAAAAAGTAATTAACATGAGGACAATATAAAAGACCAAGAAGGAAAAAAGAAACAATATACTGCATAGTATATTCTCTCTGATAAGTGGAAAAGTTAATTTTAAAATTTAGTAAAAATTGCTTAAAATATATATCTTTACTTCATATTTCCTACTAACATATTATAACATGTTCTTTAAAGTGTTATAGTGTCTCATTCAGGCTTTCAGTTCCATTCAGTCACTCAGTCATGTCCGACTCTTTGCAACCCCATGGACTACAGCACACCACGCTTTTCTGTCATCACCAACTCCAGGAGCTTGCTCAAACTCATATCCATCGAATTGGTGATGCCATCCAATCATCTCATCCTCTGTTGTCCCCTTTTCCCCTTGCCTTCAATCTTTCCCAGGATCAGAGTCTTTTCCAATGAGTCAGTTCTTCGCATCAGGTGGCCAAAGTATTGGAGTTTCAGCTTTAGCATCAGTCCTTCCAATGAATATTCAGGACTGATTTTCTTTAGGATTGACTGGTTGGATCTCCTTGCAGTCCAAGGGACTCTCAAGAGTCTTCTCCAACACCACAGTTCAAAAGCATCAATTCTTCAACACTCAGCTTGCTTTATGGTCCAACTCTCACATCTATACGTGACTACTGGAAAAACCATAACTTTGACTAGATGGACATTTGTTGGCAAACTAGACATGCTGTTTACCAGTATGAACTCTTCCAACTTAGCTCAAATGAATTATTTGGTTTTTTGAGGCTTATTCTTCTAATAATCAATTGTTGGAATGTTTGTGTATGTGTGTGTTCATGCATGTGATATTGTGTGTACCAGCAATGGACACAGTTGAAGTTTGGTGCTATAGTGGTTACAAAAAGAATATTATTCCTTCTCTCAGTAAGGTTATAATATAATTGGAAGTATAAGAGTACCACTCAAGAAATAATTGTAGAACATGACAATGTATGTTACTAGGTTGTAAGTTCTGTAGTTCTCCTTTTAATGACTAAGTAGTGAAAAGAAGCGAGAGATGAATATGGAATTGCAGTAGATGGGGCAGGGGACATACTTGGTTTGCTCATATGATTTGGGCATGTTGAAGGCAGAAGCCTCATGTTCTTAAAATGATGCACAGTATGTACATCTTTCCCTATGATACAGTACATTACTATCCAAGAGCTAGTGGAACAAATTATACTCACTGTGTGGCTTGAAAAAAAATTTTTATTCTGTCACAGTTTTGGAGACTAGGAGTCTGAATCTAGGGTCTGCCTGACTGTGTACCCTCTGAAGGCTCTAAGGAAAAATCCTCCTTTGTCTCTTAGCTTCTGGTGGTTGCCAGCAATTCTCAGGCATAACTTCATTCATTGTATTCTAGTTCATACAGCCATCTTCCCTCTGTGTCTATATCTGTGTCCACATCTCTGTTTCCTTATATGGGTACTCATCCTTGCACAGAGCCCTATATGACATCATCGTAAATTGATTTCATGTACAAAGACCCTGTGTCCAAATAAGGTCACAAAGTACTGAGTGAATATGAACTGGGGGAGGAGGGAATGCTATTTAATCCAGTACACACAGTTTGAGCAATACAATAATAAGTTTTTCTCCCTCTTATTTTTGGCAAAGCATTCTTTTAGTTTTATCTTGTGGAAACTTTTCCCAAGATTTCTCATTTTCCCTTGTGGAAAATGTGGAGGAATGTGGACTGGATGCAAATCCTATATGGTGGATTAGATCTTGGTTGAGTTATTGCCCCCAACGAGAGATTGTTGTCAGTCAAAAGAAGGTTTTTGTGGCATACTCCACAGTGCTTTTCATGGCCTTGGGTATGCTCAAGTTTTTGGTCAATTATGTGAATAAAGGTAATGAAGACATTTTCTATCTCATTCGAAGATAGCACACAGTTGAATGTTTTTTACAATTTCAGCCAAATAATGATGTTAAAGGATAAATAGAGCTGGAAAAGGGATATTTTAAAAAATGAATGTAAATTTTGATATGGTTCTAAAATCAAGTGCACGTTAGAGCATCCGAAGGCTGTTGGCTTAGTGACAATATGTATTTAAATAGCCAATATTAATCTCAATGTGAATGGCTCCCAAAATAGTAATGTGTAAACCAAAAGCTGCCCTAATGGAATGAGAGAGGCCATCATCTTCCTCTGCTTTAGTCTGGTCAAATTATATTGCTAATAACGATGTCCAGGGGAGGTTACCAAATATTAAAAGAAATCTGATGGAGATTTGAGAATGCATTCAGAGAACAATGGCCTGGGGAGTAAATGACTCAAGATGACATTACTTGAGAGAGAGGAAAAACTTGAAATGTTAGCCTGAAGAATGAATGGGAAGAACCAGACTGAACAAGTCAGCTTTTTAAAAAAATTTTCAAGGCTGTTTGTATGTATGTTTGCTTGGAAGAGGGATTCTATTTTAGCCTGTATTACCTCAAGAGGCTACATTTGGACACATCAATGCACCGGTTCTGGAAAGTATATCTTTGATACTTTGTAAACTCTTTTCTGAGATCCAGTGATTGCCTAGGGGACAGTGAGTTCCGAGAACTGGAAGTGCACAAGCAAAAATGCATGGCCATTTGACAAAAGAGTTTGTCATGACAATTCAGTCAATGTTAACAGTGTTATTCAGCCTCTAAGAGGGCTTATACCTCTGAGTTTTATAACTTCTTTTGAAAGAAAATGCTGTGAAACTCTGTGAGGTTTGGATGGCCCGTAATACTGTTAATTATATATTATAACCTCCCTTGATGGTTCAAATTGATACAGCATATAAAAGAGAAATGGTAATAAAGTCAGGATGATACAATCTATGATCTCAACTTTGACATGAAATTCACTTTAGATTGGCCTGTCAGTCTTGGAGAGGGAGCATTTTGGAAGTTGAAGAGTCACATTATTAAAAAGAACTGCTGTGCTCGGGGCAAACTGTTCTATTTCCTTCTGCAGAGAATTCTTTAGGTTGGAAGGAACCTAAAAGTATACCTATTTCAGAGGTGTCTGGGTCTAGTATTTCTGTCTTCGGAAAGAAGATATATTCCCTGTCTCTCTATACAATGCCATTTACAATTATCTATATAATGCCATTTACCTATTTTGATAATTTCTCATTATTCTAATATATTTTAAAACTCTTTAAATCTTCCCAGTATAAAATAGATGACTTAGAACCGCCTTTGCCTAAGGCACTGTATCTTTCAGCTAAAGTTGAAGAAAAAAAGAACAAAAGCTAGGATCAGAAATTCAGTTTTTTCTAACACATATGAGAGTTGATAACAGTTCAGGGAATATTTTTTCATTAAGCCATTTACTGACCCACCAAAGATTATGGCACAGCTACTGTGATAGGAAACATAAATCTAAAGTGTATAAAAACTATCCTTAATCTTGTACTTTCAGTCTAGGAGGGACAGATAGCTTTATATAATATGAGAAGTGCTCTTATGGAGGAATATTCAGAGTGCCTGAAAGTTTCAAAGAGCATCAAATCCACAGGGGGGGAGAAAAAACCACCAAGCACAGCCTATATATACAATGGATAATCAACAAGGATTTACTTTTTAGCATACAGAAGTATAGCCATTATTTTGTAATAAGCTATAATTGACTAAAATCTGCAAAAATACTGAATCACTATACTGTACATCTCAAGTTAATAGAATATTATAAATTAATTACACTTCAATTTTTAAAGTAATAAATACATTTTAAAAAACAATAGACTCACTTGAATAAACGTAGCTTCAAAGACAACTCAAAAAGAAGAACAGCCTGTATCTTTGCTCATGTGTGCGTCTTATGAACATCTGTGTAAACATAGCATCTTACCTACCTATGTTATTTTACAGAGAGGAGAAAGATGGTTAGAAAGTTTAAGAAGCAGATAGATTAAAATGCTAAAATAACTATAGAAGTCAGGGCTCCTCTCTTATCAATAAGCTTTCTTAAAATGAAGGAAAAAAATTAGGAAAAGCTGCCCAAACACGTACTTCTGGGTAGAGTTCACTTTGCAGCCTTCAGAGAAATCTTGAAGAATACCAGATGAGGCATTTACATGTACTGCTTTTGTTTTAAGATTTAGCAAGTCTTTCCTCTTGACTGCTCAGGATAAACAATTGGATGACTTGACATGATTCTACACAGAATGGATTCAATTTGTTCCTCCCAAGTCAATGAAATGCATGAACTTCCTCATGTCAGACTGGTTCAGAAGTTTGATTTATGGTGAAGAGTTTCCAGGAGCTTACAAATTGTAACAATTGTGTCTTTTGTTTTTTTCAGAATAAACATCAAACTGCTTATTGGAATGAATGCTGACAAAGGAGAGAGTACATTCAAAAGTAGAATAAGTCTTGCCTTTATTTCAGAGTTAACATAATCAAAATACTATGGGAGGAGTAAATTAGAAGTAGAAATTTTAAGTATATAGATTTAGGACACTGATCTGCTGATTCAGCTCTGCTTTAGTCTATTGCTATGTCTGTTGCTTCACGTGTGTCTATTTATAATATAGTTAATAGGTGTGTTTGCTTTAGTCTGATCAGTATTCTCAGCAGCGCCCTTAATGCTGTATAAGCCAAAAGCCCTTGCATGTGGAAAGAACTATTGGAAGTACCATCTGTGGAGCTCTGTCTCAGCAGGCTAGATAGACCAGCTCCCCTTTAGAGCATCCAGATGAGGCCACGGAGAGAAGTGCAAGATGATACTGCCTCAAGACTGAGTTTTCCTCCGTTTAAAATAAACAAACAGACTGAAAATAAGTTGTTAAACAGATTAACTTTGAGTTTATTACTTACCTAAAAAAAGTATTTTACTTTAAGAATGTGTTCAGGGACCTTGCCATTGACCTCCAAATTCTACATGTCACTCAGTAGAAGATGCAGATAGAGTATTCTCTTAAATATGAAACCTCTCTTGGGTTTATGGTGATTTGTTTCTGGTTTCCTGCGGGCTTTGTTGAGGAGAGGGTGGGAGGGGCTGGTGGGGGAGTTGGAGTTGGGAGTTGCAGTCATCTGTGTTATTGTTACTCACCATAAAGCCGTGACCTCTACCTCGACCCCAGCAGAATTGCCAGCTCAGCTGCACCAACAGCCTTGCTTGCTTGGTTCCTTGCCTAACTGACCTTCTGCATTTAGTTTTAATGGGATCATGCTTGGAGCTTACTTGGAGGTGTTCCTTTGGTGACTGTAAGCCTTTGGTCTTTCTATAAGCCTTTGGTCTTTCTCTAGTTCTTCTTTCTCACCTACTAAGTGTGTATATTTCTAAGCTGCATTCTTCATCTTCCGTCCCATCTCTGCTCTTCCTTCCCCTCATCTCTCACTGCTTCTCCCTGCCCTTGCCCTCTCCCACTGGGCCAGCTCATCCTCTTTATAAGTCCAGCTGACAGCTCTGTGCAGATGCCCCCCAGAAGTGTACTTTTATCTTCCATTACTTTTACACTTCATCTTTGACTTTGACCTGCTCTTTGTATCTTCATCTAGTTGATCCAGGGCATAAGAAGTGATTGTCCTGAAAGAACCAAATAGCACCTTGTGTTCACTCCCCTGAGGGACACTGATCTCTGCAATCCGAAGTTCTGAGCCTGTGTTGTGAGGAGGATTTGGAGTTTGAAGGAAGGGGATCTGGAATTTTAATCCAAGGTCTGCCAAAGTCAGTCTCCATTTTTTGCTTACATAACTGTAGTAACAATAATAGCCAAATCACAGATTTTTCTATGAGAATGAAGTCAGATATGTATGAAAAACATTTTAAAACTAGCACCTTTTTAAAATCCTAGTTTTATTTAAGAACATTGCTTTGCATTTCATTTTTAATATATTCCTCACAGCCCTTATATTTTGTAACCTATTCAGGATTGGTGTTGAATAATTATTTTTGACTAAAGCTGTAAGATTCAACTTGCAAAACTTTCTAACCAAAACTTCCTTCTTTTAAATAACCCATCTCTCCTATTAGGGTTTCCCAAGTGGTGCTAGTGGTAAAAAGAGAAACCCACCAGCCAATGCAGGAGACATAAGAGACTTGAATTCAATCCCTGGGTTGGGAAGATCCCTGTAGGAGGAAATGGCAACCCACTCCAGTGTTCTTGCCTGGAGAATCCCATGGATAGGGGAGCATAATGAGCTACAGTCTATAGGGTTGCAAAGAGTTGGACGCAACTTATGCATATTAGTTGAGATCTACCTAGATATGGGGGCTGTGTCAAGGTGGTGAAACATGAGAGAAAAAGTTCACACTATCTAATACTTTTGTAACTTGCCCTTCATATAAGGAAAATGACCTCTTAATAAATTATTTCATTTCCTAAAGGAATCAGTCACAAGAGAATGATTAGCAATGTTTAGCATCCTCCTATGAGATAAACAAAATGATCTAAGAAATCACTTCTTATTAACAACTAACATCTCTTCTTGCCCCTTGAGATCTTAAAAGGCAAAGTATTAAAACAGTTTTTTGCATGGAGAGCACAATCCATGGGAGAATCATACTGGGTAAAGGGCCAAAAATGTTAAGTGAGGAGGGAACATTTAGAGAATAGGTGGATTCAAAGAAGCAAGGAGGTCATTGCCTGGCCTGGTGTCAGGTCTTGGGTTAAGAGAGGCTAGCAGTCAAGTGAGGAATGAACTCTTGTTCGGCTTGAGCCAGTAAGTGGGAAACTGAAGATCAGGGTGAGAGGAGGGAAAATATAGGCACCTGGCAGTGCCCACAGTTAACACACAGACTTCTAATCCTCTCCTGACTTGAGATTGATGTCTTACATCTGTTATCTCACTTTATCCTTTTAACACACTGCTGGGATAAGGAGAGCAAGGTTCATTATCCTTGTTTGACAGGAGAGAGAGAGGTACAGTGGGTCTCTCTTGTAGACTATATCAAGAAGGTATTTTTTAAGCAATACCAGAAGGTGGATAGCTCTAAAAAAAAAAAAAAGTCCTTCCAGTTTTTGTCTTAAAATGTTCTTTATAGTTTGGAAAGTTTCTGGGGTCCTCATGGCCTTATGTTAGTTGTTCCATTGTACTTAAACAGCCCTAAGATGCTGTGGGCACTTTTCTAGATTGTATTCTCAAAACTTGAGCACATCAATCCTTCATTTTTTCTGATCTCTTTCCTCATCTGGAGAATGGGACAAAACGTTGGAGGCCTGGACACCTGCCAGCTTTATTTAAAGGCCTTGTGTAGGTCAGTCATGAGAAAGGGAATTTTGGACAATGAAGTAGACTAAAAAAATAATAAACAAACCATGGGCCATATATAAAAGCACTCACCAGGAATTGAAATGTCTCAAAATTTTACACTTGCCAGAATTTTCTTGTACACTGATTAAGCATCTTTCATGAAATTAGGAAGGAGCAGCCAGTTGCCCTGGGAAGTGGTGTGAAATTGTCTGAAACATATCAGTGAAAAAGCTTGTTGGAATCTTGACTTCTAGTTTCAAATGTCAGCCCTTAAGTTCAAACACAGGAAAGATCACCAGGAGAATGAAAATGTACTCAACTGGTCCCTTTACTGATCTTTTCCCCACTCCCTTTTTCCAGCAGAGAAAGAGCACTGAAGAGGAAAGATCATGTATGAAAAGGGAGTGGGACACTCAGGGATGAGCTGGGCAGCAATTGATGGAAGCCTACTTGAAGCTTGGGAGTCACAAGAGTGTCACTGTCCATGACTGTGGCCTGGATAAATATAGAGCAGCTGCCTTGGGGCACATGCCTTAGGCTGTGTGGCACAGTGGGAGTGGTAGGGTGATTCATGCCAGAGAGGAGTCAGCTCAAAGTTCTCAGAAAGTTCCTGCAAGTCGAGTCCAAAATTGAGCTATAGAGAGGAGGGCCCAAGGAGGAACGTCAGAAGGAAACAGGAAGGTTCCTCTTAGGGATGGGCTGAACCTCATTGCTCTTGCCGTGTAGTTTGAGTGGAGTTATAGGATCCTGCAGACCAATCAGTGGCCATGACTGAGGAGCATGATTGTTTGCTTTTGTTAAATTCCAGGAAGAAGAGGCAAGGTTAGAGTAAAGGCCAGCACTGAACAGAAAGAGCAGGACAAGAGAAGAGCTCTTCTCCCTCCCCTGTAGGAGTCTGTGAGGTTCACCTTGGGACATCCCTTAAGCCTGCATCTCTGGGGACACTGACTTGAGAAAACTCTGGAGTGACTAGTTTAAGATTCTATTTTTGTTTATCTTTTAGCCATCTAAGAGGATAAGTACAGAAAGAAAGCTAAATTTTGGTAAATATGTGTTTGGAATAATGCTGTTCATTATCACTTAAAAATAACATCTAGCCTCAAATTAGAGATGAGTATTCAGAAATTGACACACATCTGATGGCAAGAATGATCTGGAACAAGAACTTTGTGGCTACCTCTTTTTCCCAGGCAGGAATGTCTTCAGGCCTGCAGCCTCTGCCATTTGAGCAGCTATCTGAGATGGCCTGACCTGAGGCTTCCATGCTGTGCTGGCTGGAAACTGGCTTCATCTCAGAGGTCACAAGTACCCCCTTTCAGGGGCTCAACAGACACATACAGGGTATGTTAAATGTACCTAGTGCTGCCGTCGGAGCTGGCTGGACTAAAGTTGGGTAATGCATTGTCATAGCACCAGGGAGCCACCCCTCAGTCCAGTGGGGCAACAACTTTTGAGGTACCAATTATAAAGCAGTAGAGTAAGAGAGCCACACTCAAGGCCCAGCATGGTGTGGACCTGAGGAGGGCTTTATGGCAGAGGTGATGCTGGCCACATCAGCCTGGTTTAGTGATTTGTGCCAACCAGAATGCAAAGAAGATACAACAAAAGTGGTGTAGGGAAGGGGGTGAAGAAGAGGAAAATAGGGACTGAGAGGTTGTCTATGTTATTTCTGCTCTGCTAAAGCTTCACAAAATCCAGGCACATTGAAGTCATTGCCATGGGAAGGACTAGTAGAAGCTCAGCAGCATTCTGAGGCAGGCAAATGAATTTTTCCCTGGCCTGGACAGCTTTGGGACATTACTCTAAGTTATTTGTAAAAGCATCATTTAAAATGCCCATCTTTCATTGTTTTATTTCATCAACTAATGGAAATGATGCTGCAGCCTAGCCCTCACTCCTCACCCCTTAATCAAATAGAAATGGTGGGTTTTGCCATGCCATTCTGTGCCCAGCGAGATTTGCCATTAATGCTGCCAAAAGGCAACTAGCTTCCTTCAGGCTTGACTCACAGAAAAACAGACATATCTTGTCTTTTCTTTTCTCCCCTCATTCACACACTGCCTACTGCTTGCAAGGCTCTGTGCCCAGCATATTAGACAATGGCATGAAGTATCGTGTGGTCCATGTTCCAAAAACACTTAAAGGTACACAGAGACTCAATGCATATACCCAGTAAATGGAGCTAAAGTTCAAGGCCATGAGGATTTGGAGCCAGATAGCAGTGATACAGAGCAGCGTTTTCAACCACTGCGTGATTGACCCTCTGTTGTGTAGCTGTCCTGTGCATGGTAAGATGTTAGTGGTCTCCTTGTTGTTTACCACTAGAGATAGCATCCTCCCAGTTATGACCACCAAAACTGTCTCTAGACATTGGCAGTGTCCCCTGCGGGGGCAAAAATCACCCCTAGTTGACAAGCACTGGTACCAAAAGTAAGTACATCAGATGTCAGAGGGGAGCTGCTAGCTGCTAGATGCCTTGGAGTTGTTACAGGGATGTGGATCTCTGCAGTGACTCAGAGATGAGGATGGTTTTGGTAGGCACAGTGGAGTAGGGAAGTCTTTCCAGAGGATGGTTCTCTTTGTCATTACCACTCTAGCTCCTCCTATTTGTATAACTGTCTAGACTCATTTATTCAGCTCAATCACTGCAACCCTATTTTATTTCCTCTTCTCCTTCCTTCTTGCCTTGATGTGTGTCCCTGACTCCTTTTCTATCACTGAACAGAGCTTCATTGTGAGACAATAGCTGCCCTTTCAGAGCACCAGAATAGCCTCCTTTATATCTGACGCCTCTCCCAAGAACTCAGGTTTCATTAGACATCTACCTGATGTTCCTGTGGAGGGCTGCAGGTAACTCTCTGGTAATCTGCCTTTCTCTGTATTTAAGATTTTCCTGTGAAATCGCATTGTCTGTTTCTTCATTTGGTCTTTTTAGTCGTTACATTCTGTTCCATCTGAAAGCCATGTGGGCACAATTCTCATTGTTTCCCTGATTTGAAATGCATTTGAATCCTATTTGGGTATAAGAAAAAGAACAATACTTGTCAGAGTTTCTATGACAGAAGGACTGAAAGAACAAGGTTGATACAGAGAAGACTGGTATAAGTATATACACGAAATCATGGTAATGACATGAGTTTTTCCTTGGCTGTTTTGGGAAATATCTAAAGCAACTGGAGTAACTTACGAGGGTCATTGTAAACGACTGGTAACTAGAGAAGAGGAGACAGCAAGGCCAGTAACAAGGAAGATGTGTGGGATGGTGTTCGGTAGCAGAGGGCTGTTTCAAAGAACTTAAATACTGAAAAAGTCACAGAGCTAGTTTATTATCCTAGCTAGTTGTTCATCTTGATGCTGAGCTCACTCTCTTACCTTTCTTGGAGTCCCCAGATCATTTTGCACATTCACTGATGTGAAGCTGTGTGAATTATTTGTACCTACTCTTGGAAAGTGTTTTGTATCTCCATCCTCTGAAGACTTCCAGCCAGTTCTATAATGCACCTTGTGCTGACACAGCCAGTCTGCTGCAAGAGGCTTCATATTTAGACACTGATGAACTTCATTCAGTGTTTCCCTGAAAGTTCTCTTAATGCCGGGCTCTGAGTCCAGACCTTTGCTCATCAAGCATCTATTTTAGATAAGGCACTTCTGGCTCACCAAAAAGACCATGGCTAGAGAAGGCATATTCTGACAAACAATCTTCAAGCTGAACATTGGGTTTGAGTTCAGGTCTCTTTTTCAAGCCAGCTTCCTAGCTGGTTATGACAGATCATAAATTGATAAGCCTTTAGATGCAGGAGACCTGGGTTCTATCCCTGGGTCAGGAAGATCCCCTGGAGAAGGAAATGGCAACCCATTCCAGTATTCTTGCCTGGAGAATTTCATGGACGAAGGAGCCTGGTGGACTACAGTCCATGGGGTAGCAAAGAGTCAGACATGACTGAGCTACTTTACATTCACTTTCACTTTAGATACTGCAGGTAGTAGATGAGTGAGTTGTGACAGAGGAAGGAGAAAGATGAAACTCTGATGTGTGTGTGTAGACACTGGGGACTGTCTCAGTATGTATGTTATGTTATTTTATATGTGGGGCTTTAAAGGAAAGATTATATATGTTTTCTTTTCAGAACTATAGATCCAGAGTTTCAGAAACCTTAAACTAAGTTCATTTGTGTGTCTTAGGTAGGGTCATCCTTAGTAATACTAAAGCCACATACTTGTCTGTTTTAGCACTTGTAAGAGATTTCCAGGTGTTAACTCATTTAACCCTCACTCTCTAGGGACGTGGATACTGATAGTATACATATTTCACAGGTGAGGACGCTAAGATGTACAAATGTTAAGCAGTTTGCTGCAGATTCCACAGCCAGAAGGTTTAGGATTGGGATTAGAATTTAGGCAATCTGGTTCGAGTGTCCTTGCTCACGAGTACTGCCTTCCAGTCCTTCTCATATCCCCAAATCTTTCTTAGGTCAGGGTTTCTGTTCAACAAGGGAATGACTATGAATTGAACTTCCACTGCACACCAGACACTGCACAAACATCATATAACATCATCACAATGTGGGCATCATTATGGGTTATTACACCCATTCTACAGATATGGAAACTGATTCAGGCTCACGCAGATGTCAAAGGTCAGGGATGGGATGAAAATTCCAGATTCTGGCTCCCAAACTAGTACCACCTCCTCTGCTCAAACACACACACACACACACACACACACACACAGACGCACATACACCAACTGCATTTAGAGAAGTAGTAATTAAGCTCCTACTGTATGTTTTGTACTGTGGTCACCTAAGAACAGAAGAGTCAGTCAATCTGCCCTAGAAGCACTCACACCACTGCCATGGGTACACTATACAAATGGAGATATAAGTCTATTATCTGTTAACATGCCAATGTTTAAGATAGAGAAGAAACACTATCCCAGAAAAGTTTACAGAAGGGAGAGTTTTATGGAGATGGTAATTATAGAGCCTGCACTCTTTGACAGTTCCAGTTTTTAAATATTTGAATGTACTTTTCAGATCTCATATCACAATTATTAGTCCATAAAATCTGCTTCTGTGGTTACTAGAACTTTGTGGAAGATGACAGTCTTAAAACTGAGCTGCTGTGGCTGGGAAACAGGTGGGTGGGCTGAGAAGAGAGCATGATGGGTGTCCCTTGGGTCAACAACTACCAGGATCATGGTGTATCTGGTGGGTAGTCAGGAGAAGGGACAGGTCAGAGTAGTATGTCCTGATTATCCTTTGAGGCATTTATAAGTTTATTTTTCCCTCGAAGGTGATGCTCAGTATCATACAATTTTCCACTCAGTTCTTGAGCTGATGAAAAACAATGGCCCAGTATGTTGCAAAATCACATAAATATATGGCATTGAAATAGGTCTTTGCTCTTACATACGCCTGGCCCTTTAAGTGTTGAATTGGCGCCGTTGCCCCCTACATCTCTTTCTAGCTTTGTTAATCTTATTTTCGACTTCTGTGAAGATCAATATGTCTATGTATAATCATTAATTGAATATGATTCAATCTGGTCCCATCTTTAATAAGAAACCAAAGAAGGAAATTCAATTAGGCTCATCCTTTCCATTTCAAAAGATCAGGTCCTCCCTTTCACAGTTAAAATTATGAAAGATTATCTTCTTAGTGGAAGGCTACAGGAAAATTTGGATTCCTGTCAAATATTTAGTGTAATAGCCCAGGATCTGGATTAATACAGTTTTTCAGCAGCCTGCTCTGAATTTCTGTCGATGTAATCTCTCTTCTGAAAGCCTTTGAATAAAAGGCGTCCTGGACCCTTGCACGACTCAAAGTATTCAGCAGAAATAGTAACAAGATCAAACAGTTTTAGGACAAGTTATCTTGCCTTCTGGTCATAAAAACACAGATACCTCAATCTCATTCCCATAGCTTGGTGTGATCTGCTAACTCCTTGGAGAATATTGAAATGATTGTAGTCTATGTGAATATTTGGGGATTGATCTAAAAATCACAAACAACGGCAACAGGAAAAAATAACATAGGATAAGATGAAAAACAACCTAATCATCTTTGCTGAAATTTTGTAAAATAATATTATTAATAATTACCAATGCAACATTGTAAATCAAGTATACTCCAGTATAAAATATTTTTAATAATTACTATTATTATTGCTATCAGAGTTAAGGCTTATTACATCTATTTCAGGTTCTTGATACTCAAAATGCTTTATTTTCTCAAACGTGTGTCTGCCTCCAAAGAAATCTGCGATAATCCCTAGATTGTAATCCCCAAATTCCATTGCTTTTTAACCCTATTGATAGTCCCCTTTTCCAAGAATGAAATATCTCCTATTATATTTTATGCAAAATTACCCACAAATCTGCTTTGGGAACAAGACTTATATGTAAATAACTGGGACTATTTTGTCCTCCCAAGCTTTATTTTGCAGTCTGATGGCATGATGTGTTACAAATATAATCATAAAAGAGTTGATTTATGCAAAGCTTTCGATGTCATTTCAATGAATTCTGCCTCAAAGCTGTATTCAAATAGAAACCCTAGTGTCCCCTGGTATTCCAGCTAAAAAGGTAAATATTTGTAATAGGTATATTGCAGTCATATTCCCAACACTGGCAAGAGCATTCATTTCTTTCTATGCCATGCTGCTAGAAGCTGGCACTCACCAGCACCGTGGCTTGCTCTGAAATTTAAGTCATGGGTTGCTGGGTTTTTTTGTTTTTTTTTTTTTAATTTGCCACTAACATGTTCTAGGGAGCAGGCAAGGCATGGACTTGAGTCTCTGAATTGCAGAGGAAAAGAGTAACAGTGGCTCCATCAGCCACTCAAGTTGCAAAGATCCCAAGGGATAATCAGGTTGAAATCTCTATAGTCAAACATTTCCAGAACCATGCTTTCACAACGAATTTCTTCTTAATGTGAGCAAATCCCTTCTTCAAATGAAATATTATTTTAAGTCCAATAAGTAAAATAGGTAAAAGCATAAGGGTTGCTGTTTCTCTGGGGCTTTCTCTGTGACAGGCACCATGATAACCTCTCTGCATAGTTTTCCTCATTTAATTCTCTATGATTGTGTAAGTAGGTACATTATTCTCCATTATAAAGCTGAATTAGAGAGTTTATATAACTTACCCAAGTCATGCACCCTCCTAGTGAAAGAACACAATGCAAATGCAGGTAGCCTGACACCAGAGCCCAGCCCTTTTGAGAACAGATGCAGGCTGGAGTCATTCCCAGGAATCACCTAGATTTTGGTCCTCACCCACCTGATGACTTGTCCACATCCCTATGGTCCAAAGGACACCCAGAAGTATGCAAAGTGATGGTAGGCTGAGAAAACTACAGTTTACACTCTACAGTCATAGTTTTGAGGAGCAATTAGAGTTTGTTTCTGTGTTTATGTCTCCGAGTTATGTCCAACTCTTGCAACTGCATGGATTATAGCCCACCATGCTCCTCTGTCCATGGGCTTTTCCAAACAAGAATATCAGAGTGGCTTTCCAGTTCCTCCTCCAGGGGATCTTCCTGACCAAGGGACTGAACCCACGTCTCCTGCACTGCAGGCAGATTCTTTACCACTGAGCCACCAGGGAAGACCTGTTTCTGTGTTGTTTTCCATAAATTAAATCACTTCTCTCATTTCCCAGATGTATTGAGCTATGATTGACAAATGAAAATTGTGTATGTTTGCAGTGTACAACATGGTATTTTGATATATGTGTGCATCATGAAAGATTACCAAAATTGAGCTAATTAACACATCTGGCACATCACTTGGTTATCTTTTTTTGTGTATGTGGTAAGAACATTTACTTCCTTAGCAAATTTCAGGTCTATAATGCAGTGCTAGTATCTGTAGTCACCATGATAGTATCAGGTCTCTAGAACTGAATCATATTGAAAAACTAAAACTTTGTACCCTCTGACCAAATCTCCCCATTTCCCTCACCTTTTAGCCCTCGAAGTCACCATTCTGCTTTCCGGTTCTTTGAGTTTCACTTTTTAAAATTCCGAGTACAAGTGAGATCATTCAGTGTCTTTCTGTGTCTGGCTTAATGAACTTAGCATAATGTCCTCCAGTATCATCCGTGTCTTATTCTTTTGTAAGAGCAAATAACATTCTTGTGTGTATATGTGTGTACATATATGTACATATATCTCACATATTCGCTATTCATTCATCCATTGATGAACACAAGTTAACCCTGTATCTTGGCAAATGTGAATAATACCGTAGTTAATATAGGAGTGCAGACATTTCTTTGAGATAAAACTTGATTTAGATTTTTCAGTAGGTTTTCCTAAAGATTGCTTCTGAAGAGGATAAGATAGCTTGCCAGTTACGTAATATCTTTCTTCCTTCCTTCATTTTTTGAGCATATAAACATATACCAAGTTTTAGGAATTGTATAAGGCATGGAGATTAGAACAAAGAATAGAACTGGGTTACTGGCCTTTGTGATCCCACAGGTAGGGTGGCTACCAATTTCCCATCCACGTTAAGACATCCTTGGGACGAAAATGGGACACTGTTACTAACTAAGAGGAGACAACAGGCATAGGGCATGAGTATCCTGAGAAAACCAGCTCATAGGGAAGTGGACGATTCATGTGTATGTACCCAATTTTATGATGTCTTACAAAGGCACTGATAGAGATATGCAGTGTGTGCCACGCACAGAGCAGTGGTACACAAGCAAGTTAGAATGAAAAAAAACTTCTTAGAAAACATACTGAAGCTGAGTCTTTAAGGATGAATACACACTCAGTTGGTAAAGAATCTGCCTGCAATGCAAGAGACCCAGGTTCGATTCCTGGTTCAGGAAGATTCCCTGGAGAAGGAAATGGCAGCCCATTCCAGTATTCTTGCTGGGGAATCCGATGGACAGAGGAGCCTGACGGGCTACAGTCCATGGTGTCACAAGAGTCGGACATGATTTAGTGACTAAATCAAACCAGGCGCTCACTAGGTGAATAATAGGGATCAACATGGTGACTAAAGAAGAGAGAATGAGCCCAGGGCTGAAGTAGGTGGAACAAGAGATGTGAGGCAGCATCAGGGCATAAGTAGTGAGGCCACAGAAAGTTAAAGAATTGGGGATTCACCTTCTAGACATTGGGCAATCGCTGAAGATATTTAGGCAGAATGGGTAGATGAACATTATAGATGGAGCATCCTGGTACTTCTTCAGGGTGTGGTTGTAGGGGGACAAAACCAGAGCCAGAGATAAGAACAAGAAGAATGATTCTGAAGTCTGACTCCACTAAAGTCACATTCAGTTCAGTTCAGTCACTCAGTCTTTGTAACCCCATGGACTGCAGCACACCAGGCCTCCCTGTCCACCACCAACTCCCGGAGTTTACCCAAACTCATGTCCACTGAATCAGTGATGCCATCTAACCATCTCATCCTCTGTCGTCCACCTTTCTTCCTGCCCTCAATCTTTCCCAGCTTCAGGATCTTTTCAAATGAGTCAGTTCTTCACATCAGGTGGCCAAAGTATTGGAGTTTCAGCTTCAACATCAGTCCTTCCAATGAACATTCAGGCCTGATCTTTAGGATGGACTGGTTGGATCTCCTTGCAGTCCAAGAGACTCTCAAGAGTCTTCTCCAACAGCGCAGTTTAAAAGCATCAATTCTTCAGCGTTCAGCTTTCTTTACAGTCTAGCTCTCACATCCATACATGACTACTGGAAATGGAGCCCCCCAAAATAAAGTCAGCCACTGTTTGCACTGTTTCCCCATCTGTTTGCCATGATGTGATGGGACTGGATGCAATGATCTTAGTTTTCTGAATGTTGAGCTTTAAGCCAACTTTTTGACTCACCTCTTTTACTTTCATCGAGAGGCTCTTTAGTTCTTCTTCACTTTCTGCCATAAGGGTGATGTCATCTGCATATCTGAGGTTATTGATATTTCTCCTGGCAATCTTGATTCCAGCTTGTGCTTCATCTAGCAGTGCTTAAGCCATGCCCCATTCCTCTTGGAATGGATCCAAGCCCTGGTCATATTTTCAATTCCCCATATGATTCTAACATAAAACCATAAGTAAGAATCCCTGAGCTAGAAGAATATTGGTTACAATACAAGAAAGAATTGATAATTTAGAGTGTACAGTGGTTGTTGGGATGTAGGGAATGGATTTTAAGAAATGTTTTTTGAAAGGGAAATATCAGTGTAGGAAGAATTGATAACCGATTGGATGAGATTAGGGAGAGAGAATGGTTCCCTGCTTGGGAAACTAAGTGGAGGATAATGCCAGTGACCAAAGTAACAAATTAATGAAGAGTAGCTGTTTTACTGGAGAAGACAAAGGGTTAGATTTTGGTAATGTAGAATATCAGGTATCCCAAACACAGTTGCAGAAGGTATACAGAGTCACAAAAGCAGGAGCCAGTGAGGCATCCCAATAGGTAAATAGCATATTAAAAAAAAAAAGAAAAGCATTGTGAAGGAGACAGAGAAAAATAGAGATGTTTCACCATCCAATGTGGTAGCCACTAACCACAAGCTGATATCTAACGTGAAATCCATTCTTGACAAGATTTGATGAATGGGAAAAGCCCTGACTCTTTCATCTAAAATCTTTTGTAGGTCAGTACCTTCTCTAACTTCATTGTATGTGTTCATTCAATCATACATTCTTTATCTCACTCACTTCCTTGCCCACTCTTTTACTCCATTGTGTCTAAGGTGAAAATGGTGATGCCACACCCAGATCATAATAAACACTATAGAGGTTGGCTATGTTCCACCTTGGTAAAGCCAGTCTGTCTCCATTTTGAATGATGTGAGCTGTGTGTCTAGCCATCCTATTATCTTGCGGTTCCTAGGAAACACATTGCTGTTTCTAACTCCAAAAATAAGAATTGCATTTTAGTGGTGAGTGATGTGACTACTAAGTACATGGATTAAAAAAAAAGTTAAAAACAACTCTGGGATTTTCCAGGATAAGAAGTCAGTGCCAACATTGTGTTGTTTCAGATGTCTTGGAGATTAAAGAGGCCTACATCAGCTCCTGAGCATTTTATTAGTGAATCTGTGTCATTTGAAAAATCCTTCCCTGAAACTTTCCTGCCCACTCTCCAACCCCCACTTGAATGAAGAAATAATTAGGGATGAGATCAGAATCTCCACTTCATCTTGACCCGTTCCAGATGGTGTAATAGTCATGGCTTTATCAGTAAAGAGTAGAAAGGCAGGCCTGGGCTATGCCAAGAAAATTGTAGTTGCATTAATTCAGCCATTTTGATTTGCATTAATACTCTTACTTGTCTTTTATCTAATACTGTTCATCACTCTCTTATTATTCATTCTGTTGCTGCATTCAGGTACTTGCACCCTGCACCCTGGAATAGTTTCTGAAAGGTACCTGCATTATCAGTCCTGTGTTACACTGTCATGCAACATTTCCTTGAAGACACAAGGAAATGCTGTCCTTTCAAGAAATCCTAGTAGAGAAGTCTTTATAGTTATCCTTTTATTCAGCAATTATTTATGAATCACCTACTATGTACCCTGGTGATGTTGGTTGTAAAGAGTATACTTATATAGTATTCAGAAGATGTTAATAATCTCATATAGATAATACTTGGTGTTATGTGCTGGACACTGTTCAGATTGTTCTTACATATTTAACTCACTTCATCGTCACAACATTATGAAGTTGATAATGTTATTATCAACCCCATTTTGCAGGTGAGGAAATTGAGGAATACAGAATTTAGTAACACATCCCAAATTGTACAGCTAATAAAGGCTGAGCTGGTATTAGACTAAGGCTGTCCATCTCCAGTCTCTGTTCTTAACCACTGTACTTTATCTTCTCTCCTTCACTCAGCTATGGTCTCCAGTGAGAGACAAAGCTCCCCTTGAAATGAATTTTTTATAGAATTTGGTTGTTGACTTTTCTGTGGTTGACATTTACCTCTTTATTATGTATTAATGATTCTTGAAAAGGAACATTTTAAAAATACTCTTTCTCTTCTTAATAAGCATCACTCAGCCAAATAGATGGAGAAGGCAATGGCAACCCACTCTAGTACTCTTGCCTGGAAAATCCCATGGACAGAGGAGCCTGGTAGGCTGCAGTCCATGGGGTCGCTAAGAGTCGGACATGACTGAATGACTTCACTTTCACTTTTCACTTTGATGCATTGGAGAAGGAAATGGCAACCCACTCCAATGTTCTTGCCTGGAGAATTCCAGGGACGGGGGAGCCTGCCGTCTATGGGGTTGCACAGAGTCGGACATGACTAAAGCAACTTAGAGGCAGCAGCCAAATAGAAATGAAAGAAGAAGTAAACTTTTAGCTCACTGTGCACACCTTGGGTTAGCATTAAAAATGTTTGACCTTTCAAATCTAAAATATTTTTATAAGTATTCTTGGGCTCTTACTTTCATTCCAAGCATTTAAGCAATGAATATCTAGAACAATGAGAATGCCTTGTTTTGGAAGTCACATATAAACATTTATATAATAATACCAACCTCTGAGCTTTACAAACCATATTCCACCTTGGGCCCTGTTGCAAATTGCCTAGATTGTCTCCCATTCCTGAATGGGTCTATTCCAAAACCAAAAACACTTGAGCTGTAGGAAGTTAGATAGACCAGTGGTCCCAAAGCACTTACAGAGCAATTTGATCAGGACTTGGGTTTCTGGGAAGGTTTTATTTTATCACTCCACTATTATCTTGAATCTGCCATTCACTCAAAGGTTTTTGTTGGCCTTAATTCAATTCTCTACCTTCTGAGCTATCAGTGTGTTGCTGAGCACTTTTCTATACAGACAGATAACAGGATTTGGTGACAGCTGTCAATTGTATTAGCACTGAAACTTTGATAGGTATAGGGTGTCTTTGTGTGGGCTGGTCCCTGCCTGTGACTTACTTCAGCTATCATTTATGGCTCATAAAACTGGCCTGACTCTACCAAATAACTTACTAATTCTGCCAGAATGAAAACCTCCAAAGGTATCAACACACGTGTAAATAATGTTAGGGGCCCTGGTCTATCATATAAGTCCATTGAATAAAGAGATCCTTGGCAATAGAAGTATTAAGACCACCTAAACTTCAGCTTTCAAGGCTCCTGTTGTATTTTTGAGAAGGAATATCAAAGGAACCAAACTGTCGGAGAAGTTATGGTGCTGAAGTTTAATGAAGTTTCTGGGAAAGGCTCCTGTACACAGAATGGGGAGTAGTTCTTCAGTTGATGGACCAAAAAAAAAAGACACTATAACTAAATAAAAAAAATGTTCAATTTAAAAAAATTAATTCCATTCAAATTACAACAAAATATTATTAACATTTCATTCTCCCCTCAAGTTATCCACTCTTGTAAAAACCTTTGGTAGCTAATCTTCATGACAAGTGGTAAAATTTATTTTTCCTTATTTACTTATGACATTGTTCATATAAGTCATTTGGCAAGAATCTTAAAAATGTTCTGATTCTTTGGCCTATTAATCCTCCTTTTGAGAACTCAAAATGTAGAAAAATCACATGAGTAAAATATTAATCCCAACAATGTTTAATATGGTGGTAAAATAAGAAACAATGCAGAAGTAATTAAAGAAATCATAATATCCTCATTTTACAGATGCACAAAGTTCAAAGATTCTTAGAGGCTCCATTCAACATAAGTATTTATTGTCTTCTATGTGCCAGGTAGGGCTTGCCAGGTGGCTCAGTGGTAAAGACTGTGCCTGTCCAGGCAGGAGCTATAGGAGATGTAGGTTCAATCCGTGGGTCAGGAAGATCCCCCTGCAGGAAGAAATGGCAACCCACTCCAGTATTCTTGCCTGGAGAATCCCATGGACAGAGGAGCCTGGTGGGCTACAGTCCATGGGGTCACAGAGTCAGACACAACTGAGTATGCATGCATGCATGTTCCAAGTACTGCTCCAGGTTCTGAGATGATCCTGATGAATAAAATACTTAACCATTTGCTACTGACCTGTCAGGGGAGTTAGATATTAGTGAAATTAACACACCACCTCCATGGGCAGGTCTGTAGCAGGGCCAGTTTGATGGTTAAAAGATTGGCCTTAATATACTACCTGACAGAATTGCATTTGGAGCTGACTTTGTGCACAGGATGGTAATCTTGATGGTATGTTTATCCCTGGCTTAGTAGTGACAACAGGCAATGGAAACATCTGAGCAGCCTGTGGGAAGGGTAGGGTGGAACTCTCAAAGCACTCAAGTGATCAGTGCTGTTATAAAGTCTGAAATCCAATGTTTTTGAAGCTCAGCTGAGTCTTCTGTTGACAAAACTAAATGTTTAGGGTAACAACACTTCGGTTTCTCTTGTATA
Organism: Antilocapra americana; assembly: GCA_007570785.1. Classification (NCBI taxonomy): domain Eukaryota; kingdom Metazoa; phylum Chordata; class Mammalia; order Artiodactyla; family Antilocapridae; genus Antilocapra; species Antilocapra americana. The sequence goes on along the minus strand of ML660200.1, from coordinate 10,016,931 downwards.
TATTTTTTTAGGTCCTGTGCACTAGAAACAAAATATGAATAATTAATAAACAATTTTTATTGTATCTCATGAAACTATAATGATGCTAAGCTTGTTGCATGATACAGATAATGCAGTAACATTAGCTTCACAGTTTGACTTTAAATGGTGATATTCCCTCTTCACAGTTTAATGAGCTCTTGCTGTGGGCAACATTAGGCACTTAGAGAAAAGTCATTTTTCAACTTAACTTGCTAAGGTTAAGGAATGATGTAGTGATAGATTCCATGACTTAGATATTTATCTGATTCAAGTGTTGGCAAAATGTGTATGTTTCAAAGGGAAACATACTTATTTCTTCTCAATAAGACCCTCTCTTATATGGACAATTTTACTCAAAAGTTATACTCACTAGCAACTCTTGGGTTCTTGGGTTGTGCTTTCTTAAATTTTATTTTCACATCAATAGATTTGATTCTTCTTATTTGCATGGAAAACTTACTCCTTTTTCTTTCATGATAAAGGAAATTGTTTTCTCACCTCTCACTTTCTTCTTTATTAGCATCACTTCCACTCTCCATCTCCCTGTTTGATATTGGTAATAGGAAGAAATCTTTACTTTCGAGGTTTATGTAAAATCGCTAAAAAGTAAAATAAAAAGAATCCTCTCCTTTATGTACAAAATACAAACCTTGTTCTGCTATGGAAAGCACAACTCACTTAAGCAGGTTACCCTGGTTCTCTGTGCTTCTGTGTTGATGCAGGCAGGTACTGTAAAGAGACATGTTATTGCTGACCACTGCAGAGATCTCAGATGATCTTTGCAACAGCTTCAGCATGTTTTCTCTGAGGATGAGTCAGAAACCAAAAGGCAACATCAAAGAGACAGCCTTCAGGCCTTCCAAGCTGTGTACCTTGGAAATGGCTTTCTCTCTCCTCTTCAAGCTGAAAGGCCAGAGGTAGGAGTGGAAGGTGGTTAGTATGTCTCATCAACACACAGTAATTAATTATATACTGGAAATAGATTATACATCTGAAGACAACTAGAAACAGCCAGTTTAAACATAGGAAACATGGGCAGTAGGACCGAATAGCTTGGCAGAATAGCTGAGTTCTGTTGATGTTTGCCTTCTGGGAAATTATTATTTGAATATTCTGAGGTTCTGTCAAATGCAGTACTAGTTTCTCTTATGCCTCGTTGGTACTTGGTCATCTCAGCAGAATTGGATACTGAATTTATGGACCCCTAAAAAATAAAACTATTTCCATGATGCAGCAAAACTTTATGTAGCCAGATATTTCTCTCTCTCAAAAGTAAAAAAATAAAGTTTTGAATTTTTATTTTCTTTCTTGTTACTGTTTAGTATAAATAGCATTACTATTTGTTTATATTTATCTTATGCCTCAGTTGCCTAAAAATGTTCAGTCTCTGAACTTTTTAAAAGATTGTGCTGTGTATCTTGAATGTTCTATATATCTATATGCACAATTTAATGAATAATCATTGTTTTTATATAGTATTTCTCAATATTTATATATATATATATTATTTTCACATCTTATTATATTTGCTAGCTGCTCTAAAGTGATGTTGAAAAGTATAGCAATGAGGGAGATATTTATGACTTTAATATGAATATGGTTTGTTTTCGTTTCTAATACAGTTTCTCATGCTTATGAAGCTTCCAGTCAAGATTCTTGCAAAAATGTTTTAAGTGATTTCAGTATCTAATGATATAATTACATACTTTTGTTTTCATTTGTTAATATAAATTCAAAGGATAGAAATGTTGATTCATCCTTATATAACTTGTCTTCTTTTCTCTAACATAAATATGTCTTCTTTTCTCTGACATAATTTGAATTATATATGAATTATCTATTGATTAAAATTTTACAGGGCTTCCCTGGTGGCTCAGATGGTAAAGAATCTGCCTGCAATGCAGGAGACGTGAGTTTGACCCTTGAGCCAGGAAAATTCCTTGGAGGAGGAAATAGCTACCCACTCCACTATTCTTGCCTGGAGAATTCCATGGACTCTTTATTTGCTTACTTTTAAACAATAGATCTGTAGCAGTATTTTAAATTTCTTTTATTTTATTCTATTTTCTTCAGCCTTATTACTTTTCATCATCTGTATTTTACTTAAAAAATATGCAGTTCCCAATGCAATGTCAGTGAATTGCACATAATCTTTGCATTTCTCAATATACATCAATATCTTATTTCTTAGTCTTTGCATTGTATACTTTTATCTTTTTTCCTTAATCAGGATGCCAGAGAGTTGCTTATTTTGTCTTCCTGAATAACCAGCTTTCAATTTAATTGCTCCTTTGCTTTTTTATTTTGAGGTTGTCCCCCTCTCTGGAACATCTCCACTCAGATTTCTCCCCAAGCTCTCCCTCCTTCATTACGGGAGTCTCAGCTCAAATGCCACAGAGGAAATTTTGCTTATCACCATTCCCAGCCATCCCCTCAGCCCAGGATATCCTATTACGTTATCCTATCTCACATTCTTTGTAACTTTGCTTTCCTGGTGGCTCAAAGGGTAAAGAATCCACCTGCAATGCATGAGACATGGATTTGATCTCTGGGTTGGGAAGATCCCCTGGAGAAGGAAACGGTAACCCACTCCGGTATTCTTGCCTAGAGACTCCCCATGGACAGGGAAGCCTGACAAGGCTACAGTCCATGGGGTCACAAAGAGTCAGACACAAATGAGCAACTAAGCATAGCACACAGCACATCACTATCTGAACTCATCCACTTATTTTTAAAATTTTAAATAGACTTTGTTAGAACATTTTTAAGTTTACAGAAAAGCATGAGCAGCTGGGGCAGAGAATTCCCATATCTGTTCAGTTCAGTTGCTCAGTCGTGTCCGACTCTGCGACCCCATGAACCTCAGCACGCCAGGCCTCCCTGTTCATCACCAACTCCCTGGGTCCACCCAAACCCATGTCCATTGAGTCGGTGATGCCATCCAGCCATCTCATCCTCTGTCATCCCCTTCTCCTCCTGCCCTCAATCCTTCCCAGCATCAAGGTCTTTTCCAATGAGTCAACTCTTTGCATGAGGTGGCCAAAGTACTGGAGTTTCAGCTTCAACATCAGTCCTTCCAATGAACACTCAGGACTGATCTCCTTGCACTCCAAGGGACTCTCAAGAGTCTTCTCCAACACCACAGTTCAAAAGCATCAATTCTTTGGCACTCAGCCTTTTTCACTGTCCAACTCTCACATCCATACATGACTACTGGAAAAACCATAGCCTTGACTAGACAGACCTTTGTTGGCAAAGTAATGTCCCATATACTCTATATCTAGTTTCCTCTGTTATTAGCATCTTACATAAATTTGCTATGTTGGTCACAATTAATGATATATTATTATTAACTTACTATCATCATACTTTATTTGAATTTCCTTAGTTTCTTTTTCTTTTTTGACTCCTCCACATGGCTTGCAGGGTCTTAGTTTCTCAACCAAGGATTGAATCTCTGTCCCCAGCAGTGAAAAGACTGTCTTAACCGCTGGACTGCCAGGGAATCCCTTGAATTTCCTTAGTTTTACTCACTGTTCTTTTTCTGTTCCAAGATCTTATCCAGGATACCACACTGACATTTGATTGCCCTGTCTCTTCAGGCTCCTCTTAGCTACCACAGTCTCAGTGTTTCCTTATTTTTCATAACCTTGACAGTTTTGAAAAGTACTGGTCAGGCAATTTGTAGGATGCTCTTCTCTTGAAACATGTCTGATTTTTCTTTCATGATTACACTAGGGTTATGAGGCTTGAGGAGGAAGCCCAGGGTGATAAAGTGCCAGTGTCATCACATCATATCAAAGGTGTATATTATGAACAGAATATATCACAGTTGATGTTTATCTTGATCACCTGGCTGATTAATGTTTTTCTGGTTTCTCTACAGTAAAGTTACTATTCCCCCACCTCCTTTCCATATTGTACTTAGAGAGTCGGGAGTTATGCTCCTTCTCACTGAAGGTGGAATATCTACATCAATTATTCATTCATTATTTTTTGTTCATCTATTTGGTAATGGTTTTCCTTCACTGCTGTATTCACTGAGTCTGGAAAGGTAGGAAAAAGCAAACAACAACAAAGACAACTCCTAGGCACTATTCAATAAATGTTTGTTGAATCATTAGCCTTCCTTGTTCTATTTTCACTGGCTTTTCCTTTCCTTGTCTTCTAGCCACTACCATTTTGGACTCTGTTTCCTATTCTAGCTACCTAACATGTCCATATGTCTAATCACTTCCTATAAATTTATGCCCCAGGGGCAAAAAGAAGGCTATATGTTTCCTGTTCATAAATGTCTGTGCATACACACACAAAACTTTGTATTGTTTCCTGGCTCTCCCATTTGAAATATTTAGAATTTTGGATTCAGACTCCTATTGTATTTGTTGTTACAGTATGTACCTTCTGTTTTAGGAAGCAACACCTTTAAACCTTTATATTATTTCAATTACTATGTTATGGTCATTCATTTAGATTTCACTTTTAGTTACTTTAAGAAAAAAACAACAACAACACTTTTTTTTTTAACACCAAAACCATTTTGTATTGGGGTATAGCCAAATAACAATGTTGTGATAGTTTCAGGTGAACAGTGAAGGGACTCAGACATACTCATGCGTGTATCCATTCTCCCCCAAAACCCCCTCCCATCCAGGCTGCCACATAACATTGAGCAGAGTTCCATGTGCTATGAAATAAGTTTTTGTTGGTTATCCATTTTAAATATAGCAGTATGGACATGACCTTCCCAAATTCCTTAACTATCCCTTCCCCCTGGCAACATGGATGGATCTAGAGAGCATCATAAGGGAGTGAAATAAGTCAGACAGAGAAGGAGAAATATCATATGACCTCCCTTATATGTGGAATCTAAAAAAGAAAAATGATACAATGAACTTACTTACAAAACAGAGACACAGATTTAGAAAACTTATAGTTACTTTTCACTTATCACCCTTTTTGGTTTTGCTTTGCTTTCCTTTTCCTTTTTGCCAAAGGGTGTTTGTGCTGCCCTCTAGGCCTGGAATGCTGTCTTCTATAAAATCCTTTATCCTTTAATATCTGGTACAGCCCCTATGCCGACAGCTCCCCAGATCATTTTACAAAAGGAAACTTTGGAACTTGCTTAATCCCAGACTAGTATGACCAAATACCAAAGTGACCCACACATATGTGTTTATTGGCCCCTCAAATCTTCCACTCCAAAATAGATTTCTTCACATATGTCAGAAACTTGCTTCTTCTCATTTAGACTTGAATTACATTTTATAGCCTCCTCGACTATGAGACTAGAATTCACAAGGCACAACAACATAAATTACAATAATGTCTTTCATTTCCTTGGTCAAAAGCTTTGACTTGCAGGAATTTTTTTATTTTTATAACTCTATCAAATGATTTTATGGAGGTTTGTTCCCTCTTTACCCCAGGCTGAAACAAATTCTAAAACAGTGCTCCTCAAATTGTCATGACTTCAGACACCCAGCAATCTTCCAGAAATGCAGATTCTGATGCTGGTCTGGGGTGGGATAGGTTTGTCCATTTCTAACAAGTTCTGATGATACCAATATTGCTAATCCTTTGGATGCACTTTGAGCAGCAATCCTTCTGGTTTAAAAAAAAACATTAGTTTCTGAACCTCTCAAAAAAGAAAACTCTATAACTGATGAATACTTCACATTTTTTACATCACACTTTTCACCCACCTTGAAAATCCATTGTAGAGGGTGGCTGGCTCTAAATATTTATTTCAAAAAGCTAAGTGAATTCTGAAGAATCAAAATTTGTTGGCTCAAAAAGATATAAATAATTGATCATATACTATGTTGACTAAAAAGATGCACAGTGTGAAAGTTGCCAGTTAAGTTTGATTTGGGGCAAAATGAGGACTGAAATCTTGGAGATAGCACTGCAGATAACTCTGAGAGACTGCTCCAAAAAGGCAGTGGGGGTAGGTCAATAATAAGACTTTGGTGAAGGGGGAGTTCAATACAATCAAGCACTTACTTGCAAAAGGTCTTGTGTTAGCCATGACATGAAGAGATGATGTCACCATGAAGGGATTTAGTGCTTTTCTAGATATGAGGCCATACAAGGATTAGGATCATGAAATCAGTTCCTAAAAATATCTAACTATCTAAAGACCTGTTCCACCAGTTTCCCTGGAGCACAGAGTGCCTCACTTTCCACCCTGAATTCCCTTCAGGGGACGTTGAAGTTCAGCAGCTGCAGCAGCACAAGCAGATGACAAATGCCCTTGCTGTTGTTGTTCAGTCACTGGCAAGTGCTCTTGGCGAGTGCCAATTTGTAGTTGACAGGTGAGTGCCAGTTTGTAGCTGACAACTATAAGGTCAGTTCCTGGCACAGAATTCTAACATGAGCCAAGTAATAGGAAGTTCAGTGGGCAACCCATAGACTGCCCCAGGCTTTGCTGGTGTTAGCACTCAAGGTCATGCTTGTTGGGAATCCTGCCACTTCCTTTCTGAAAAAGAAGACTATTTAATTGGCTTTTGAGCAATTTGTTTTATTTTGGAAATTTTCTTTAAGATGACTTATTAAAAACAAACAAACAAACAAAAAACCCCAAACCCTCTTTCTTATATTTTGTAAAGCTGAATACACAAGAAATAAGCAGGGTATATTTGAAATATTCTATATTTTGAAAGAGGCTTCCCAGTTGGCACAGTAGTTAAGAATCTGCCTACCAATGCAGGAGACAAAGAGATGCAAGTTTGATCTATGGGTGGGGAAGACTCCCTGGAGTAGGAAATGGCAACCCACTTCAGTATTCTTGCCTAGAAAATAACATGGACAGAAGAGCATGGCAGGCTACAGTCTATGGGGTTCCAAAGATTTGGACATGATTGAGGATGCATGCACGTCTTTTAAAAATAGTATTTCTTCATAATTGACATCTAGATATGTCAGTCGCATTTGCTTATTATTTTCCATGGAATGATAGTCATCTCACCACCTCTGATATTAATTGTTTTATTTGAAAAATGTCCCTCACCTTGCTATAATTTACTAAAATTGTCTTTAAAAACAAACAAAGTTCATATAGTACCATGTCCTTCTAGTGGGATTGAGAGATAAATGGCACAAATCCACTCTAATTGAATCCAGAAATCCTTAGGCATTGGACAATTAGAAGTAACAATTGTTCCATTAATAACGTATAGCATTCCCCATGACAAATGTGTTATGTGTTATTAAGAAAAGAGATTCTGAAAATGTTTTTTTTTTTTTTAAAGAGCTTTAGTGTGATAAAGCTTCAGTTTTGTGATGATTTAACATGCACTGTGGATTTATTAAAGACTGAAATTAAACCGTGTTTCCAGGATGTGAAAGAGGCATTTGGGGCAAGATTCTGCTGAACGTTACTGACTGATTAGAAAATGTCTTTGGTCACAACCAAGTTATCGGCATTAGTTCCAGATCACCAGTTTTCACTGGAATGGTGGCAATGTCAGTTAGTATTTGTCAAAACCTTAAATACCTTGTAGTAAAATATGGGAACAGACTATAAACGTTCGCTTTAGAAACAGTTGGGGAAGTGGACGTGTGGAGCTGGGAAATGGCCCGAGAAACTGACTATGAGAGATGCTTCCATGCAGAGATGCTCTTGAGCTTGGAACATGTCCCAGATTAGATGTGTTGAGATCCCCAGGCTGCGGTTTGCAATTCAAATATCCCAACACTTTACGTGGCAGTCTCTTAGGCTCCCAATGGTGGAGTCCTTTGAATGTTCACACATAAATGGGGAGCTTTGTTCTCTGGAGCATGAAATCGAAGTCAGTTTTGGTAGAAAAGAGATTATGTGGGCATATGTGAGGGCTGTGCTGGGTGGTAAACTCAAACTTTGAAAAAAAATCCTTAAGTGAGTAGCTTTTGACCATTCCTGATCACAGATGGGATGAAAGGCCACAGTTTAATATTGCCCAGTGGCTCTGTAAATCTGTCTGTATTGTTATTTTAAATTAATTTATTTATTTTTGGCTGAGCTGGGTCTTTATTGCGGCTTGGGCTTTCTCTAGCTGTGGTGAGTGGGGGCTACTCTAGTTGCAGTGCTCAGGCTTCTCATTACAGTGGCTTCTCTTGTTGCATGGGCCCTTAGGCACACAGACTTCAGTAGCTGTGACACGTGGGCTCAGTAGTTGTGACTCCTGGGCTCTAGAGCACAGGCTCAATAATTGTGGTGCATGGACTTAGTTGCTTCGCAACTTGTAGGATCTTGCTGGATCAGGGGTGGAACCCTTATCTCCTGCAGTGGCAGGTGGGTTCTTTACCACTTGGTCACCAGGGAAGTCCCTGTCTATCTTACTTAAAAGAGTCCTCATCTGTTCATTAAGTGTCAGAATTTTTGTATTTTTGCTTTGGAATAATCATGAAGAGATTAGAAGGGTATTTGGCAGATCCCTGTTTACCTGTGGCCAAGCCATGTTGTCCCAGATTAATTTCTTTGATCAGGGAAGAATGTACTCTGTTATGCAAACTCTTTTTTCCCTGGTCTCGAAAATAGGTCCCAGGTAATCTCCTTTACTCTCTAGGTTTCTCTGCTATTTGAAAGATCTGAGGGGTTACCTGTATTTGTAACACTAAGAGACCAATAGCCTTCAGTCAGTTTTCCCTGTTGAGACAGCTGTGTTCTAACATTCAGTCTTAGAAATAGCTGGAGATAACAGATGTTGTTTAAAAGTACAAACATGCAATGAGAGACAAATATGTCCCAGAGATCTAATGCACACTCAAGTCAATACAGGAAAGAATATTGTACTATAATCATCAAACTTGGTAAGAGATTCAACTTTAATGTTTACAACCACCAAAAATAAATGATAACTATGTGCTGTGACAGAAGTGCTAAGCATCACTACAATGGTAATCATTATAACACAAATGTATCAAATTAACATGTTGTACACCTTAATATACACAGGTTATATGCCAAATAAAATTCAATGATAAAAGAGAAATAACTGATAATCCAACTCATCAAGAAAAAATGAGAAATGACTGCCCTCTCTTAATACTTTGCCTGTGGTACTTATGTAATCCTGCTATTCTGTAGACTGATAGAGCTCCCTGTGTTGAGTTTCAGCTCCTTGAGGATAGAGGCCATGGATTTATCCTCCTGTGTTTTTCTGTATCTAGCTTGGCCCATTAAGGATGTAATTCTGAGTGTCCCCATCTTTGGAATATTCTCTGCTCCCATTCATGTCATCTCTCAGCAACCACCTGTAATGGGAGATTCCCCTACCCTGTGTGGTCCAGCATCCTAACACATAACACACTATCTTGACTAACCAAGGATGAGATCCTTCATTTTTGTATCTCCATTGCAAAATCAGTAGGTGTTCAATGCGTGCTGAAAGAAATGAATTCATGGAAAGCACTTGATAAAAGTTCATTTCACTACAGTTCAGTCACTCAGTCATGTCTGACTCTTTGCAACCCCATGAACTGCAGCATACCAGGCCTCCCTGTCCATCACCAACTCCCGGAGTTTACCCAAATTCATGTGCATTGAGTCGGTGATGCCATCCAACCATCTCATCCTCTGTTGTCCCCTTCTCCTCCTGCCCTCATTCTTTCCCAGCATCAGGGTATTTTCAAATGAGTCAGCTCTTCACATCAGGTGGCCAAAATATTGGAATTTCAGCTTTAACATCAATCCTTCCAATGAACATCCAGGACTGATTTCCTTTAGGATGGACTGGTTGGATCTCCTTGCAGTCCAAGGGACTCTTAAGAGTCTTCTCCAACACCACAGTTCAAAAGCATCACTTCTTCAGCGCTCAGCTTTCTTTATGGTCCAGCTCTCACATCCATACATGACTACTGGAAAAACCATAGCCTTGACTATACAGGACTTTGTTGGCAAAGTAATGTCCCATATACTGTATATCTAGTTTCCTCTGTTATTAGCATCTTACATAAATTTGCTATGTTGGTTACAATTAATGATACTTTATTATTATTTGCCATTAAGTGATGGGACCATGATCTAAGATGCCAACTTTTTCACTCTCCTCTTTCATTTTCATCAAGAGGCTCTTTAGTTCTTCTTCACTTTCTGGCATAAAGGTCATATTATCTGCATATGTGAGGTTATTGATATTTCTCCCAGCAATGTTGATTCTTCCAGCCCAGCATTTCTCATGATGTACTCTGCATATAAGTTAAATAAGCAGAGTGACAATATACAGCCTTACGTACTCATTTTCCTATTTATAATCAGTCCATTGTTCCACGTCCAGTTCTAACTGTTGCTTCCTGACCTGCATACAGGTTTCTCAAGAGGTCAGGTGGTCTGGTATTGCCATCTCTTTCAGAATTTTCCAAAGTTTATTGCGATCCACACAGTCAAACAGTGTCAGACTTTATTTTTTGGAGCTCCAAAATCACTGTAGATGGTGATTGCTGCCATGAAATCAAAAGATGCTTATTCCTTGGAAGCAAAGTTACGACCAACTTAGATAGTATATCGAAAAGCAGAGATATTATTTTGCCAACAAAGGTCCGTCTAGTCAAGGCTATGGTTTTTCCAGTATTCATTTATGGATGTGAGAGTTGGACAGTGAAAAAGGCTGAGCGCTGAAGAATTGATGCTTCTGAACTGTGGTGTTGGAGAAGACTCTTAAGAGTCCCTTGGAGTGCAAGGAGATCAGTCCTGAGTGTTCATTGGAAGGACTGATGTTGAAGCTGAAACTCCAGTACTTTGGCCACCTCATGCGAAGAGTTGACTCATTGGAAAAGACCCTGATGCTGGGAAGGATTAGGGGTAGGAGGAGAAGGGGACAACAGAGGATGACATGGCTGGATGGCATCACTGACTCAATGGACATGGGTTTGGGTAGACTCTGGGAGTTGGTGATGAACAGGGAGGCCTGGCATGCTGCAGTTCATGGGGTCGCAGAGTCAGACATGACTGAGTGACTGAACTGAACACAATCAAAGGCTTTTGCATAGTCAATAAAGCAAAAATAGATGTTTTCTGGAACTCTTTTGCTTTTTCTGTGATCCAGCAGATATTGGCAATTTGATCCCTGGTTCCTCTGCCTTTTCTAAAACCATCTGGAACATCTGGAAGTTCACAGTTCATATATTGCTTAAGCCCAGCCTGGAGAATTTTGAGCATTACTTTACTAGCATGTGAGATGAGTGCAATTGTGCAGTAGTTTGAGCACTCTTTGGCATTGCCTTTCTTTGAGATTGGAATAAAAATGACATTTTCTTGTCCTGGGGCCATTGCTGAGTTTTCCAAGTTTGATGGCATATTGAGTGCAGCACTTTCACAGCATCATCTTTTAGGATTTGAAATAGCTCAACTGGAATTCCATCACCTCCACTAGCTTCGTTGGTAGTGATGCTTCCTAAGGCCCACTTGACTTCACATTCCAGGATGTCTGGCTCTAGGTGAATGATCACACCATGGTGATTATCTGGGTAATGAAGATCTTTTTCGTATAGTTTTTCTGTGTATTCTTGCCACCTCTTCTTAATATCTTCTGCTTCTGTTAGGTCCATACAATTTTTGTCCTTTATTGAGCCCATCTTTGTATGAAATGTTCCCTTGGTATCTCTGATATTCTTGAAGAGATCTATAGTCTTTACCATTCTTTGTTTTCCTCTATTTATTTGCAATGATTGCTGAGGAAGGCTTTCTAATCTCTCCTTGCTATTCTTTGGAACTCTTCATTCAGATGGGAATATCTTTCTTTTTCTCCTTTGCTTTTGCTTCTCTTCTTTTTACAGCTATTTGTAAAGGCCTCCGCAGACAGCCATTTTGCTTTTTTGCATTTCTTTTCCATGGAGATGGTCTTAATCCCTGTCTCCTGTACAATGTCATGAACCTCTGTCCATAGTTCATCAGGCACTCTGTCTATCAGATCTAGTCCCTTAAATCTGTTTCTCACTTCCACTGTATAATCATAAGGGATTTGATTTAGGTCATACCTGAATGGTCTAGTGGTTTTCCCTACTTTCTTCAATTTCAGTCTGAATTTGGCAATAAGGAGTTCATGATCTGAGCCACAGTCAGCTCCTTGTCTTGTTTTTGCTGACTGTGTAGAGCTTCTCCATCTTTGGCTGCAAGGAATATAATCAATCTGATTTTGGTGTTGACCATCTGGTGATGTCCATGTGTAGAGTCTTCTCTTGTGTCATTGGAAGAGGGTGTTTGCTATGACCAGTGTGTTCTCTTGGCAAAACTCTATTAGCCTTTTCCCTGCTTCATTCTGTACTCCAAGGCCAAATTTGCCTGTTACCCCAGGAGTTTCCTCACTTCCTTCTTTTGCATTCTAGTCCCCTATAATGAAAAGGACATCTTTTTGGATGTTAGTTCTAAAAGGTCTTGTAGGTCTTCATAGAACCATTCAACTTCAGCTTTTTCAGTTTTACTGGTCAGAACATAGACTTGATTACCATCATATTGAATGGTTTGCCTTGGATATGAACAGAGATCATTCTGTCGTATTTGAGATTGCAGCCAAGTGTTGCATTTCAGACTCTCTTGTTGACTATGATGGCTACTCTATTTCTTCTAAGGGATTCCTCCCCACAGTAGTAGATTTAATGTTAGTTGAGTCAAATTTAATAGAGCAGGCACACCCTCTAGCTATCGCTTAAGTGGGATTTAGTGCAGATGGTGTAATGTAACTTGACAGGGTAGTTAAATATTGACAAGCAGGAGGAAACATACTGATCCTGTTGGAAAGAGGAAAGAAAGATCTGGCTGTCAAAGTAGGGAACCTAGGCTCTAAGGGGCCAAACTGAGAAGCTGCAGTGATCCTGATGACCCAGTGAGGTCACTCCGTGGTGAAGACTTCTGCTTCTTTAGAGGTAAGGACTGAACCCCAGTTCCTACGCTAATGGCTTGTGATGTGAATCAGTACAGATTCAGAGCCTGTGGCTTGGAGATGATTGGCATCTCTGCTGGCTGCCCCTTTGTATACAGCTCAGGCTGATCCTCATTTAAGGCAAGGTGTATGAGTCCTATTTGAATCTGTCCTCCCCTCACTGCACCTTACTGCCCTCTCCCAGGTGACTTATGCCTTAATGTAACCCCTTGAAGCGTGTGGGGTTGAATACAGGTGCATATGTTCTGAATGCTTACTTGAGGAGCTTGTCCACATGAATTCACATATAAGTGTTCTTTGATGGTGACAATGAGAGACACGCATGCAATAGAATGAGGACGTTGTAAACAAGTTCAGTGCTATCTAGATGTTGTTTTATGTATTCAGGAATAAGCTGAGAGGTACATTAGGCAGTGCTTTGAACTCTAATATTTAATGAGGAAGAAAGCTGAGGTAAGTTCAAGAAGAATATTGGGTAAGTGAGAAAGTGTCAACAGACAGCAGACAGAGAAGCAGTTTAAGCTCTGCATTTAAGAAAGGACAGGTTACCTTGAGAGAAAAAGGCCTCATTTGGCTTTAGAAAGACTGGCATATTGCAGGTTAGCTTTTAAGAAAAGAAAAGCTGCTCTCCTGTTCATAATTAAGTAGTCAACTTACAGCAGTAAGAAACAGCCAAAGGAAATCGTTTCTATTTAGTTTCACATCTTTGAGAGAAGGAAATGCTACATGACTGATGTGGGTTCACATATCAGCTTAGCAAGTAACTAGTTAAGGAGGCCTAATCTCTGAGAGCCTTTATTTGCTCATCTATGAAATGGTCAAAATGAAATCAATTGGTAGGTTGCTGTGAGGCATGAATGAAATCACACACACACACACACACACACACACACACACACACATGCGCGCACACACGCACAGAGTCTGAGTCTGCCTGGCCCATAGCAGATCCTTTCAAAATATTAGTTCCCCTTTCCCAATTAGAAAAGGCTTAATCGATTTTTAACTTTCTTTAAATAAGAGCTTTACTGAGCTGTAATTCACATACCATAATATCCACCCATTTATTCAATCCTATTCAGTCATTTTAGTATATTCACAGACTTGTACAACCATCACCACAATCAGTTTGGGGACATTTTTATCTCCTTAAAAAAGAAAACTCATCCCCACTCATCCTGCTTCTCCCCAGGGTCACCAGTCGTGGCCAACACTAATCTACTTGCTGTCTCTATACATTTTACCTATTCTAGACACTTCATATAAATGAAACTATACAGATACTATACTTAGGAATGGCTTCTTTAACTCACCATACCATTTTCAAGGTTCATTCCTGTTGTAGTGTATCAGTACTTCATTTTTTTTAAATTAGCAAATAATAATATTTTATTGTATAGATGTAAAATATTGTAATTATCCACTCACTAGTTGATTCAAATTTAGATTGTTTGTACTGTGGGGTTATTATAAATAATACTGCTATGAAATTCATATACAGGTTGTTGTATGGACATATGGGTCTAACTTATCTTTTTAATATATATATAAAACTAGATTCGCCCCCTGCCCCATCTTCCTGAGAAGTTACATGGGAACACAGTAGAAAAGACTAGGGGAGGCTACATCTTACCCAGTGGAAATTGAGAAAAATGCAAAATGGTCATCATTCTCCTTCAGAATATTGTGATACAAGTAGGGATTTATCAATATTTAAAGTCTTAAGTACAAGTGGATATAATAAACAGGCCTCCTGTACTAGCTTATGTGAATGCACATGCCTTGTGTTCTCTAAATACATAATCACTATAGGATCAAGATTGTGCCATGTGAACTTCCCTGGTGGTTAGAGTAGATAAAAATTCACCTGCCAGTACAGGGGACAGGTTCGATCCCTGATCTGGGAGGATTCCCCATGCCTTGGAACAACAAAGCCCATATGCCACAGCTACTAAGATTGAGCTCTAGAGACCTCAAGCTGCAACTACTGAGCCTGCGTGCTGCAACTTCTGAAGCCCCTGAGCCTAGAGCCTATGCTCCACAACTAGGAAAGTCACTGCAGTGAGAAAAAGCCCGTGCGCCGCAATGAAGAATAGCCTCTCACTCATCTCCACTAGAGAAAGTCTACGAGCAGCAACAATGACTCAGTACAGCCAAAAATCAATCAACCAATCAATCAAGAAAGAAAAGTTTAAAAAAAGTGTCATCCATGCAGGCAGACATTAAGTTTCTTGTTTGTTAGTTCTTTGCAAAAATTATCATGATTACTATTTAGGAAAAGAGAAATAGCATATAGAACAGAAGGGATTGCAAAATCAAATGTTCCCATGGCCCATGAAAATAAGATGGATGAATGAAATCAATGGTTAAGATAAGCAACTATACATGTATGATGATTCATTCTGAATCCCTCATGTCATGGTGACATTAGGGAGTGGGGTGACTATGGCAAACTAGAGAGTACATGTCACATCTAAAGGGGACAGAAAACTTGAAACTCTGCTGATTGTACTCAAATAGGTATATTAGCTCACCTGACAATGCCTTCTAAATTTTCAAGGCAATTTTGAATTTAAAAAATTGACTTTGTGGGCCATATAAAATATAACTATGAATCCTATTTGCCTCACTGAAGATCAGTTTGTGGCCTTTCAAATTTAGCAAATCGTATGACTTAGTGACCACAACATTTTCCCTGTGGGGCTAATTGGAGCTAATTCCAGTGTTGTCTTCCTCCTGATTGTACTATTTTTAGTTTGTCTCTATTTCTCTAACCTTCTATTTCCTGTTCAGAAAATAAGGATATTTGATGAAATATACTTAATTCGTCTTTTTGCCTCTAACATTCAAGAGTTGCATAAAGACTGCCCAGTTCAGAGTTCTGATTCTAACAGCAGTAGCACAGACCGCATAATGAACAGAAGCGATGTTCCAACCCATGACAAACCTAAAAAGGCAAGGGTGCATTCCACTCCTTGGGGAAAACTTAGACCAGCTTGTGACAGTCTCTCATCTTTAGGCTGAGAAGGTACTTTAATTTCCCCTTCATTTCAAAGACTCTTTTCTCCATAGCTAGAATTCTGGATGGACAAGTTTTATTTTCTTACCTGGTAACTGAATATGTCTTCAGCCTGAATTTGCTCTAGGGGTAAAAATTCTTATCACTTTATGACTATGCTAAAACATTTATCATTCCTGTATTCTTGCCTGGAAAATCCCATGGACAGAGGAGCCTGGCTGGCTACAGTCCACGAGGTCACAAAGAGTCAGACACGACTGAGCAAATAACACACGTACATAAAACACTTATATTTATTTGTCAATTTTGTATTTATTTAAGACATACCTATAAAAAGTACCAAGGTCAGTAGAGTTCTCTAGTTCTGATATTTGAGAATTTCATGGTGGAGTGTTTCCAGTTGAAATATCCAAACACTGTGGAGACCACAGCCCTGGTTATAACATCTTATGTGTTGGCTTTGCACTGGTCTAGGCCTCCTCCTGTGCCCAGTGTCGGTCTGCAGATCTGGGAAAGACAAGAAGGAAACAGCAGCCTGGACACCAGCATCGCTTGGATCTGGAGTTCTCTGTCCTGCTGATCCTTCTATTTTCTCACACAGAGGCTGGGTAGGAGGAGCTCATTAGAATAATACTAAGGAAGTCAGGCATTTTACTATTTGGGAATAGCCCCGAGGTCTGAACAGTCTAATTACTACATACTTGGGTTCACTGTGCTTTTTATTCCTTTTATAATATGCCTTTCCAAGCAGTTCTCCAAGGGACAGCACAGCAATCATCCCCATGTGACAGTTAAGAAAATTGAGTTTCAGTGCTTGTTTGAAGTCTGAGAGTGGATTAACAGCAGAGTTGACATCAGGATGCCCATCATCCAAGGTCTTGATCTGTCACTTGGCCACAAAGACAGGTCCCATCCCAGCTAAATAAGTTATTAAAGCAAGGTTTAGGGAATCCTGCATGGCAACATCAAATACTATCATTTTTTTAAAAAATTTAACTGGAATATAGTTGCTTTACAACGTTGTTAGTATGTTTGCTGTTAATTGTTCAGTTGCTAAGTAATGTCCGACTCTGTGACCCCCATGGACTTCAGCACACCAAGCTTCCTTGTCTTTCACTATCTCCCAGAGTTTGCTTAAACTCATGTCCATTGAGTCAGCGATGACATCTAGCCATCTCACTCTCTGTCACCCGCTTCTCCTCCCACACTCAATCTTTCCCAGTATCAGGGTCTTTTCCAATGAGTCGACTCTTCACATCAGGTGGCCAAAGTATTGGAGCTTCAACTTCAGCCTTAGTCCTTCCAGTGAATATTCAGTGTTGATTTTTTTAGGATTAACTGGTTTGATCTCCTTGCTGTCCAAATGATTCTCAAGAGTCTTCCCCAGCACCATGGTTCAAAAGAATCAATTCTTCATTGCTCAGCCTTCTTTATAGTATCTACTGTATAGCAAAATGAATCAGCCACACATTTACATATATCCTCTCCCTTTTGGACTTCCTTCCCATTCAAAGAGAAGTCAGTCATAAGGGGCAGTGGTGAAGGCCCAAATTCTGTTCTGCAATGGCTAACTGAAGGGGACTCAAAGGACTCCTGTCTACTCCCTGCATCCAGACAAGTTTGCTTTTAAAACTTGCAACTGAGAAAATCTGAATTTTAAAACACAAAATGTATTCCTATCACCAATGTTAGTATTTAACAGCCCTTAATATTGGAAATTGCAAACAAGAATTTCCCCATCCCAGTCTATATTCATTCTTTCCTTCTGCTTTTCTTCTCACACAGAATGTTGAACAGCTGGCCATGTCAACAACATAATAGCCCCACTACCATCCTGGGCTCAAGACCCCCTCCAGTTCCAACTTTTCTTCCCCTCAGCAAAATACTATCCAGGCCCTGGGCCCTTTGCTTGGAGGTCCTCCTCTGCCATCCCTTGATCCCCATTGTGATTCTCCTCTGAATCTCCTGTTGGAGGCCAGCAGGACAATAGCTCCATCTCATAAAAAGTGCACCGAGGCCTCTCAAATGAGAGGTCACAGAGCCTGGGGCTCCCATCACCACCTTGAATATTAGCATATTTCCCATATCCACATCAGTGGAGCTCTCTGCCAGGCAGGACACCTGCCATCATTCAGGCAGTTGGCCGACTGGTTGACAGCATGACTTTCCACGCTCATAAAAGCAACCTAGGAAAGTGAGGCGAAAGTTGATTGCATGCTGTGACGTCTGTAGGTTCACCTTGTGGGACAGAAGTGCCTGCCTTCAGCGGGGAGAGGCAATCAGAGGTTAATGGGAAATCACCATTTGGGGTTGTCACAAATCATGGAATGCCAGAAGAGCTGACCCCTCTGGAACCTCCAGGGCTGATAGGAGCAAAGTGCCAACTGTCATGACCAATAATTGGAAAAAATCAGATGAGTCAGATGGAAGAGAATGTGGTTTTTAATAGAAACAAACAAAAAAAAAATGCTTTCTTTTTATTCTAAAGAAATAGAATGGGGCAAAAAAGAAAAGATATTCCCATTATTCACATTAAAGTGTAAGAAGAAAAGTGCTTCTCATTTGAAGCAACATTTTGAAAGCAGGGTATCTGGCAATGCTTTTATTGAAACTTGGGTTTCTCACTCTCTTTCTAATCATGGCCACTCCCCTCAACGCATGCAAAACTAAATGTTTGGCAGGGAGAAGAGTTTTGTAAAACAGAAAGATGCTGCCCTTGGAGGCCTCTTTTTTCTTAAGCTTAAGAAGTTGCATGTTGCTTCGGAACTGGCGTTTTCTCCAGGATGGTCCGGATGAGACGTTTCTCGCACAAAGTTTAGAATGATGAACCTGGGCTGAGATGAAATCCTACTGAGAGATAAAAATAGAAAAACAGGCTGTAAAAATCCCATAGGATATAGTCATTCCAATACGATACCAAAGTAACTTTTTTCAGATGATGCCAGAGGAAATCACTTTCGTTGTCAAGTTGGGCATAAGCCCCTTTCCTTGGGACTCCACAAGTGTAATAAGGAGCTAGGGAACCCACCCAATCATGTAGTTGGGCATACTCAAGAAGCCTGTGCTTTCTGTTTCCTGTGATCCTTATCATCAAGAAGATGACTTCTTAACTGAAACAAGTATGTAATTCAACACTTTTCTAAAATTGATACACACTCAAATTTTCTAGTTTTTTTTTTCTTTCAATAAAATGCTACAAGAGTGAAGGGGATAAAAAAAAAATACAGCTCATTTTCTTTTCTGAAGATTCCCCATTCTCAGAAATTCTGAGGCTTTTTGCAAATGTGAAAAAGTTGTTCCAGAATATGTTTTTTTTTTTCTCCTCAATAGTCTGATAGGTGATTTCTGAAAAGCAATTCTAAAGGGATTTTTTATTGAGCCTATGTGGGAAATTTCCCATATCTTGGATTTGGAAAACAGAACATATGTATTTGCTAGAAAAGAATGACTAGAGAAATTTCTGCTCATTTCAGTCTGTGAAAGAAAGGATCTTATCTCTCTTGTTCCCCATGAGACCCAGACTCCCACATGGTGCTGGGTACAGAGGAGGGTGTTCTCTAGATATCTGTTTAATCATGATAACCTGCCACATCATGAAGAGAGCAGAGAGGCCTGAGGTTTATCAGGGGACAAACAGAAATCTGAGATCGCTTAGTAGCAGAGAGACCTGGCACTAAATGAAAACAGGAATATTTTATTCAATGAGACTGTTGATTTGACTCCTCAAAATCAAACCAAATTGCTTTCAATCCACCACTCACAATGATGTTTTACTTTTGCTTCAGTAAGCTTATCTCTGGGAAGCAAAACCATATTTGATTGCTATCTTTACCTCTATAACTATCAATCTATTCAGAATAAGTACATCATTTCAAAAAAGGAGTCAATCATTTTTTCAAAAGTCTCAGCAAGACAGGCTTTGTACACAGAGAGGGGACCCATGGTTGCAAAAAATATCTGAATAAGAAATACAAGTACCATTTAGAAGTGAAGCTCTAGATTGGGGGTTGGAGTCTACCTTAATTAGGGAAGCTGCAAATTATTTGCCTGATTTGTTGCCCGATGGTCAATGGAACCCCTGGTGACTGAACACACTTGTTCAAAGTAAGAGCCAAAGCCCCTTTGACCTTTCTATGCGTTGTCTGCAGGATGGATGGTCAGCTGGCTCCATAAGTGAGCTGGGCCAGCAGCTGCATCGCCAGGTGGCCGTCACACACACGCAGCAGCACACGTGGAGGGGCCTCATGGCCTCACCAGATGCCTTATAGCAGGGTCCAGCTGATGCCACATGCAGTGTACCACCAATTTTACACTGCAAATAAAATTTCTTGGTTTAGATGTAATCAACATTACTTTCAATTCAGCAGAACCAGCATCTCATGCTTATAATCTAGTTTCCCAAATGCACGAGCTATGGTCCAATCTGTAGCTGCTGGTGACAGCCAGATCACAGGCTCCAAGCATTTTGCAAGGAATTCTAGATATGCACTCTCTTTGGCAGTGACACAGTGCAAATGGTAACATTAATAACTCCCTTCTACCAGTGTGAACTGAGACAGCATCTGTGGGGACTAGAGGGTTGAATTAACCTGTGTAACCAAACTGAATAAATCTGAGGATGTAATGGACAGAAGCAGCTTGGTCTGTGTATTTACCAATTTGGAAAACAGCTAAGCGGAAAGGGAACATATTGTGGGTCAAAGTTCAGCACCAGGGAGAATGAGAGAATCCTATCAGTGAATCCTTGACCTAACAGGCCATATGAGGGACCATTAGCCAGGACCTCCATCTGCCCTTGAATTTTAAATGCAATCTATTTATTTATTTTGAATTTTCTTTTTATATTGAAGTATAGTTGATTTCCAATGTTGTGTTAGTTTCAGGTGTATAGCAAAGTGATTCAGTTTTACATATACATATATTTATTCTTATTCAGGTTCTTTTCTCATATAGGTTATTACAGAATATTGAGTAGCATTCCCTGTGCTATATAGTAGGTCCTTATTGATTATTTTATATATAGTAGTATGTATATGTTTTAAATGCAATTTAAATCTCTTGATAAGCTAACTTATATGTAAAAAAATATGTAAAAACATCATACTTTCTCCACACTATATGGTTTGTGTGCTATAATATTCCAACTGTAATAGACTTCTTATGGGGCAAATCTGATTTTCTTGGCTAAAATTATGAGAAAGCATCACTATTAGGATGGCATAACCAGGAAAAACTATGTCTGAGCATGACACGTATAGTGAAGAGATGCTAACAGAGAAGATGGACCATACATTGAGTAGGCAAAGGATCATACAAAATATCTTTTAATAAACACAAAGATGGAGTTAAATATGTGAGTCAATTTCATGCCTGTTTGGTGCAGCAAGGAATGAATGACCTCAATTTATCCTTCCTGTCTTTACCCCATTGGTGTTTTTGCCCTTTACTTCTTAGTGGTAATGGGAACATTGCATTGCCTTTGGGGTAAATGATTCCACTTGAACAATTTACCATGTGGAAACCAAAGGGAACAGGTTTTTAATGTGAAAAATACTTAATCTCAGAAAACTAAAAGGCAGACTCCATTTGGAATGACACCCTGTCTTTGAATCCTAGTGTGTATGTATATGAGAGCTCCAATTAAATCATGTGTCTATGTATTTTCAACTTTGATTAATTAGGCCTTATCTGATTCTTATTTCATTAATAACTTCAGAGCATTTGTGACTTTAGGAACTCCCTATATTTTATATGACTCCCTAGTTGTGACACAGTTGTAATAGCATGACATTTAGTATGTCATTGATTTTTCTTGGAACCCATCCTAAGTAGTTCAGCAACTATAGAAGAATACTATAATGGTACCTTTTATGTTCACAACCCTGGGGGACAGAGATAGTGAGGTGTCCTTGTATTCTCATCTCAGTGTTAAACCTGAAACAGACTGTGCAAACTCAGATGACTTCTTGGGCAACCTAGCTTTCATCTCTATGATTCTTTATAGAAGGATGGGGGGAAGCTAGTGTCTGTGGGGACCAGACAAATAACATACATAAGTGCGGCAGGGTGGGTGGTGAATGTGGCAAAGTGAAGATTTTAAGGCCTGTCTTTAAGAATCAGATGCTATTCCCCTTCCTCCAGCTGTTATGATGGGATACCATGTTATTGTGGGAACAAGGTATAAGGCTGATATTGACAAATCTTCCAGTTTTTCAAGTACAGCTGGAAAATAAAATGTTTATATGAAATCTTCTGATTTATAAAGTGCAAGTGAAGTCGCTCAGTTGTGTCTGACTCTTTGCGACCCCATGAACTGTAGCCTACCAGGATCCTCCATCCATGGGATTTTCCAGGCAAGAGGACTGGAGTGGGTTGCCATTTCCTTCTCCAGGGGATCTTCTGACCCAGGGATCGAACCCAGGTCTCCCGCATTGTAGGCAGACGCTTGACATTCTGAGCCATCAGGGGCACTTGCTCATTTTCTTGAGTTAAAGTTTAAAACATTTTTTTTTTTTTGCTTTGAATAATTATAAATTTTCAAACAGTTGCAAGAAATAATACATAGAAACCCCATACACCCTTCTTATTTCCCTTGGTGTTAACATCTTGCATACTACAGAATATCACAATCAGGAAATTGACGTTAATATAATACACTGACCTTATTGGCTCATTCTTTTCCAACTCGGTACATATCCTCCAAATTATAGCTGTGGGGCAGAGTTATCCTGCTTTACTATTTCTACTTGCAACCAGTGTCTCTTATAATCTTGCTAGAATCAGAGAACCAGCCCATGGCTCTGGGTCCTCATTGCTGAAGATAGAGAAGCCTGTTTAGAACCTGGCTAGAAGATGGACCCCCTCCATCTTTCCCTTTCTGAATGCCTTTCCATTCTTCTGGTCTAATCCCATTCTCATCCTGCCTATTAGTGAGAGCCCAGCAATGTTCATTCTCTGATACCTACCCCTTCTCTCCCCACTGTGTAGCTCCATATTCCAGCCTTGCTTTCCACTGAAGCTTGGTCAGCTCTGCATGTGTCCTTCAGCTGAGCCTGTCCCTGCAGGCTCCGGCCTTGGACATGCCCTCTGGGCTCACAGGCATCTCAGACTTGCTTTCTTCACATTCCTTCCTAATTTCTCCTTCTCTCTACCTCCCCACTGAAGGCAAACACTTGAAGGTGGTGGATATCCAACGTATTTATTTGTTTGTACTGGAATTTTGAAATCTCAAATATTTATTTAAAAGAAGTGAGCTGTAATATGGAGATTACAGTTATGGAGTTGCTTTGCTTTTATACCATCTGTCATAAAAAATCAATTTTCTATTGTAAATGGCTTTAAGACCCCCATGATATCAAAAAGAAAATGCCAAAAGTCTTAGAGTATTGAGGGTAGTAATATGCTTCTAGATTTCATTCTGCTATAAGGGAAAAGTCTTCCTTGAATGTTTGTTGACTGTTCTTATAGACCTCAGTGCCTTTTCCCACCTCAGTGTGGGAATGGTCTTATGCCACAGTGTTATCATTCCAGGTTATCATGACAGAAAGTGATAGCAGGTATTCTTGGAATAAAAAACACTTCAATCGGAGACCTGAGATTTCTGAGTACCAACCAAGGTTCAGAATCAGAAAGAACGTGCCAGGAGGAAAAAAGGGGGCAGAGCCTAGAGACCGCAATGACCCATGATGGGTTGAGGTCTAGAGCCAGTTGCTTTCTTCCCAGTATTATGTGTAAACAGTAGTTGGAAGCAGAAGCTGTGAAGCTTAGCTTGAAGCTTCTTCTCAGATGACAGTGAACCATCCTTACCCAGCAGAGCTAGTGATTCAGAAGTTGTGTCTCTCATGGGGAAGAAGCAGAGGAAGGAGGTGAGGATAGAGATAGTAGATTCAATAAACCCAAAGTTGAATTTTCCTAGAGTTAACTACTTCATTTCTGGGCCCCCATCCTTTTGAGCTAATGAACTTGTGTCTTCCTTACCAAGCAAGAGAAATTGGTTATAGAAGGAGAAATGAGCTACATTGTCCCTGAGTACCCCCTGCATCTTTTCCAGCCTGACCAGAGTACACACAGATATTCACCCCATTCTGTTTTGGACTAACGCCTCACTCTCCAAGCCCTTCTATGTTGATTTGAAATCAGAGTCTCCGTGGGTCCTCGCCAGCGCTGCCTGCCCCTCTACTGGCCCAGGTGGAAAGAGTGTCTCCATCCTTGAGCACACTCACTCATTACCCCTTCCTGATGCTGCTCCTTGTCTTGCCCCACACATCTCCCACCAAGTTCTGTGAGACCCACAGTCCCCTTTCTAGATATTACATTCTCCAGTGAATACCAGCAGCTCTGCTTTTTGGCACTTAAGCCAAAAATACTCTAAGGTTTGCCAATGCCTTTTCCATCACCCTCAGGTATTTCTCCTCCCCTCACCCAGACACATGACTCTCCAGGAGAGAGCACCCAGCAAAGACTGGTCCTGGTCTTCCTGCTATTACTGTGGGTGATGCTACAAGTGAAAAAGACATTAGAATTCAGTTTTCACATCTGAAAATAGAAATATGTGGTAGGGATTGTTACTCTCTGTTTTGTAAGTGAAGGCACTGAGACTAAAAGAAGTGTAGGAAACTTCCCTAATATCACACAGCTACTAAGTGGTGTGGCAGGTCTGCATCCAGAGGGGTCAACTACACATTGATGGACCTTCAAGTATCCATCACAGCCTGAAGAAAGGGAGAAAAATGGACTTCCCTGGGCTTTAGAATAAATAATTTAAATCACTGGGGATCCTTTTAATAACTATCAATGCCTGGGGTTCTGATTTAGTCTAAGGTAGATTTGAGTATCAGTTGTGTTTAAAAGAATCCAAGGCGATTTTAATGCTGTGATTGCAGTTCACTTCTCTACATCAGCAATTCTTCAGTGAAACATCTATCAGAATTGTGCAGAGTGCTTGGTAACATATTCTCACTGGGCTCCACTCCTAGAGTTTCTGGATTCTCTTCATCTGGGGTGGGCCTGAGAATGTGCATTTCTAACAGGTTCCTTGTGCTGCTGCTGCACATCGTAACTGAGGACCACAACTTCACACACACCTTAGTGGAAGACTAGGATGGGGGTACATTTTAGCCTTTATTGCATACATGCTAGGTACTAGGCAGAATGATTATGTTATATGACTTGGCCAACAAATGACACAATCTTCCCACAAACCTTTTGATTTAGGTTGGATTATTCCTATTTAATATATGGAGAAAACTGAACCTCAGAGAGGTTAAATCTGTGCTTCTCAAACTGGGATCTCTGGGGATATAGCAGAAATTATGAAAACCACACAATGGATAACATGTAACTTCTTGGACCATGAATTTCATTGACATCAGATGAACTCTTTGCTGAACAGGCCTGAACTGTTTGAGAGGGAAATGTCCCTATTACCTATACATTGATTATCTTCACTTCGATGTATATTCCAGGCCAGTAGTAGAGAGTTAAGTCATGGCTGTAAATTTCCCCCATTCTACTTCATCCTTGATGTGAAAAGACAAATGGAGATTGAAATGAGGCTTGGGGATTATTACTATTACCCTATACACATAGTCACATCTCAGAGAACCTTGAGCCCTTGCTTTACTGCATCTGTGATTGACTTTTGTAATGGAAAAGATGAAGTTTCCCTCATTGCAATGTGTCAAGTACCATTTTTATTAGTCATTAGTTCAGTTATAAGGACATTTCTTAAATAAGCTCTAACCTCATTCAAGTTGTTATGTTTAAGGGGTTTTTGGGTCATTGATAAAAAGTCTATTTTTTGTATGGTCTACAGTTTGATCTTCTATAGCAAAGTCTGAGTAAATGCACTTATTATATAGTCATACAAGTCATACAATAAGTCATATACAGGTTTCCCCATTGAACACACATTTTTTATCCTTTCTGAGTCAAGGGCTCTTTCAGAAATCTGATGAACAATATAGATTCAGCACAGAAAAGTGTACACGCACACATACACACACACACACACGTACATACATACATACATACAAAGCCTTGCTTTCTGGAGCATTTACAGGCCACTGAAACCCATCCATGAATCTTAGCCACAGGCCCCAGATTAAGAACTCCTGCCCAAGCTTGAAAGCTTCTCTATGGCAAG
The DNA here is from genome assembly GCA_007570785.1 of Antilocapra americana. Taxonomy (NCBI): domain Eukaryota; kingdom Metazoa; phylum Chordata; class Mammalia; order Artiodactyla; family Antilocapridae; genus Antilocapra; species Antilocapra americana. The sequence continues at coordinate 9,990,887 of ML660200.1, read as the reverse complement.
GTTTGCAACTTGTCTGAAATGGAGTCTCTGGTGTCTAGTGCAATAGCTGGCTAGAAGGTCACTCAGTCAGTGTCAAAGAATGAATGATTTCTACTGGAGTGATGAAGTAGGAAATGAGCTTAAGCACTTGTTTTTGTGACATAGGTGTTGTGTTTGTAGCAGTGTGTCAGGGCATTACAGGTGTGACGAGATACTCTGGACCTCTATTGGCTGCCCAGCAGGGGTTACAGGGAACATTCTGTCTGAATCCAGTGTGAGTACAATGTCAATGTCCTCTGCTCTCCCACCAAGGCTTTGCTTTCTGACTTCCTGCCTGGTATTTCCTCTGCTGGATTTAGGGCCATGAATCCTTGCAATTCTTGTTTAAATAATCAAAACAGCCTCCTAATGTTGCTTCTTTTTATTTCCTTTTTTTTTTTTTTTGCTGAAGTCCTGGCTTCAGGTGTGAGTCCCCAGGCTAATGTTTCCACACTAAACCTGTCACAGGCAGGAAAGACTCTCACCCTGGGCATGGCAGGCTGGGTATTTCTGGAGGGTGAAGCGAGGCAATAATTTCTGTGTCATGGTGTCTGCAATTTACTTCAAAATACTTTGGACTAGCGTGGTATTACATATGTGCTAACTAGTTCAATTTTCAAATTAGGTTACAGATTTCTAATTGCAAATCCCCATTCCAGGGCTGTACAATCACACTCCAGGGCCAGCTTCTACAAACATTTCAGCCAGCCACCTGAGGTTTTGTGAATATCAGACATTGCTTTTATTTGTGAAATTAGTAAACTGCTAATTAGCTTGATTAACGTTAGGAATGGTCTTATTAGTGAAGTTCAAGGTATTACATATTTGATATGTATTAATTAGTTTTAGATATATGGGGTTCACTGGTGGCTCAGACAGTAAAGAATCTGCCTGCAGTGCAGGAGACTCGGGTTCAATCCTTGGCTCAGGAAGATCCCCTGGAGAAAGGAATGGATACACACTCCAGTATTCTTGCATGGAGAATTCCATGGACAGAGGAGCCTGATGGGCTACAGTCTATGAGGTCACAAAGAGTCAAACACAACTGAGAGACTAACAATTCTTTTCCACACAGTTTTAGATACATTGATAGAGAATAGATAGACTCACCTTTGCGGCATGAAACAGGGATGAAAGTCTGACAGCTGAGTCTTGACTTCTAGAAGTCCTTTTGCCCAAGCCTCATTACAAAGAGTAATAGCTGCTTGCTGCCTATTAAAAGGCATGCTGCCTCTGGTATGTTTGGTGTCAGCTTCTAGAAAACATTTCATGATGGGGTGAGATGAGCATCAAAAGACAGAGCTCTGGCACTTTCTTGAACTTGCACAACAGGTTCTAAGGACCATTTTTATGCCTGCTGGCTAAGCCATGTTTATTTAATCAATGTTTACATTTATGGAAGAACATCTGATCTGAGATTTGCTTCCATTATAACTTGGCAGTGAGGTCAGTCTTCTTTGGGAGATGTCATTGTCTACCAGAAAGAACCTCAGTGTTTTGTGTGATCTAATTGGCTGAGAATTGTTCACAGCACCTCAGCTCTATGGTGGATTTGCTTTTCAAAGAGGTTCCGTGTATTAAATCATGTGTGGTAACAACCCAGGAAAAAACACATTGGCTACACTAACCAACATCCATTTCTCATTCATGGCTCTTTGGGTTAGCTATGGAGCTGCTAGGTCCTTGCCTGGCTTGGCTATGCTTGGGCAGCCAGATGAGTTGGGTCTGCTCCTCCTATCTTATCCCAGAGCCCAGACTCAAGGAGCAGCCCCACTTCTCATTCAGGAGCGTGTTTTCCTCACAGGGGAGGCAGGAACACAAGAGGGGAAGGCAGAGAAGCTCTGCTTAAAACTGGCACAGGGTGACTTCTGCCCCTGCCTCACTGGTCAAAGCCCGTTCCATGGCAAATCTCAAAATCAGTGGTGATAGGAGGTGTTTTTAAGTTCTCCTTGAACAGGACTGGTAGGAAAAGGAGAATTATGAACAGAGAGTACAGTCTGTCACCCTCCAAGTTAAATGATAAAGTTTTCAACGTCCCCTTAGTCACCCAGCAGGCAGTTCGTTCCAGTCAGTTCCTTAAACATTACCAAGTTAGTGTTAATTGCCATACACTTGTAGGATGGGAATGAGCCAGAAATGTGAAAGGCATAGATCTTGGCCTTGAGAAACTTTGAGTCTCAGAGAGGAGAGATTTTGTCTGTCTCACAGAGCCTATAGGTTTACTATGGAGTTAAAAAAATACAGATGTGTGATCAGCCCACCCAAGATGACTGTTCTCCTACTATTTGGCAAGGTCCTGCTTTACCTACACCCTGCTCATATGGCTGACCTTCCCTCTTCATCATAGAGCCTAATTAGTAAATGCCCATGTACTTCCCTCCGGCCCCAACTAGGGATTGTTCTCATCTCTAGATCAGAATGACTCCACTGTGATAGTTTATTAAAGGGGAAAATTCCTTCTATAACTGGTAACACTGCCCCCCTCCTACTGCCTGCCACCACAGTGAAGCCTGCTGCCATATACTGTCCATCTTCTGCTGTACACAGTGGGGTGTTGCTCCAGGACCTCACTTCAGACCTGTAAGGTCCTCCTTCCATTAAACCACTGATATCTCTTTTGTTGCCTCTGGGTTTTTTTTCCTTCAGTTTGGTGGCTGGGCAGGTACAGGGCTTACAGGCCTACAAGGGGCAGCCTAATAACACACAACACATGAAAAGAACACAAAATGTGTGCCAGCCCAAAAAACATTGTTAGAGTAGTAATTGTAGGTCCAGTGTCCCATTTTAGCACCAGCTATGCTCCATACCATTAGGAGACCAAGGGTTCTAGGACCAAAGGGTCCTCTTTGTAGTAAACTGCAATCACATCTTCTTCCCAACTCAGCGGCAGGAAGAAGAAAGGAAAATATGCCAAGAGGCCAGACCATGGTCCTAGCACCCCTCTGGGATGTGCAACTGTAGCAAACTGCTTGAGTTTTCAGGGCTCTCAGATTTCTAGGGCTTCCCAGAAAGGCTTCCATTCCTCAGTGGTAAGGAATCTGCCTGCTAATGCAGGAGATGCTAGAGACATGGGTTCGGTACCTGAGTCAGGAAGATCCCTTGGAGTAGGAAATGGCAACCCACTCCAGTATTCTTGTCTGGAAAATTCCATGGACAGAGGAACCTGGTGGGCTACAGTCCATGGGGTCACAAATAGCTGGACACAACTAAGGGACTGAGCACCTCAGATTTCTTATTTACAAAGTAGAGCCTGCAGACTAGCTCACGAAATCTACGATCCTAAAAAGTCAGGTGTGATCTGCCTTCGGTCTCCGTCCCCTCCCATCAGGGCAGCCAAGGATTGTGAGACTGTTTCCTCCTATCCTATTGCTGGTTAAACTTGATCCTCTCTGCTCCTCTATTATTTCTTCCCTCCCCAAACACTAACTATAGATGAAGCTCATTTGTATATATTGTTGAAAAACACAATTCAAATGAGTAAATTTATAGCCTATTAGGTTTCTTCAATAATTCATGAATCATGCAGTATTCCATCTAGCAGATAGAAAGGAGCTCTGAGGAACTGTACAAACTGGAAGGCTCTATAGGCAGAAGGAGGAGGAACAGGAAGTTATTAGCAGAGTAGATTGTTTGTCACATTCCATTAGGGGACAGCAGGGGTCTATCAGGCAGGCAGATACCTCACTGGTGCTGGTCAGGTAATTCCAGATTGACTGGCTTAAGATTCTACCCTGAAAAATGTAATTAAGTTAGATATTAAGCCTTGGTTTGCTGACATGCATTTATCACAAGTGACCCCATTTTGGGTCAACTGGCTGTTTTTAAAACAATGTATACTGTAAACTTGTTCTTATTTATAGTCCAACACTAGATGTTCTTCTCTTCACTCTTAAAAGAATTGAAGATTAAGAAAATGTTGCATTTTAGTTGTGATATTTCTGTGTTTTATATGCTCAGAGATGGCATATATCTTTGCTTGGGATAGTCACAGCATGATGTAGATTCCAAAAGAGTCCACTTGGGAACTTGAGGGACACTTGTTTGCATTCTTGTCTTCTTCTAAAAAGCCCCGGACTCAGCTTGTTAAGTGGATGGCCCAGTCACCTCTCCCTGTGAAAGGGCACAGTAAACATGATTTGTAGCATCGTCACAGCCCCCACACCCCAACCAGTCCCAGGTCCGCAGTCCTGTTAGCTTTCCTCCCAGACTTGCTCAATTGTTTTGACTGCTGTGGTAAATGGGTTATTCTTAAATGGAAGCCTGGGCAAATCTGGTTTGGACTGGAAACCACTCAAGGTTTTAAAAGAAGCCAACAGGAGGGACTAGGATTAGTTTGGTTTCTCTGTTTTCATGGTGTACTGACAAGCCCTAAAAGAAAACAATGTAGTTATCCTGAGAGCAAACACTTGTGTTTCTAAGAAAACTTGAAACTCAACACTGATCAGCCCCTGAACAATAGACTCTCCTTACTTGCAAGTTAAGGTGACACTCTTGGAGCCCTTATTTCATCTTTCATACTTGGCAGATAAACATTCCTTATCTCAAGACTCTGGCTCCTATACTTTCCAGATGTTATTGTATGAGTTCAGTTCTTTGGCAAAACAGATATGCCTAGAGACTCAAGTATGAGCTTGGGGCACAGAGATGCCCTATTTCCCATTTGAGGGAGAGCTTGCTCTCTGTGCTCTTCCTGTTGGATCTGAGACATAGGGAAGGCTCAAAAGGGCTGTCAGAATTGTTGGATTCATGCTTAAAATGTTGCTAAAGGCTGCTACCCTCCCCGCCCCCAACCCCCAGTAGGAGAGAGAAGAGTTTGGATTTGCCATCATGAAAATCCCCTGGAGGGCACAGCCAGGTGGAACTTGATATGGACTTCGCTTTTTGCTGGGCGGTTAAGGAACTCTATGGTTGCCCTGAATCTGATTTCTTGAGTGCAGCAACACACTCCCTATCTTCTCTTGTCTGTGAGTTTTCTCTGCATAAAGCTGTATCTGCATTCCTGCCACAAAGCGAGTCTCAACTTGACTAATTAATCATTAAACTCATTTTCTCATTAAACTCTTTTTTCTCTAACTCATTTTCAGTTTCTGTCTCTCCTGCCTTTCTCCTTCTCTCTCTTCCTTCCTTCCATCTTTATTAAGAGTTTTCTTGGGACTTCCCTGGTGGTACAGTGGTTAAGATGCTGTACTTCCACTACAGGGGGTATTGGTTCAATCCCTGGTCTGGGGACTAAGAGCCAAAAAAAAAAAAACCTAAAAGAATTTTTCTTTCTTCCTTCCTTTCTTCTTTCTTTCCTTCTTTCTTTCTTTTTTCTAAACAAACTGGGGTCATACCAAGAGAGAATAAGGCAGGCCCAACCTCGAGCAACACCGTGAAACAGAGGTTTGATTCTGAAGGCCTCGCATCCCACTTCCTTTCCTCCTCGTTACATTTTGTATCCCTTCTCACCTTTTGGAGTTCATTGCCTTCATGCTGAATCTAGTTCTCCAAAGCAGCCCTTTTTTTGCATATCTTTTCTCACATTTTGTCTTTCTCCAAAATCACTACCCAAAGCTCATTAAAATGCTTCTTCCATCTCTTAGCTTAGTTAATAAATCAGCTTAGTTAAGTGAAAGGAAATTGTCTTCATTCATCTAAGAGATAAGAGAATAACAAATCTATGTCAGTACTCAGGTAAAACTGCCCCAAATCCCCTCTTCTCTCAACAATTTAGTACTGTTTCTAATTTGAGAGGCTGCTGTTGACTTATTGATGACATGTATGATTAAATAAAATCCCAACATAATAGGAAAAGATTATAGGCTGGAACTTCATAGAGGGTGCTTTTTAAAAGTAGTGGATCTTCAAGTTGGGGATATTTTAGACCTGTAAAGTAGTCCCCTAAAGTTGGGATACTGTCAAATATGGCCTATGTATTCTGTTTTGCTAAGAAAGCACAGCTTATGAAAACAGTTGTCACTAATTAATTCATTAATTTCACAAATATCTACTGAGTACTTAGTATATTGAGTTCTAGTGTATAACCGGGGATATAGTGGTAAAGAAAGGAGACAAGCTATAAACTTTGGAGGTTACATTTCTAATATTGTTGCTGTCTGAAAGGAGAGACAGCAACAATATAAGAACATCTGATAGAGGTGGTTCCTAGAAAGAAAATTAACCAAGGGATAAGATCAGGTGGGACCGAGTGGGAACTGGTTATGTGTATAGGGAGGTCAGTTAAGACCTGTAGTGTAAGGAAAACAATAAAGATACTAATATAAGGAGCCAGGCCTCCAAAGATCTCGGGGAGGCACAAGCCAAGTGAAGAGAACAGAAAGTGCAAAGGCCCAGAGGTAGGGGTGAGCTTGGGCTGACTTAGAAATGTGAAGATCAGTGGTTGTTGTTGTTCAGTTGCTAAGTCATTTCTGAATTTTTGCCACCTTGGAGTGAAACAAACAAAAGTATTGGAAGGAGATGAGGTTAGGAATGTAGGAGGTGTCAGGTTGTATATGACCCTAGAGTTCATGTAGAGCATTTGAATCTGACCTAACTGAAGTGGGAAGCTGGGGGCTGGGGGTGATCCCTCAAGTGATCTCATTCACAAAATCTAACTGATCATTTAAATGCTGATGGAGAATTGACAGAAGAGAAAGAAATTGAAAGACCTGGAGTCTAGGAGTAAAAAATGTTAGCTGAAAAGAGGAAGGCACACCAGCATTTAATAAAAAGCAGTCATTCACAAGAAAGAACAAGTGACAAATGTCCCCTGATATAATACAAACAGAAGAGTGGTGTTTCTGCTTTTAGAGTGAGAACTATAGCAAAGGTTTGCTTCATAATGTTGCTTTGTACGTTATTGTGCTTTATGTTGCTCAACTGCACTCATCTCACATGCTAGTAAAGTAATGCTCAAAATTCTCCAAGCCAGGCTTCATCAGTAAATGAACTGTGAACTCCAGATGTTCAAGCTGGTTTTAGAAAAGGCAGAGGAACCAGAGATCAAATTGACAACATCCGCTGGATCATCGAAAAAGCAAGAGAGTTCCAGAAAAACATCTATTTCTGCTTTATTGACTATGCCAAAGCCTTTGACTGTGTGGATCACAATAAACTGTGGAAAATTCTGAAAGAGATGGGAATACCAGACCATCTGACCTGTCTCTTGAGAAACCTGTATGCAGGTCAGGAAGTAACAGTTAGAACTGGACGTGGAATAACAGACTGGTTCCAGATAGGAAAAGGAGTACGTCAAGGCTATATATTGTCACCCTGCTTATTTAACTTATATGCAGAGTACATCATGAGAAATGCTGGGCTGGAAGAAGCACAAGCTGGAATCAAGATTGCGGGGAGAAATATCAATAACCTCAGATATGCAGATGACACCACCCTTATGGCAGAAAGTGAAGAGGAACGAAAAAGCCTCTTGATGAAAGTGAAAGAGGAGAGTGAAAAAGTTGGCTTAAGGCTCAACATTCAGAAAACTAAGATCATGGCATCCAGTCCCATCACTTCATGGGAGAAAGATGGGGAAACAGTGGAAACACTGTCAGACTTTATTTTGGGGGGCTCCAAAATCACTGTAGATGGTGATTGCAGCCATGAAATCAAAAGGCATCTACTCCTTGGAAGGAAAGTTATGGCCAACCTAGATAGCATATTGAAAAGCAGAGACATTACTTTGCCAACAAAGGTCCATCTAGTCAAGGCTATGGTTTTTCCAGTAGTCATGTATGGATGTGAGAGTTGGATGCTGAGCACCGAAGAATTGATGCTTTTGAAGTGTGGTGTTGGAGAAGACTCTTGAGAGTCCCTTGGACTGCAAGGAGATCCAACCCATCCATCCTAAAGGAGATCAATCCTGAGTGTTCATTGGAAGGACTGATGTTGAAGCTGAAACTCCAATACTTTGGCCACCTCATGCAAAGAGTTGACTCATTGGAAAAGACCCTGATGCTGGGAAGGATTGGGGGCAGGAGGAGAAGGGGATGACAAAGGATGAAATTCCTGGATGATATCACCGACTCGATGGACATGGGTTTGGGTGGACTTTGGGAGTTGGTGATGGACAGGGTGGCCTGGTGTGCTGTGGTTCATAGGGTCGCAAAGTGTCAGACACGACTGAGCAACTGAACTGAACTGTTCCTCAATTTGGGGCTGTATTTCAACAGTTCAATAGGATAGGGAAACCAAATGACCATTGTCTTTCCAGTCATGGTCACAGTGTAGTTTTGTTACTGAACCAACCTTGAGCCCAATTGTCCGTGTGCAGTAGAGCCAATCTACTGACACAGCAGAGTTGTGGTAATGCAGAGTGCCAAGCAAGGAGTCCAGTTAGCTAGTGTTCAAAAGACCTGAACTCCCTGAAGGCTTTCAGGGAAAAGTTATAAAGACAAGGTGAGGGAGGGGATACATTGTAGGGTGTGGATTCAACTCATAGAAATTCTTCTGGTTGGTTGGCAATGAGGTAATTGGGAGTCAGCACCATCAGACTTTTGGTTACAACCAGTTTGTGGTCTCCAAGCTTGTAGGCAGCATAAGGTTAATTTCTTCCCCTTGGTAGGGGTTTTCGTATATGTAAACAGCTCAAAGGACATGGCCTAGGTTATTATCCATAGTCCTTGAGGAGGAACTAAAGGTCCTTGACTTTGTTTCACAGCTATACTATTATTATTTTGTCTTGCTTGACTGCTTTCCTTTCTTTCTGTGTTTTGTCACTTCTGTGATTGAACGTATTCTTTGAAGCTCTGGGAAGGCCTAAAAGGCTAATGTTCTCTACAGGCAGAAGGAAGGTGGAGGACACAGGAGGGATCTGTCCTGGGAAAGGCCCTATAGGGGCCTTGGTTGGTTACACTTTCAATGAAGTATGTTGACAAAACTGGAAAGTAGGCTCGTAATTCATTCAATTCAAAATACTAAGATTGAATGCATTGGTCAAGTGCTTTCATTTCCTGCACCCTCTGAAAAGCTGGATGAGGATGGACTGAAATTATGTGAATCCTCTTTGTACCATTTTACCTAAAAAAGGAAATTGGGGCTGGTGGAGGTGAGATGGACGAGCACTTGGAGCATTATAAAGATTGTGCCCAGAAGAACATGTTCTATAGGACAGCATTTTGCAAAGGAGGTGACAGGAAGGGCCACAGTAACAAAAGTAGTTTGCATCATCTACTGTTAAAGCTAATGTCAGCCTCAAGTTATTAAAATTACATCAATAGATGGGCTTTCCTGAAAATCAAGTATATTTCACATGGATGTGAAATGCAGTCATTTTGAACCAAGAGTCTTGTGTTAAATGCTAGACATTCAGATTTTTAAAAACTCAATAAAATATTGTTGGCTAGACTAAATACTTTGAGTAATACATAGAAGAAATAACTTAGAACACCATGTGGTCGTACATATCTACCACAGGTCATTTACTTTACTCTTATAAGGTGCTGGCTAAAGTAATTTTAATTAAATCAATTTCTGTATTTTTTAACACTTTGCAAATACAAATTGTCACTAAATAATCAGTGATGCTTGACATTTTAATTATCCATTAGTCATTTCCTTTATAAAATACATGCCTCCATCTTAATGAATTTGGTTTTACATTATTTGTTTTAGAAATGAACTTTTGTGGTCCTACTTTATTAGTCATGACCTAAGACTTTCTTAGCTGTTTGAAGCATAATCAGTGAATCACAGTGCTATCTGGTTTCTTCAGTATAACTTCTTATTTTCAAAGCTATTCAGAGATCTGTGCTATGCCATTTGGGGTCTGGAAATCTTTCTCTGCAGGGATATAAAACTTAACCCTGGTCAATTATTTCCACAACTGAAACAATCTTTCTGTTCCTTAGAACTCACTGGAAAATGTAAACAGTAAATAAAGATATATTGCTATGTCTTACATTTTACGTTGCTATTAAATTTTTATTGCTAGTGACCTCTGTGCATGCATGCTCAGTCATGTCTGACTCTTTGAAACCTCATGAACTGTAGCCCACCAGGTTCCTCTGTCCATTGAATTCTCCAGGCAAGAATACTGGAGAGGATAACCATTCCTTTCTCCAGGGGTCTTCCTGACCCAGGGATCGAACTTGTCTCTTGAATCTCCTGCATTACCATTGTGCCACCTGGAAGCCAGTGGGTGACCTCAAGCTCTTCTCTTATTTTGAAGCTGCCATATCTCTATGACCTAAGAGAAATATTTTCTCCATCAAATCTAGCATCCCAAACCAAATCCCCACTTCCATCTAAGCTCCTTTCTCATCTCCTCCTCACATCTAGATGGCCAGTCATTGGGAGCCTCATTCTAATGAGGACTTTCTAGATGGATCTATGTTCCGTGTCATCAGAAGGCTGAGTGCACACAGTGCCAATCAGACAAAATTTCAAGTTGAACTATTCTTAAGCATTGGAGACCTCCAATGGGTTTGCCTTTCCCCTATTTATCCATCAAAAATAACTTTCCAAATTGAATCATACATACAGTGTGCATAGATTATTAATTTGAAAGACACCAGGCTCCTCTGTCCATTCTCCAGGCCAGAATACTGGAGTGAGTAGCCGTTCCCTTCTCCAGGGGCTCTTCCCAATGCAGGGATCGAACCCAGGTCTCCAGCATTGCAGGCAGATTCTTTACTGTCTGAGTCACCAGGGAAGTCCACAAATTTTACAGCATCCCTGATGAAGCTGTATAAGCTATGGTGGTGACTGACAGGATGGCGTCCCTGAAAGGACATAAAGGATTTCACAATCTCACTCCTTGAGCTGATTTTTAAGAAGTCAGGGAAGGCAGGTTTGGAAAGCACAAGTAGATTAGAGTAGTGCAGTTGGTCCAAGAAAAGAGTACAGGGAGGGAGAAATTTGGAGAGGTAGGTAAGAGCCAGGCCTTCCTTGCCATGCTAAAGAGTTTAGTAAAACAATATGACTCAGAATTACCAGGTAATGCACTGAAGCTAAGGGATCTCCTACAATCAGACATTGTATTCTGAACTTAATAGAAATTAGCCAATTTATTTACATATCTTGACAAAGGGATATGATCTTTATGTGTCTAGCACAATGCCTGAGACACACCAAGATCTTCTGGAATTGCTACTCCTTAATTCTGGTACAAAGCATGATGTCATTATGTGTTATGCTTTTTACTGGCTTCATTTGGTGCTTACCTTGCAGAATATATCTTGCAGTATAGCTGTGATTTTTCTTCATGGGTTACAGATTTTATTCAACTGTTGTGCTAACTAGCAACATTAAATCATAAAGCATATAAATGTTTAAACACTACTGCCATTTAAAAGTATTTTGTAATAGTCACTGAAGGGGCCAGCAGAGGTCGCCAAATCAAGCAGAACAGACTGCTTAAGATCCCAACCAGGAAACTTTGACAAAACACACATCCAACCCTTCCCATAGTGAGGAACCCCCACAATAAAGGGACAACACACCAAAATAAACAAGATGAAAAGGCAGAGAAATACCCAGCAAGTAAAGGACCAGGATAAATATCCCCTAGACCAAACAAAAGACGAAGAGATAGGATGTCTACCTGACAAAGAATTCCGAATAATGATAGTGAAAATGATCCAAAACCTGGAAAATAAGTTGGAGTTGCAGTTCAATAACCTGCAGGCAAGGATTGAGAAGATGCAGGTAAGCTTTAACAAGGACTTAGAAGAAATGAAAAAGAGTCAAAATACAATAAATAATGCAATAAATGAGATCAAAAACACCCTGGAGGGAACCAACAGTAGAATAACAGAAATAGAAGACAGGATAAGTGAAATAGAAGATAGAATGGCAGAAATAAATGAAACAGAAAGCAATAATGAAAAAAGAATTAAAAGAAATGAGGACAATCTCAGAGACCTCTGGGACAGTATTAAACGCACCAATATTTGAATCATAGGAATCCCAGAAGAAGAAGACAAAAAGAAGGACCATCAAAAAATTCTTGAAGAAATCATGGTTGAAAATTTCCCTAAATTGGGAAAGCAAATAACATCTCAGGTCCAAGAAACACAGAGGGTCCCAAATAGAATCAACCCCAAGCGGAACACCCCAAGACACATATTAATCAAATTAACAAATATCAAATACAAAGACCAAATGTTAAAAGCGGCAAGGGAGAAGCAAAAAATAACCCACAAGGGGAATCCCATAAGGATAACAGCTGATCTCTCAATAGAAACGCTTCAGGTCAGAAGGGAATGGCAGAGCATTCTTAAAGTCATGGAAGAAAACAAGCTACAACCCCGATTACTGTACCCAGAAAGGATCTCATTCAAATTTGAAGGAGAATTCAAAAGTTTTTCAGACAAGCAGAAACTGAGAGAATTCAGCAATAACAAACCAGCCCTACAACGAATGCTAAAGGATCTTTCCTAGATAGGAAACATGGATGGGATATATAATCTCCATCCCAAAACAATAAAATAGAAGAAATGGCAACAGGATCATATTTATCAATAATTACCTTAAATGTAAACGGGCTGAATGCCCCAACCAAAAGACAAAGACTGGCCGATTGGATACAGAAACAAGACCCCTATATATGTTGCCTACAAGAGACCCATGTCAAATCTAGGGACACATATAGACTGAAAGTTAAAGGCTGGAAAAAGATATTCCATGCAAATAAAGACCAAAAGAAAGCAGGAGTGGCAATACTCATATCAGATAAAGTAGACTTTAAAATAAAGGCAGTGAAAAGAGATAAAGATGGACATTACATAATGACCAAAGGATCAATCCAAGAAGAAGAAATAACAATTATAAATATTTATGCACCCAACATAGGAGCTCCACAATATGTAAGGCAAATGCTAACAAGTATGAAAGGGGAAATCAACAACAACACAATAATAGTGGGAGACTTTAATACACCACTCACACCAATGGATAAATCAACTAAACAGAAAAGTAACAAGGAAATTCAAACTTTAAATGATACAATAGACCAACTAGACCTAATTGATATCTATAGGTCACTCCACCCCAAAACAAGGAATTTCACTTTTTTCTCAAGCGCACACAGGACCTTCTCCAGGATAGATCACATCCTGGGCCATAAATCTAGCCTTGGTAAATTCAAAAATATTGAAATCACCCCAAGCATCTTTTCTGACCACAATGCAGTGAGATTAGATATCAATTACAGGAGAAAACCATTCAAAACCTCCAACATATGGAGGCTCAACAACACACTGCTGAATAACCAACAAATCACAGAAGAAATCAAAAATGAAATTCAGTTATGCATGGAAACCAATGAAAATGAAAACACAACAGCCCAAAACCTATGGGACACTGTGAAAGCAGTGCTAAGGGGAAGGTTCATAGCAATTCAAGCTCACCTCAGGAAACAAGAAAAAAATCAAATAAATAACCTTACTTTACACCTAAAGCAACTAGAAATGGAAGAAATGCAGAAGCCCAGGTCTAGTAGAAGGAAAGAAATCTTAAAGATCAGGGCAGAAATAAATGCAAAGCAAACAAAAGAGACCATAGCAAAAATCAACCAATCCAAAAGCTGGTTCTTTGAGAAGATAAATAAAATTGACAAACCATTAGCCAGACTCATCAAGAAACAAAGGGAGAAGAACCAAATCAACAGAATTAGAAATGAAAACGGAGAGATCACAACAGAAAACACAGAAATACAAAGGATCATAAGAGACTATTATCAGCAACTATATGCAAATAAACTGGACAACCTGGATGAAATGGACAGATTCCTAGAAAAGTACAACTTTCCAAGACTAAACCAGGAAGAGATAATCTTAATAGACCCATCACAAGCACAGAAATTGAAACCATAATCAGAAATCTTCCAAAAAACAAAAGCCCAGGACCAGATGGCTTCACAGCCGAATTCTACCAAAAATTTAGAGAAGAGCTAACACCTATTCTACTCAAACTCTTCCAGAAAATTGCAGAGGAAGGTAAACTTCCAAACTCATTCTATCACCCTAATTCCAAAACCCGACAAAGATGCCACAAAAAAAGAAAACTACAGGCCAATATCACTGATGAACTTAGATGCAAAAATCCTTAACAAAATTCTAGCAAATAGAATCCAACAACACATTAAAAAAATCGTACATCATGATCAAGTAGGCTTTATCCCAGGGATGCAAGGATTCTTCAATATTCGCAAGTCAATCAATGTAATACACCACATTAACAAATTGAAAAATAAAAATCACATGATTATCTCAATAGATGCAGAGAAAGCCTTTGACAAAATTCAACATCCATTTATGATAAAAACCCTCCAAAAAGCAGGAATAGAAGGAACATTCCTCAACATAATAAAAGCTATATATGACAAACCCACAGCAAACATTATCCTCAATGGTGAAAAACTGAAATCATTCCCCCTGAAGTCAGGAACAAGACAAGGGTGCCCACTCTCACCACTACTTTTCAACATAGTTTTGGAAGTCTTGGCCACAGCAATCAGAGCAGATAAAGAAATCAAAGGAATCCAGATTGGAAAATAAGAAGTAAAACTCTCTCTGTTTGCAGATGACATGATCCTCTATATTGAAAACCCTAAAGATTCTACTAGAAAATTACTAGAGCTAATCAGTGAATATAGCAAAGTTTCAGGATACAAAATCAACACACAGAAATCCCTGGCATTTCTATACACTAACAATGAAAAAACAGAAAAAGAAATTATGGAAACAATTCCATTCACCATTGAAACAAAAAGAATAAAATACTTAGGAGTATTTCTACCTAAAGAAACAAAAGACTTGTATATAGAAAACTATAAAACACTGATGAAAGAAATCAAAGAGGACACAAACAGATGGAGAAATGTGCCATGTTCGTGGATTGGAAGAATCAATATAGTGAAAATGAGTATACTACCCAAAGCAATCTATAGATTCAATGCAATTCCTATAAAGCTACCAGAGGTCTTTTTCAGAGAATTAGAACAAATAATTTCACAATTTGTATGGAAATACAAAAAACCTCGTATAGCCAAAGCAATCTTGAGAAAGAAGATTGGAACTGGAGGAATCAACCTACCTGACTTTAAGCTATACTACAAATCCACAGTCATTAAGACAGTATGGTACTGGCACAAAGACAGAAATATAGATCAATGGAACAGAATAGAAAGCCCAGAGATAAATCCACGCATCTATGGACACCTTATCTTCGACAAAGGAGGCAAGAATATACAATGGAGAAAAGACAACCTCTTTAACAAGTGGTGCTGGGAAAACTGGACAGCCACTTGTAAAAGAATGAAACTAGAACACTTTCTAACACCATACACAAAGATAAACTCAAAATGGATCAAAGATCGAAGCATAAGACCAGAAACTATAAAACTCCTAGAGAATAACATAGGCAAAACACTCTCTGACCTAAACCAAAGCAGGATCCTACATGACCCACCTCCTAGAATACTGGAAATAAAAGCACGAATAAACAAATGGGACCTAATTAAAATTAAAAGCTTCTGCACTGCAAAGGAAACTATAAGCAAGGTGAAAAGACAGCCTTCAGAATGGGAGAAAATGATAGCCAATGAAGCAACGGACAAACAATTAATCTCAAAAATATACAAGCAACTCCTGCAGCTCCATTCTAGGAAAATAAACGACCCAATCAAAAAGTGGGCCAAAGAACTTAACAGACGTTTCACCAAAGAAGACATAAAAATGGCTAACAAACACATGAAAAGATGCTCAACATCACTCATTATCAGAGAAATGCAAATCAAAACCACAATGAGATATCTCTTTACACCACTCAGAATGGCTGCAATCCAAAAATCCACAAGTAATAAATGCTGGAGAGGATGTGGAGAAAAGGGAACTCTCTTACACTGTTGGTGGGATTGCAAACTAGTACAGCCACTATGGAAAACAGTGTGGAGGTTCCTTAAAAAACTGCAAATAGTCCTGCCATATGACCCAGCAATCCCACTGTTGGGCATATACACCGAGGAAACCAGAATTGAGAGAGACACGTGTACCCCAATGTTCATCGCTGCTTTATTTACAATAGCCAGGACATGGAAGCAACTTAGATGCCCATCAACTGATGAATGGATAAGAAAGCTGTGGTACATATACACAATGGAATATTACTCAGCATTAAGGAAAAATTCATTTGAATCAGTTCTACTCAGATGGACGAAACTGGAGCCCATTATCCAGAGTGAAGTAAGCCAGAAGCAAAAACAACAATACAGTATATTAACACATATGTATGGAATTTAGAAAGACGGTAATGAGAACCCAACATACGAGACAGCAAAAGGAATGCAGATGTATAGAATAGACTCGTGGCCTCTGTGGATGAGGGAAAGGGTGGGATGATATGGGAGAATGGCGTTGAAACATGTTAATTATCATATGTCTAAGCAATAGCCGGCCCAGGATTGATGCTTGGGACTGGTGCAACGAGATTTCCCGGGGGGAGGGAGGAGGGAGGGGGGTTCTGGAGGGGGAGCATATGTAAACCCATGGTGATATCATGTCATTGTTTGGCAAAACTAATAAAAAAAAAAGAAAATAAATAAAAATAAATAAATAAATAAAATAAAATCAATACGACCTACATACCATATGTAAAATGGATAGCCAATGGGAATTTGTTATATGACTCAGGGAACTCAAACAGGGACTCTGTAACAGACTGGAGAGTGGGATGAAGATGGAGATAGGAGAGAGGTTCAAGAGGGAGGTGACATATGTATACCTATAGCTGATTCATGTTGATATTTGGCAGAAATTATGTAAAACAATTATCCTTCAATTAAAAAAATTTTTTAATTAAAAAAAATAAAATCAATAATACTTCAAAAAAATAAAAAATAAAAGTGTTTTGTGACTTTTTTAAAATAAAGAGTATTTAGAGATAAACTTTACCTTAGCTTTTAGTTTTATTACTAGTGCTTTATTATAATATACTTGTGTACGTGATTGCTTAGTCATTCAGTTGTGTCCAACTCTTGTGACCTCATAGACTGTACATAGCCTGCCAGGCTCTGCTGTCCATGTGATTCTCCAATTAAGAATACTGGAGTGGATAGCCATTCCCTTCTCCAGGGGATCTTCCTGACCTAGGGATCAAACCCAGGTCTCCTGTATTGCTGGCAGATTCTTTACTATCTGAGCCACCAGGGAAGCCCATAAGATACTATTTTTAATCATTTTAGAGATAACAGTGGTAAAAAAAATCAGCATTTTATATATGTCATGACTTTAATGAAAAGCAAATAAAAATAAATTGGTATCATTTACTCATGGTGAAAAATCACCATCCACATGGTGGTTTAAAACAACAGAAAAGGTTATCTCACTGTTCTAGAAGCCAGGCATCAAAAATCAGATTGGGCTGTGCTCCCTCTAAAGTCTCTAAAGGAGAGCCTTTCCTAGTTTATTCCAGCTTCCTGTGTCTCCAGTCACTGCCTGGCTTGTGGCTTCTTTACTCCAATCTCTGCTTCCATCTTCACATGGTCATCTTTTTCTTTTCTTCCTTCTCTATCCTCTTAGTGTCTCTTTTTTAAAAAAATTAATTAATTTGCTTATTGATGGCTATGCTGGGGTCTTCGTTGCTGCTGGAGGGCTTTCTCTAGTTGCAGCAAGTGGGGTCTATTCTCTAGTTTCAGTGCACAGGCTTCTCATTATGGTGGCTTCTCTTGTTGTGAAGCACGGGCTCAAGGGCATGGGCTTCAGTAGTTGTGGTGTATGGGCTCAGCTGCCCCACGGCATGTGGAATCTTCCCAGACCAGGGCTTGAACCCATTTCCCCGGAATTGGCAGGCAGACTCTTAACCACTGGATCACCAAGGAAGTCCCTCTTAGAGTCTCTTCTAAAGAAATTTTCCCTTGGATGTAGCACCCACCAGATAATACAAAATGATCTGAGCTGGAAATCCTCAGGCTTCCCTGGCAGCTCAGTTGGTAAAGAATCCACTTGCAATGCCAGAGACCCTGGCTCAATTCCTGGGTCAGGAGCATCCACTGGAGAAGGGATAGGCCCCCCACTCCAGTATTCTTGGGCTTCCCTAGTGGCTCATCTGGTAAAGAATCTTCCTGCAATGCAGGAAACCTGGGTTCCATCCCTGGATTGGAAGACCCCCTGGAGAAGGGAATGACTACCCACTCCAGTATTCTGACCTGGCAAATTCTGTGGACTCTATAGTTCATGGGGTTAGCTTACCTATCTTCAGAGATCTTTTTCCAATAAGATCGCATTCCATGGTTTAGGGTATGGCATATCTTTTGGGTAGACCACAATTCAACCTACTATAATCTTGACTAATAACATTACACTTCAGAAGTTTCTCCTCTGACAACTAGAAACTGGGTTTTGAGAGACTGAAAATAATAATCTTCATTAATATAAAACTATTTTATGTGTAAATATATAAAAGAAAACAATAGATCTGCCCTCTGTCCTCCACAACAGTGTGTGTGGAAGATAGGGGTAGAGAGCAGATAAGATACTTAAAATTCAAATCAATTTTAAAATATTTAAGAATACTGTGTAAGGAAGATTGAGATTAAAAATGGAAAAACTTTTGTTTGCCAAAAACATGTTTTTGCAGACATCTAGTATTACAGACCTGCTTTATATATTTATGTAGCAATTTAATAGGAGCCAAAAATGTGGTCAATATCAATGGAACTTTTCTGTTTTAACTTGGCACGTCATTATGTGTAACCTGACTGGTTTTCACAGTTACTTAAGCATATTTAAATTGGGAGAACTACTGAGACCCCGAACCCCCCCTTTATTTTCTCATTAATTTTGATACACAAAAGTCTATCTGTACTGTGCTGTGTGGTCAGAAATGGAGTCCACACCAGTTACTTGGAAATGTGAGGTATGAATCAACTTAGTCCTCCTACATAGATTTCTAAATATTATTGAAGTTTCTGCACTGTCTCTCTTAATAATCTGCAAAAAGTGTTCTTATTGAAAGGAATTTATCTTCAATGAAAATTTTAGGAGGAGGGGAATAAAACCTCATATACAATGCTGGAAAAAAAAATCCTGAATTTTTCCAAATCTCAATTCTTGCCTATCAGGATGGACAGAATCAGAAAACTCTTCTCTCTGGGCTATGCTGTCCTTCCCCCACCAGCTCTGTAAAGATAGCTAGTCTTTTAATCTTAGGGTCAGTTCCTTGTCTGTGAGCCTTATTTGGCTGCAGAGACCCCTCTCACCTTATTGCTTCTTTCTCCTTTTTTACTTGGCATTTGTGCAGCTTTTGTTACAAAGCTGTGACTGTAAGGAGCAGAAACTCACTGGGGCTAGTTCAGATAAAGAATGAGGGTGTTTCATTGCACGGTTCTAGGGCTCCTTCTAAAAGGAAGCACACTCAACAGGAATTGAACTTAGGATCCAGGAAGCTATCAGGAGGCTAGGTGGCTGTCCCTCTTTTGATACTTCTCTGGTTTTCTGTTATCTCCGCTTGGCTCCTCTTTTCTCAAGTGTATTTTATTTTTTGCCCTTATATTTGGAAAAGTGGTCTCTCTAGGTAATCTTGGTTTATGTGACTTTTGACACCATTATACGTGATGCCAATTCTCAGACCAACTCCATGTTAGAAACTTTCACCCGCTGTTTCTTGCTCCCTGCTTCCTGATGCTTTTGATTGGCTAACTTTGAGTCATGTGATCAAAACTTATCCAATCACACCCACCCAATGGGCTCCAGCCGTCTCTCTGTTCTCTTGTCCCTTTATCTCCATCCACTGGGGCTTTGCTACCAGTCACCCTGTACATCTCTCCCCAAATACATCACTATTGATGTATCCACACTTTTGTCCCCCCTGAAAATTTATTGCTGTTGTTTTTCCTACTCGCTGGTTAGAAAATGTGTTTATTTAAAATGGACATGTTTTCTTTTACTCCTTATGTTCATTATATTGAAAAAATATGGTTCAGAGTGATTCTATTGACTGGCCTTATTGGTCAGATTGCTATTTTGTATGGAGACAATAAGGATAATTCAATAAAACTTTCCTTTGGATGTAATAAAATGCACTAAATCAAGATTTTTATCACATATCAGGGTGCCCCATTTCTACCAAATATTACCTTATTTCAGTTGCTTCTCATCTTGAGAGTTTCTTACTGTTGAGTTTGTTTCTTGTCCAGAAGAGTCAACTGTGATGAGTGAAGACAACAGGGTGACCAAGTCTCTGCTCTCACTAGGAACCAGAGGGCAGAACATTTGCCAGGAAGAAATTCATACTTCAGTATCTTCATTTCTCCAATGCTGGCAGAATCACCACTCACCTATGAGCTCCTCCTAAGTAAAATAGTTCTTCCTGAGCTGATGCTGAGGAGGAGGCTGTCCCTGACATAGGGTTCATCAGAAGATTTTCCCCAGATTAACTTTTCACATGATGCTAGAAATGGCACAGACTTTCTTCCTTTGTCTTGGCTCTCCTTGCCTGAGAATCTCCTGAGAGAGTGATGTGTAATCACTGGCAGCAGGAACAAGAGTGGCCTTTACATCCTCTTCATGCAAATTAGAAAAAGCAGCCCTTCTCATAAAGATTAGAAAAGTGTTATAACATTCAGATTTATACTAGAGCAAGGCCTTGCAAACGTTTGCTCAAGAGTTGTCATAATAATTATAAGAGTTTACACTCTTGTCTACAAACTGCTCCAAACTACTCAACAACTTCAGAATAATTTACTACTCAGTCCACCAAAATGCATCTATGTTTTTTGCTGCAAGTAAGTTTTAAGAATAGGGAAAGTAGAGGCAACACAAATAGTCCCAGTAGACAGTTAATATCAAGGTTAGTGAGAAAGAACAGACTGGGAAACAAAGGTAACTTTCACAATTGCACAACTTCCCCATTGAATTACATAGAGAAGGTAGTTAACAAAAAGACTATCTTTGAAAATATTTCCAGATATCACTGAATGCACTGTTCTTCCATTCCAAGAGATTGCAATCAAGTGATTAGATGGACTCAAAAAGACAAGAGGATCCTTTTAGATTTCTTTCTATAGACTTGAGTAAACAGCCATAAATAAAAACCTATCTTTATTATGAGGAAAGAATGTTTAGAGTCTTATGGGTAAACAGAGATATTTGAGTGATTTTTTTGAATTATTTTTAAGATGTTTCCATTCTTGGAACAGAGGAAGAAGCTTGATTTTTGCTGTGTTATTTTTGTTTTATGAAAAGAATGAGCTGACTTGATGTGGGTTATTTTACCTGTGTGTAACTAGTCATTGGTGACCTGTAATGTACAATTAGCATTCCTAGGTGGCTCATTGTGGCAACCTACTCCAGTATTCCTGCCCAGAAAATCACATGGACAGAGGAGCCTGGCAGGCTACAGTCCATGAGGTCTCAAAGAGTCAGACACAACTGAGCGACTGAGCACACTTGCAGTGTACAAATACTTCTTTATAGAAGCTGCTCTCCCTGCTGTGGCTTCACACCATCCTTGCATGATGAAGGTGTTATCTGTATGTCATATAGTAGGGACCCTCAGAGGTGAATTTCAGCCCAAGTCCATCAAGCTCCAAGCTTGCACCTTTCCCATTGTAATTGCTGCTCCACAGACTCAGTTGAATAATAATAATGGTAAAGATATTAACATGTGTCATGGATTGAAACGTATCACCCAACAATTTATATTATTTAAAATAATTTCTGTTTATTTCTATTATTAATTGAAGTTCTAACTCCCAATACTTCAGAATGTGACCTTGTGTGGAGACAGGATCTTTACACAGGTAATCATCTTAAAATGAGGTCATCAGAATGGGCCCTGGTCCAATATAAGTCGTGTCTTTAGGAAAAGGAGAAATTTGCATAGACACACACAAGGAGAATACCATGTGAAGATCAAGACAGAAATTGGATGATGTCAGCAAACCACCAGAAGCTAGGAGCAAGGCCTGGAACAGATACTCCCTCAGAAGGACCCAACCCTTCCAGCACCTTTGATCTCAGACTTGTAGCTTCCAGGAATGGGAGAAAGTAAATGTCTGTTATTTCAGCCACTTGTCTGTGATACTCTGTTACTGATGTCCTAGCAAACTAATACACTGTTTGCCTGAACTCATATGCCATCTGAGTTAAACAGAGATCCTGAATCTCATTTTGGTTGCCTTCCTATGATGCAAGAAGCTTGGAAGAACCAGCTGCTATGAGTTTTGAGAGAGGAAAAAACCAGAGTGGGATTAGTGATTCTTTTTTGGTGAGAATCAACTGGGGTCATGTTAGCTACAAGAGCTAAGATGTATAGATAGGAATTCCTACAAATTTCAAAAGCCCTTGCAACCACATTATCCATTTATTGAGGGTTTTGCCTCATGCTTCCAGATTTTGTTTCTACCTCTTGTAGTAGACAAAGTTCATTGACCTTTATATACTTTGATTAAATTCCAAGCAGAATTTTTATGACATCCGTCAGCTTGCCAGCACTGCCTGCCATATTCCTTGGATTTTATATATCTTGGTAATTCAATGACTCTTCCACGATATTCCCTTGGGCAATGGATAGGAGAGTTCAAAAAGAGTATGGGAGAGATGAGGGTAGATAGAGAGACATAAAAATGGTGCTGGATAGGGGGATGATTTATCCTTGTTATATATATGACAGTTTGTGTCCTGAGGAAAATGGCTTTTTGGGTGAAAATAGGATAATTTTCCATTTCTACACATAGCAAATAATTATTAGAAGGGCAACTGTCTCCTGCTTGTAAACCACAAGATCACTTGATAACCAATACCATTCATTCGACAAGAAAGCTATACTTGATCTGACCCAAACAAACTTTGTATATATTGTTTTCCAGGAAATCTTCAGCCCAGCCATTAAATATCAACAAAAGCGTCTTCTTTAGTGTTGAAGCATATGTTTGTGAACAGAAGTCTGTGCAGTATGTTGAGTTTATTACCTAATCCTTCCAGCTCATCTATCTGTCCTAGGTGGACAGCTCCATGGAAACAGAAAATGAAAGATGAGGCAGGGATGCTCCTCACATACCCCACCCTTGGCTCCTGGGGTTCTCTTTTTATTGTTGTTCAGTCCTTAAATCATGTCTGATTCTTAGTTACCCTGTGGACTGCAGCACATCAGGTTCCTCTGTTCTCCCCTATCTCCTGGAGTTTGCTCAAATCCATGTCCACTGAGTTGATGATGCTATCTAACTATATCATCCTCTGCTGCCCCCTTCTCCATTTGCCTTCAGTCTTTCCCAGCATAAGGGTCTTTCCCAATGAGTCGGCTCTTTGTATAAGGTGGCCAAAGTGTTGAAGCTTCAGCATCAGTCCTTCCAGTGAATATTCAGGGTTAATTTCCTTTAGGATTGACTCGTTTGATCTCTTTGCTGCCCAATGGACTTTCAGGGTCTTCTCCAGCACTACAATTCAAAAGCATCAATTTTTTAGCAATCAGCCTTCTTAATGGGTTTTCTTTCAGTTCAGTTCAGTTCAGTCCCTCAGTTGTGTCCAACTCTTTGCAACCCCATGAACTGCAGCATGCCAGGCTTCCCTGTCCCTCACCAACTCCTGGAGCTTGCTCAAACCTGTTTCCATCGAGTCGGTGATGCCATCCAGCCATCTCATCCTCTATCATCCCCTTCTCCTGCTTTCAGTCTTTCCCAGTATCAGGGTCTTTTCCAATGAGTCAGTTCTTTGCATCAGGTGGCCAAAGTATTGGAGTTTTAGCATCAGTCTTTCCAATGAATATTCAGGACTATTCAGGAATATTGAATATTCAGGAATATTCAATCCTTTAGGATTGACTGATTTATAAGTTTGATCTCCTTGCATCCCAAGGGACTCTCAAGAGTTTTCTCCAACTCGATAGTTCAAAAGCATCAATTTATCAGTGCTGAGTTTTCTTCAACCAACTGTCATATCCATACATTACTACTGGAAAAACCATAGCTTTGACTAGATGGACCTCGGTTGGCAAAGTAATGTCTCTGCTTTTTAATATGCTGTCTAGATTTGTCATAGTTTTTCTTCCAAGGAGTAAACATCTTTCATGGCTGCAGTCACCATCTGTAGTGGTTTTGGAGCCCAAGAAAATAAAGTCTGTCACTGTTTCCATTGTTTCCCCATCTATTTGCCGTGAAGTGATAGGACTGGATGCCATGATCTTAGTTTTTTGAATGTTGAATTTTAAGCTAGCTTTTTCATCAAGAGACTTTTTAGTTCCTCTTTGCTTTCTGCCATAAGGGTGGTGTCATCTGCATATCTGAGGTTCTTGATATTTCTCCTGGCAATCCTAATTTCAGCTTGTGTTTCATCCAGCCCAGCATTTCACATGATGTACTCTGAATATTAGTTACATAATCAGGATGACAGTATACAGCCTTGATGTACTCCTTTCCCAATTTGGAACCAGTCTGTTGTTCCATGTCCGGTTCTGTTGCTTCTTGATGTGCATGCAGATTTAGCAGGAGGCAGGTCAGGTGGTTTGGTATTCCCATCTCTTTAAGAATTTCCCACAGTTTATTGCGATCCATACAGTCAAAGGCTTTAGCATAGTCAGTGAAGCAGAAGTAGATGTCTTTCTGGAATTCTCTTGCTTTTTCTATGATCGTTGGATCTAGGGTGTTGGAAATTTGATCTCTGGTTCTTTTGCCTTTTCAAAATCGAGCTTGAACATTTGGAATTTCTCAGTTCATGCACTGTTGAAGCCTTGCTTGGAGAATTTTGAGCATTACTTTGCTACTGTATGAAATGTGCAATTGTGCAGTAGTTTGAGCATTCTTTGGCATTGCCTTTCTTTGGGATTAGAATGAAAACTGACCTTTTCCAGTTCTGTGGCCACTTCTGAGATTTCCAAATTTGCTGACATATTGAGTGCAGGACTTTCACAGCCTCATCTTTTAGAATTTGAAATAGCTCAGCTGGAATTCCATCACCTCCACTAGCTTTGTTCAGAGTGATATTTCCCAAGGCCCACTTGATTTCACACCCTAGGAAATCGAGTCTGGCTGTAGGTGAGTGATCACATCACATGGTTCATCATGGGTCATTAAAATCTTTTTTGTATAGTTCTTCTGTATGTTCTTTCCATATCTCCTTAGTATCTTCTGCTTCTGTTAGATCCATATAAATTCTGTCCTTAATTGTGTCCATCTTTGTGTGAAATGTTCCCTTGGTATCTCTGATTTTCTTGAAGTGATCCCTAGTCTTTCCCATTCTATTGGTTTCCTTTGAAAACTTAAATATAAATTATTTGCTTCTTAAGAGATGCTCTTCCTATCTAGATCAATGTATCACATATATTATGAACTGGTTTCTCATAGATGGTAACACTAGTAACAACAATAGTACCTGACATGTAGGGAACATTTTCTATTGGCATATGTATTGCTAAATATTTTATTTATCTCATCCCTTAATTCAGAGGGAATATCCCCTTGGTTATTTCAAAACCAGGTAACTAAATTTGCCTTTTAATTTTTCTGCCCACTGAATTTTTCTATCCTTTTAATTTTCTGCCCAGAGCCTGGGTTAGGTGTTTTCACATGGTTTAAAGTTTTGTTTCCATCTCTATGGGTCTGTCTCTGAGGCCACAGAGTCACAGTCTCTTTGGTCTGCTTCCTCCTCATGCCTTCCTGGTGACTTCTTTGATTAATTGGATTGCATCTCCCCTCATATTATCTAATTCTCTAATATGTTTTTCAAGGGTCCTTCTCCAAAATGACACCTGGAATTTCTGTTAGGAAGCATCACTACTTATTCTTTGGATTCATTTGCAAGGTTAGGATAATCATTTCCAAAGCCCATACTAGAGGATCTAATATCTCTGGTCCCTTTAGCTACATAGAACCTTCCTGGAATGAACATTGTAGTCATCCTAACTCTAGTTTTTAAGTCAACACAGTGAGTCTGTGTTCTTGCTGGTTTGCAAGTCCCATGGCCTGCAGCTCCCTGAGCCTATATTCTCTACATCCGCCTCTTTCATCATTTTTAGCTCTTGCCTTGAATGGCTCATCTCCTTAGAGACTTTTCCTGGGACCCTGTGTCTGAGTTTGGAGCACTTGCTCGATATTCCCATGAGTTTAACCTACCAAAGTCTTAGGTCACTGTTTTGTAATTGTGTATTTACTGTCTGGGGCTTCCCAGGTAGTGTTAATTGTCTAAAGAATCCATCTGCCAATGCAGGAGATGGAAGAGACATGGGTCTGATCCCTGGGTCAGGAAGATCCCCTGGAGTAGGAAATGGCAACTGGCCCCAGTATTCTTGCCTGGAAAAATTCCAAGGACAAAGGAGTCTGGTGGGTTATATTCCATGGGGCTACAAAGAGTTGGACATAACTGAGCAACTGAATATACTCACATTTACTGTCTGAACATTTGTGACAAACAATTGACTAGATTTGGTTCTCTGGTACTTAATACAGTATCTGACATCTAAAAGTCAAGCCAGATTATTTATTGAAAGAGTGTCAGAAAAAGACATGTCTCTTCCCTCATTTTTACCAAACTGTGTGACTTCTTATGTAAATTGCCCATTATACAAAAAATATCTTTGAAAAGACAATAGCTTCCTAAACAGTCTTTGTGTGCTGAGTGCTCAATGAGGAGGCCAGGTCATAGATAGGCGCCAAATGAAGAAATAAGCAAGTGGGGACCAAGATCCCTAATAAGAGTCTCTTACATCATCTTGCATCATGTTTTTGGCAGTGAGCATTCAGAAAGAAGGAGAAACTCTGATTTGCTTCTTAATTTTGCTCTACCACTAATGACCCTCAGACAAAGCACAACGATTTTCCTTCCAATTATTTATAGCACCAAGGTTCTTAGTTGTGCTTTGTTTTTCCTTCATAGATAGGAAGGTGACTTAGGAAAGAGCCCGATAATGGGAAGGGTGAGGGAACTTGTTGTTTATTACTTTCTATTTGTTTTGGAGGCTGGGTTACCTAGAATTCCAGAAGCAAGTGTTAGAACTAATATTTTTATAAATATGAAAACCTGCTGGCTTTATATCAATCTGTAATGCTGCACTAACTCAGCATGAGAGATGAATACAATTTATGTGTGGTTATAAACAGCGGCTGTTCCCTGGATATTCCAGATCCATTTTATACAGTTGAAACATGCTTGGTTTTTGTTTGTAATTAAAACTGCAAGAATTTTTTATTAACTATTGCTCACAGTTCGGTGGTTCTCTGAATATTTCTAGGGCCTCTGGTGATGACTGCTAGGCAGGTGCAGATGAACGTGAAATAATGTGCATATATAAGCACATTTTTGATAACTGAAAGCTTTCATGTGCTCAACTAAAGTTCAAACAACTTGGAACGAAGAGGTGGAACCAACAAGTTTTCAAAACGCTGCTGGATGTTGGATTTTGACAAGGTCAAACTCAGTTTATTACTCAATGGCTCAGTGGTTTCCACTGAAATCTCTAATAAAATAAGCATCCTGTATAATTCCTCCCTTGGAAAGCTCTGTTCCACTCACGCACATCTTTGGTGTAATATCTGAAAGTCTAGTTTCCAAAAAGAGTTGGTTGATTTGAATGTGGAACAGGCAGTCCAGTCAATAGCTCTTGATTCAGCAGTTGTTGCTGCTGTTGAGTCACTCAGTCTTGTCTGATTCTTTGCAATCCATGGACTGCAGCACACCAGACTCAGCAGACCAGCTCCCTTATTTGTCTGATTCTATAACTTGGCTTCTCTAATGAGATAATTTGAGTCTGTTTTCTGCTGAGAACTTTTTCTGAAAAACAATCAAATTATGGAAAGTTACAAGGTCAGTTTTAGGCTCTATTGTTTGCTAAGAGTGTCATTTTTCACTAGTATTAATAATATACATGACCTCTCTATATCCTTCAAAAGGTATAGTAAGCTAAATTCTCCCAGTGTTGAATTAAATTGTCTTATTCATGTTGGACTTCCCTGATAGCTTAGTTGGTAAAGAATCCACCTGCAATGCAGGAGACCCCAGTTCTATTCCTGGGTTGGGAAGACCTCCTGGAGAAGGGATAGGCTACCCACTCCAGTATTCTTGGGCTTCCCTTACGGCTCAACTGGTAAAGAATCTGCCCACAATGCAGGAGACCTAGGTTCAATCCCTGAGTTGGGAAAATCCCCTGGAGAAGGGAAAAGCTACCACTCCAGTATTCTGGCCTGGGGAATTCCATGGACTGGTCTGTGAGGTCACAGAGTCAGACGCAACCGAGCGACTTTCACTTTTTTGTGTACTGAGTACCATGGACCTTTGGGGTGCATGTTAAGAGTTTAGGAGGAAAAAAAAACTACTTCTGCACTTTGATAGGTGAACATAAAATCTTTAAAAAGTATGTTCAATTTTAAGCTTTTTAAGGGAATGTATGCTAGGAAAGATAGAGGGCAGAAGAAGAGGGTGACAGAGGATGAGATGGCTGGAAGTCATCACCAACTCAATGGATATGAGTTTGAGCAAACTCTGGGAGATGGTGAAGGACAGGGAAGCCTGGTGTGCTGAAGACCATGGAGTCGCAAAGAGTTGTACAAGACTGGGCGACTGAACAACAGCAACAACAACGAAAGTGAGGCAGCATTCAATCATCTTATAAGTAGCTACTGAGTACTTGAGATGAATCAGTCATTGTGCTAGATTTTGAAAATGTAAAGGAAGAAAAAAAGAGTAACTTTACGGTCATAGTTATTGTCTTTAGGGAGTTCACCAATGGGGAAGATAGAAACAAAGACAGCTAATTACACTGTTTTATTTTTAACTGGCATCATGCTTGAGATTATGCACTCAGTATAATCACAAATCATGTAGTGTGTGCATGATGGGAGTGAGTTATTCAGATAGAGGTTCCTGAGCAATGCCGTGGTGGTACAAGTGAGAAAGACCCTAGGTGGCCAAGGGAAGCTGCAAACCATTTTATGTTGTTGATTTTTCATGGATTAGTAATACATTCTAGTTGAGTCTGGAGAGTTAGGTAGTGTCAGATTTTGGAGGGCATCACCTGCCTGGCTAAGGACCTTAAATTTTACTTTTGGGCAAAGAAATAGCAGTGACATGAATCACATTTCTCTTTAGATGGTTTATCCTGGTGATTGTGCTGAAGATGGGACTGTAATTAGCAAAATAAATTAAGGGGCACCCATAAGCAGCCTTAGTGAGAAAGGATGAAGGCCTGAATCAGAGCACTGGGCACTGGGGACCAGCCATGTGAATGAACACAATTTCTTGGAGACAACAACCGATTTAGAAGATGAGGGGAGGGAGTGCCCGGGAAAGGGAGGAGTGACAAGACTCTCAGGTTTGAACTTCAGTGACCAGATGGATGATGGGCCTGCCAACTAAGAGGATGCCAAAGAAGTAGGTCCAGTGGGAAGCCAAAGCATTTTTTTGGACACATTGAATTTGACTTGTCCATGGGGTCCACCAAAGCAGATGTTCATGATGTAGCTACGTACATTAGTCTGAACATCTGGGTGGATATCTGGATTGAATGTTTCCAGACTCAGAAAGTAAATGATAGTTGGATGGAGGCTCTGATGGAGGCTGAGATATTTTTGGAGGGAGAAGAGAGTTCAGTTGAGAATAGGGAGGCTGAGGATGGGAATACTCAGAATGTCAACACAAAAGAAAGATGTATCTGTTTATCTAAGCAGGCTCTGGGCCCAACACAGGTGCATGTAAAAATTTAATAAATATAAAATGACTAGATTATAAATAAATACATTCTGAATGAGTGAATGATAGTTAAAAGATACAATTAGGTAAAGAAATTTTTGGTAATGATTCTTCTCCCCGACTATACAATGAATCAAGGAAGATCCTTTAGAAATGATCAGTGAGGAAGTCTTACTCCCTAGCTGCTGCTGCTGCTAAGTAGCTTCAGCCATGTCTGACTCTGTGCGACCCTATAGACATCAGCCCACCAGGCTCCTCTGTCCCTGGGATTCTCCAGGCACGAATACTGGAGTGGATTGCCATTTCCTTCTCCCCTTGCTCTGGGGTGGGGCTGGGACAGAGGCACAGGCTCCTGTGTGTAGATTTTTAGTCTCCATGTGATCCCAGTGTGAAGCCAAGGGGAAGAACTACTGCTCTAGAGGAAACAAGAATGAACTGGGAGGGTAAAGTGAAGGTAACACCCTGGCTTGGGAATGGGAAATGAGGCAAGAAAAAAATCAAGTGATGCAGTTTTAGGAAACAAGGAAAATTATGATTAGAAAGAGCATATCCCATAAATCAGGCAAAGATCTTTTCCTAAGAAAAACTGACTGAAAGGATTGGGTTAAAGAGCAGACCAAGGCAGCAATAGGTGCATGCCCTCCAGGCACTGGGCATGTGTGTGTTGCTCGGCCTTCTGTCTGGTAGCACATCACAGGTATATTAAACTGGAAAATCAAGAAGTTAATCATCACTGACTGATGCCCAGAACACCCCTAGGGGCTAAAATAGTCTCCACTTATAAAATAGATGTCACTGGAAACAGTCCTGTCCATCCTGGGGCCTGAAGGGTTCAAAGCACAGTCATGTCCTGTGAAGTAATGGTATGTGTACTCGGGTATTGACCCAGTGGGCCTGGTTGCCAGGAATTGCCCAATTTTACTGATAGACAGCTGTCATCTTGGGCGTGTTACTTCCCATTCTTAGCTGTGGGTGCAAGTTGGGATAAAGTGGAAGGCATCTTTGGTGCTGAGGGTTTGATCGAGATGCCTCAGTCATGTGTGTGTGCTCAGTCGTGTCTGACTCTTTGTGACCCTATGGATTGTAACCTGGTAAACTCCTCTGTTTGTAGGATTTCCCAGGCAAGAATACTAGAGCGGGTTGCCATGCCCTTCTCCAGAGGATCTTTCCAACCCAGAGATTGAACCCGCATTTCCTGCATCTGCTTTCCACCTGGAAAGCCCTAGAGTATTCTCCAAACAGGGAAACTGGTCTAATCAAGCTATCACTTAGGTGACCTGGAAGCCAAAGCTTCTGAAGGTTAATTTCAGTTTCAAGATTCTATTATTGAAAGAACAAGCCACTAGATGTTCATTCTGAAGATGAGAAGTCATTTTGTAGGGAAAGAATGTAATTTGTTGCTCATTGTTGGAGTTCTCTGACAAATAAGAACAGAGAAAGAGAGAGAAAGTGAGAGAGAGAGGAAGAATAAGTAAGGGCAGGAATATGAAGGGGTTGGGGAAGAGAGACCCTGCAATCAGGACAATATATGAGCAAGCACAGGGCCATACATTCTAATTGTTGTAAACCCTGTGATCCAGTTGTCTGTGGCACATCTCAGAAACATGTGGGGTTGTTCAGTATAATTATTGGCTTTGGATGTCAGAGACTTCTTCCTGACTACAGTACAGAGCAGGAGGACCTTATGTTCACTGTTGCCTTTCGTGCTGCATCTCTAATAAATACAAGCATGTTAGGAACTGTCCTCTGGTAGGCTTTGTTGCTGACAGTGCTCAGATTAGTCCTTGTCCCATACCTGGGACTTACCTGGATCCTCAAGTATTTCATGGCACCTCTGCCCCAATTAATGAGGCTGATGCCTGGGTAGGGGAATCAGTCAGAGATGATAAGAAATAAGACATCATGGTGTCACGTCTGAACCTAGAGGTATGGTTTGACTTGGGTCTTTTGGATACACATGGCTTCTAAGAATAGGCCATTTTGCAGAAATACACTGGTGAGATTTATGAGCCACTGGTACAGCCAAGGAGAAACCCTAGAAAGCATCACTCTCATATGTACCTGGAAGTTGCAAATTATTACTAGCTGCTTCCTAAGCAGTGGCATAAATTTCAACTAACTTCTTTCCTTCCTTCCTTTCTCTTTTCCTTCTTCCTTCATTTTTACCTTCCCTCTGTCTCCCTTCCTCCCTTCCTTCATTCTTTCTCTTTTTCTCTCTATCCTTCCTCCTTCCTTCTCTCCCTCCATCCTTCTCTTCCTTTCCTGTTTAGTGGGTGTCTACTATGTGTCAGCTTTGGGTTAAGCATTGAGGATAAAATGATGAGCTATCAAGGATGCAGTCTTGTTCTCATGGAGTTTGCAGACTAGTGAGGACAGGGTAGTGGGTGAGGAAACAGGCATACATCAAAGAATTTCCTAATGAATGTAGGATTATATACTCATGGAAGTCTTCCTAAGGAAACACATACTTATACATAAGAGAG
Source organism: Antilocapra americana (assembly GCA_007570785.1). NCBI lineage: Eukaryota > Metazoa > Chordata > Mammalia > Artiodactyla > Antilocapridae > Antilocapra > Antilocapra americana. The sequence continues at coordinate 9,958,792 of ML660200.1, read as the reverse complement.
TATTACTGAGCAGTGACTACACTGGTGAATTTGAAAAGGCTTCTTGGAGGAAATGGGTTTAAAGCTGAGATAGGGGAGAATTAAGGGCTGAGGCAGGAACGATGCATGAGGTCAGAACATGTAAGAAATTGAGGGTTGTATTAAACCTATGAGAAGTTATTGAATGGCTTTAAGTGGAGGAGAGTGACATAGATATTTGAAAAACATTACTCTAACCACTGTCGTGGCACATGAGGGAGAGGGACAAAATAAAAGTGAGAAGACCAGTTAATAAGTTACTGTATAAGTCTAGGAAACAAAGGACAGTATGTATGACTATCATTGTAATGGGGAAAGTATAGAGATGTAGGGAATTCCAAGCTCTCTAGGGATATAATTTATGGTGCTGCTGCTCAGATTTGAGGTGTTGTGTTTTTTTTTTTTTTTTTGTCTGCATGGTTCAGATGGTAAAGAATCTGCCTACAATGCAGGAGACCTGGGTTTGATCCCTGGCTTGAAAAGATCTACTGGAGAAGGGAATGGCAACTCACTCGAGTACTCTTGCCTGGAGAATTCCATGGACAGAGGAGCCTGGCGGGCTACAATATATAGGGTAGCAAAGAGTTGGACACAACTAAGCAACGGATGCATGTGACATGAAAGATCTTAGTTTCCCAACCAGAGATTGAACCTGCTTCCCCTGCATTAGAATCATGGAGTCGTAACCACTGGACCACCAGGGAAGCCCTGAATTTGGGACTGAGGAAGGAGGAGAGATGGCCTCTAGTCTTCAGTCCTGCAAAATCAAGAGGAAGAACAGGTTTGCTGTTGCTTTGGCATGGGCGTACGGTACAAACCATGAGCTAATTTTCAATGTCTAGAGTATTCTGGGAGAGACCTAAGAACAGATGTTCAGCAAGTACAGCCTCAGACCTGACCTTTGAAATTCCTCCTTGATACCCGCACATACAACACTCCTAGGAGTACCTGTGCATCACCCCCTGGAGGAATTTTCCATTTTGTTGTTTATCTATACTCTACCTGATGGCTGGCTACACAGCCTTACCAAGAAGCATGGACCACCATTACATGAGTTTGATTTACCCCTAGAACTAGGGAATGATGTGGTTCTCTGTCTCTAAACACATATGCATATTCATGCCCAGTGTATCCTTCCAGTGGCTGCCATGGTTTTAGGAGTCATCTGACATAGCAGGAGAAATCCTGGTTAGATACAGTCGATCCCCAATTGGGCTTAGCCATGACTAGCAATGTGACTTGCCCACTGTGATTTCCCTAGATCAATATTCCTTCCTGCGAGTGAGATAAGCAGTCGAGCTAGATAATCAGTGAGTACATCTGGCTCTAAAATCTCATTGATTCTAATTTCTAATCTTAGTCTGTACTAATTGAGTCTCTTGGGAAATAGATATAAATATGTTTCTAGATGTAGGGAGTAGTATTTGGCCGTTTCAGAATCTCTCATGTTTGGTTTGCTCGGTGGAGCCTCAAATTATCCATCTTTCATTTATCATCACTTAATCGTGTTACTTATCATTTCTAGCAGTTTTTAAATAGGGTAAAGAAACATTTTTGTAATGCTAATTTTGATTCATGGGCCATGGTTTACCTCTGGTCCTCTAGAAGAATTCTGTTGCAGCACCTTGGCTGGGAGGAGAAAGAGCCATAACTGATTGGAGATGTCTGTCTTTCATATGGGATGAGAAGTGGTTGCATCTGGAATGTCATGTCTTGCCATCCCTGGGTTGGGAAGATCCCCTGGAGCAGGCATGGCGACCCACAACAGTATTCTTGCCTGGAGAATTCTAGGGACAGAGGAGCCTGGTGGGCTCTAGTCTATGGAGGTCACAAAAAGTTGGATATGACTGAGCAACTAACACTTTCACTTTCACTTGCCATCTCAGTTCTGAAATCTGGATCTCATATTTGCCCTGCCGATACATGAGCACTATCTGGTGGTTAGAAAAAGTAACTGCAGAATTTTATACTTTGCCAAACTTGTTCTGGAACTGAAATTTTCCACTATCCTTTGTATTTTGTTGTATTGAATTCTCATGCCATTTCCAGCTCTCTGGTGGGAAAATGCTAGGGGTGGGGGGCAGTGTGACTCTTTGTCTGGTTCACTTTGTTTACTAGTTAGCACAGGTTTGCACTTCCTGCAGAAAATAGAAAATGATCTACTTTTCTGTTTCCCAAAGGAAAATCTATTGAAATAAATCCATCTTTCTTTGTAGGTTGAAAATCATGCAGGATCTCAGGGTTAGCCTTCCAAACTAGTACCTTTCAATTTTCATGTGCATATATATCAGTTAAAATCCAGATTCCTAGAGTCTAATCCCAGATATTCTGATTCAGTAGGTCTGAGTGAAGACTTTGATTCTGGCAACGTGCTTGTCTGGGACCGTGCATGGAGGAGCAAATGTCTCAACAGTACTAATAATTGTGTACCAACAAAGATACAGGTAGATTACTTAGAAGAGCTGAATGGTTGGTAGTGAGGCGATCCCCTGAAAACACTCAATTTTGATAAACAATACTGCTTTCTAAATTCTTGGTATGAATTTGTTTTTATATGATGTGCTTCGTACTAAGAATAAAACAAAGGAAAAAATGCTAGTCAATTGAGGTCTTTAGTTATATTCTAGACCAAGTTTGACTGAGCACCTAAAACACCCAATATATACCACAAATGTGGTTACATTGTTACTTTATTTTTTTAATTGTTTCACTTAACCGCAAAAAATGATCCTTGCCCACCATATGAAATTCAGACAGTGCAGAAAGGCATAAAATAGAAAGTGAAGACATTCTCCCCCAAACCCTACCTCTCAGATTTAATTACAGTGTTTGAAGAGTTTGTTGTGAACTTTTAGGCTTTTTCCTGTGCTTATGTAAATCTTGTCTCTGTATTCACATAAATAATTTAGAGGGAAAAATAGATTAATATCTTTTTTCTTTCTAAAAGGGAAATTATATTTTTGGTCCTACAGGATGAGTTTTGAAGGGGCCAAAAGTAGATTTTCTCTCTCTCATACTTCTGCACTTGGCTTATTGACACTTAAGATGCAAAACTTTAAATATCTTTCCAAATAAATGCATACACTTACTTGTTTCCCACTATTTTCCTTGTATTAGTTAGGCTGGTTCCCATCATCTGATTATAGACCCTAATTTTTATTCTTTTGTATCTCACAAAATACCTTACATGAGATCTCTGATATTAATAAATATATAACTGATGCACATTATTGCACTTTGAAGTATTCTGACATCAAAATGGATCACCCTCTCAGACCTGGGATGTAATATTAATAATGTTTATTCATTGATTTCATAAGCACTTCTTCAGCTCCCTACTATGTGCCAAGTGTTAAGTATATACCGGTGCCAGACACTGGAGATGCAAATGTGAATAAGTGAGAAGGCTATAGCTCCTGCCCACATCAAATTGACAAGTTAAGCAAAGATAAAACCCTGGGGTGTTTTGTTGCAGTTTTATTTTAGAACGATGGAACTTGGTATTTGGGAGGTTTTTAATGATGGGCTTCCCTGATAGCTCAGCTGGTAAAGAATCCACCTGCAATGCAGGAGACCCTGGTTTGATTCCTGGGTCAGGAAGATACCCTGAAGAAGAGATAGGCTACCCATTCCAGTATTCTGACCTGGAGAATCCTATGGAGTGTATGGGGTCCATGCGGTTGCAAAGAGTTGGACACTGCTGAGCAGCTTTCACTCATTTTAATGAGAACAAGAAAATTCTGGTAACTTTCCTCCCTTCATTTGACATGAAAGGATGAGATCATTACTAGCGTTGAGATTTCTTCCCCAGCTTTGGACAGGACCCAGTTTGGTGAAATACATCTGGAGGTCAGATGCAGAGTAGGGTAGTCCAGAAAATAATTCTCTCTCCATGAATGTATCAAAGGATATGCAAGGGCAATACTGAGAAGATATTATTTTGTACTGAGAGGTATGCACATTGGGATTTACAAGAAAAGTGATGAGCTTTATTAATTTATTGCTTAGGGCAATGGAGTGTGTAATAATGTTTTTTGACCAATGCAAAGGTGGAATATGAATTCTTGCTACCAAGTTAACTCATGCTATATATAACCCCTGTTTTGCATTAGGCACCATTGGCATATTGTAGAGTTAGATCATTATATAAAGACTATCGTTGCTGACAAGTCAGCTCTTAATAGCATGGTTATGTTATCTGGATATTGAGAGTGCCAGAATTTGTTCTTCAGTGGCATAGTTTCTTTATTATTAGGATTTCTTAGAAAGCTCCTTGATTGAAATAATTAGAAGCAAATTGCTCGTATCCACATTGGTTAGGATAAGCTTCTTAGCAAATCACCACTTCACAATCATCCCAGATTGCTGCTGCTGCTGCTGCTAACTCTCTTCATTTGTGTCCGACTCGGTGCGACCCCATAGATGGCAGCCCTCCAGGCTCCCCCATCCCTGGGATTCTCCAGGCAAGAATACTGGAGTGGGTTGCCATTTCCTTCTCCAATGCATGAAAGTAAAAAGTGAAAGTGAAGTCGCTCAGTTGTGTCCGACTCCTAGCGACCCCAGGGACTGCAGCCTACAGGGCTCCTCCTTCCATGGGATTTTCCAGGAAAGAGTACTGGAGTGGGGTGTCATTGCCTTCTCTGATCCCAGATTGGGCTTCTGGAAAAAGACCCTTATACACTTTTATCAGCAAGCATAAAGACTGTATATAGATCTTAAATTTAATACTTGATAATCTTCTGCCAACAGTTGAGCAGCACTTAATGAGCTTAGCCTCTCTGCAGTTAATATGCTCTGAATCTGGGTGAGATGGGATGGAGGGAGATCTTGTTTGTTTCAGTTAATTTCCTAGGTGGCACATGCTGCTTTCCCTCTGATACCCTTACCTGGCTTTGGGCTGCTCGCTATGCTGAAAGGAGGAGGTTTGGGAAAGAAGGTCTGGTCTGACAGGTTAATTATACCTGTCTCTCACCTGCTGCTCAGCAACCTCATCCCCTGTGCCTGTGATGGCAGGCTTTGCAGGGAAGTCAGCCCTTCTTGTGGAGAAGTCAATGGCACCCCACTCCAGTACTCTTGCCTGGAAAATCTCATGGACAGAGGAGCCTGGTAGACTACAGTCCATGGGGTCGCTAATGGACACAACTGAGTGACTTCACTTTCATGCACTGGAGAAGGAAATGGCAACCCACTCCAGTGTTCTTGCCTGGAGAATCCCAGGGACGGGGGAGCCTGGTGGGCTGCCGTCTATGGGGTCGAATGGGTTGGACACGGACGAAAAGACTTAGCAGCAGCAGCAGCAGCAGCCCTTCTTATCTGATTTTTGTCAATGAGAGAAAAAAAAAAAAAAAAAACAGGGCAGAATTGAATGCAAAAAAAAAATTGCAGATAGAAACTAAGAAGTTGGATTTAGACCCACCTCACTGGTTACTCTGTGAAAATTTGAGAGTTTACATAAGAACTCATATTATTTTGTGTCTGTAATTTATCTAACAAGTAGTGGGGAAATAACCTCTCCAAGAATATCATTTTAATGTTAGCACTAGATTTTTTTTCAACCCACTGACATGCCTTATCTCATTGGTTAAGTTCAGATTTTTTTCAAACTTTAACATTTGGTATAAGCTTCACAATTTTCCATATGCTAGGAAGACTTGTGCTATCATTTACTTATAATTTTTCTTCATGTTGACTCTTTTTTAATTTAATGTGAACCTAAGGAAGAATTTTAATGAGTCACAAGGTTAGTTTTATTATAAAACAACTATATATCATTAGCTTTATTTTTTATTTTAATATATACTCATATAAACTCATGGCTATGAAGATGTAAATATGTTTTCCTGTGAGCTGCTATAATCATTCTACATATAACATAGCACATTACACATAACGCAATTGGGGAAACCCTGCTTTTGTCCAAGCTTGTCCTCCCTGTGATCATTGATGTTGATGGTGCTTGTTAACGTAGGTCCAGGCACCTGCTAGCTGCCCAGTTCAAAACTTTTACTTGATTCCAGATATCAAGGCCACTTTGGGGTTTGCACTGGGCTGGCTCTATCACAAGTCCAGCCTAGCTGTCACCTCCATTTTCCCAGTATTGTGCCCTCTGTCTTTCTGTAGATCACTTGCTCTGACACATCATATGCTCTTTAGAACATTAAGCCTGCTGCCCTTGCTTTCAACCTCACACTGCTTTGTACACACTAGGTGGCCTGTGAATCATTTCCAGGTAACTCAGGGGAGCACTGGATGCCTACCAGGTAGAAATAGAAAGTGCTACTTAAACCCATTTTCTACACTTCCCTTCACTCTATCTCAAGGCTCTTTACACAAAATGCTTTTGTTGAGTGTTTTTTCTCCTTCCTTTTCCTCCCACTTTTGATCCAGGTGAGGGATAGTGTGGGAAATAATGTATTTTCCCCTACTTGCTTAGTGAATTTTCAATAGTGTAGGTGGGTGGCAAAATCTTTGCTGTAGCATTCACCAAGAATTTTATAGTGGTGTTAAAATATTTTTACTGTGCTTATTGAAGCTTGTATGTTTTTCAAAATGCATCAGTACACTTAATAATTTGAAACTTTGGCAATCTCAAATTACTTATATTTGGCTTTGGAAATTATAATCATGTTGGGTTTTGTAACAGGCTTTCTCTTCTGGTTATGTATGATTTTGGCAATGTCCAGCTAAAATAAGGGATAATACAGATTGGTATCTTTCCAATAAATGGCTTTAGGTGAATGAGAATTACAGAATATAGGAACAAATTTTGATGTCTCAGAAAAACAGGACAAGACACTCACCTGTAGGATGATTTTTTAAATTTTTATGCAATTTCTAAAGGTACTTTCCGTTTATAGTTATTACAAAACATTGGCTATATTTCCCATGTTATACAGTATCTTGGCCTTTGCATATAAGTACATGGCCTATCTTACCCTAATAATTTGTATAATACCTTCTACTCCCCCACCCCTATGTTACCTGCCTCCCCACTCAGGATTCTTTATTAATTTCCTTGATACCATTTATTCAGGGAACTTCCAAACATTATGTCTGATATCTCAGGCATTTCTGCCCACACTGCTAGATAAACACAGAATCAGAATTAATTTCAGGACTCTCTACAGAGCTGTGTATTATGTGTGTTTATCAAAAAAAAAAAAAAAAAAAAGAATCCAAGTTCTCTACAGGAATGGGACATGTCAGTAACAATATTGACTTTATTTCATTTGGGAATCCCCAGCAATACTTAGTGCTGCTATAGACCAGCTCTTACAGTGATGCTCTTCTACCTTTTCTCTCTGTTGGAAAAGACAATAGAAGAGATTGGAAAACTTTGTCAGGCTTAGATGCCCGGCTTGATTCTGTAGACAGAGGGAAGTCACCAGCAGGCTTGAAGCAGCAAAGTCTGGTGATGAAATCTATGCTTTAGAAAGATCACTGCAGCTGAAGTTTGTTGTGGAGGATGGGGAGATGAGGCAAGTAGCTTGGTTAGGAAGTCTCTGCAGTGTTCTCAGTGAGGCTTGATAAAGACAGAAATTTAGTCATAGTGGCCAAGAGGATAGGAACCAGGGGGAATATTTCAAGTTTATTTAGAACGTAAATGCAAGAGAACTTGGTGGCATGGGACTCTGGCAAATGGAGAAGGGGGCTTGAGGATGACTCCCAAACCCCTGGTCTGTGTGAGTGGGTGACCAGTGATGCCACACCTCACATGGTCTTAGTCACATGTGAACATACTGAAATTCAGGTATCAGTCACCATTTATTAAAATTTCCCCCAGTTTCTAACACCATTGCTTTTATACTGGGTTGGTCAAAAAGTTCTTTCAGGGTTTTCCTTGGGATGTTACAGAAAAACCCAAACAAACTTTTAGGCCTACCTAAGAAATCATTTATTTTTATTAGATTTGAGTATACTGAATTTGAGATCTCAGCTGTCATGTATTGGAGATAATTTATCATTTCTGTTGCCTTCAGTTCAGTTCAGTTCAGTTCATTTGCGTCTGACTCTTTGCGACCCCATGAACCGCAGCACACCAGGCCTCCCTGTCCATCACCAACTCCCAGAGTTCACCCAAACTTGTGTCCATTGAGTCGGTGATGCCATCCATCATCTCAGCCTCTGTCATCCCCTTCTCCTCCTTCCCTCAATCTCTCCCAGCATCAGGATCTTTTCAAATGAGTCAGCTTTTGCATCAGGTGGCCAAAGTATTGGAGCTTCAGCTTCAACATCACTCCTTCCAGTGAATGCCCAGGACTGATCTCCTCTAGAATGAACTGGTTGGATGTTCTTGCAGAAGACTTCTCAAGAGTCTTCTACAACACCACAGTTCAAAAGCATCAGTTCTTAGGCACTCAGCTTTCTTTATGGTCCAACTCTCACATCCATACATGACTACTGGAAAAACCATAGCCTTGACTAGATGGACCTTTGTTGACAAAATAATGTCTCTGCTTTTTAATATGCTATCTAGGTTGGTCATAACTTTCCTTGCAAGGAGTAAGTGTCTTTTAATTTCATGGCTGCAATCACCATCTACAGTGATTTTGGAGCCCCCCAAAATAAAGCCTGACACTGTTTCCACTCTTTCCCCATCTATTTCACATGAATTGATGGGACCGGGTGCCATGATCTTAGTTTTCTGAATGTTGAGCTTTAAGCCAACTTTCTCACTCTCCTCTTTCACTTTCATCAAGAGGCTGTTTAGTTCTTCTTCACTTTCTGCCATAAGGGTGGTGTCATCTGCATATCTGAGGTTGTTGATATTTCTCCCGGCCATCTTGATTCCAGCTTGTGCTTCTTCCAGCCCAGTGTTTCTCATGATGTACTCTGCATATAAGTTAAATAAGCAGGTTGACACTATACAGCCTTGATGTACTCCTTTTCCTATTTAGAACCAGTCTGTTGTTCCATGTCCAGTTCTAACTGTTGTTTCTTGGCCTGCATACATGTTTCTCAAGAGGCAGGTCAGGTGGTCTGGTATTCCCAGCTCTTTCAGAATTTTCCACAGTTTATTGTGATCCACACAGTCAAAGGCTTTGGCATAGTCAATGAAGCAAAAATAGATATTTTTCTGGAACTCTCTTGCTTTTTCGATGATCCAGCAGATGTTGGCAATTTGACCTCTGCTTCCTCTGCCTTTTGTAAATACAACTTGGACATCTGGAATTTCACAGTTCACATATTGCTGAAGCCTAGCTTGAAGAATTAAGAGCATCACTTTACTAGCGTGTGAGATGAGTACCATTGTATGGTAGTTTGAGCATTCTTTGGCATTGCCTTTCTTTGGGATTGGAATGAAAACTGACCTTTTCCAGTCCTGTGGCTACTGCTGAGTTTTCCAAATTTGCTGACATATTGAGTGCAGCCTTTCACAACATCATCTTTTAGGATTTGAAATAGCTCAACTGGAATTCCATCACTTCCACTAGCTTTGTTCATAGTGATGCTTCCTAAGGCCCACTTGACTTTACATTCCAGGATGTCTGGCTCTAGGTGAGTGATCACATCATCATGATTATCTAGGTTCCTACTTCTTTTTAAATTTGTGCATTCATTCATTCATCAGATGGATACTGAGTGTTTATTGAGACTATGTGCCAGACTGGTGCAGGCAGAAGAATTCTGACACCTTCTACTAATTTCTTTTGTGGTTCAGTCACTAAATTGTGACCTACTGTTGTGACCCCATGGACTATAGCCCACCAGCTCCTATGTCCTAGGCAAGAATACTAGAATGGATCACCATTTCCTCCTTCAAGGAATCTTCCCAACCCAGAGATCTAAACTACATTTCTGCCATTGCAGGCAGTCTCCAGCATTCCAGGTGGGTTCTTTTTTCTTTTTTAATTGAAGGATAATTGCTTTACAATATCATGTTGGTTTCTGCCATATATCAATATGAGTCAACCATAGGTATACATATGTTCCCTCCCTCTGGAACCTCCCTCTCACTTCCCACCCTATCCCACCCCTCTAGGTTGTCACAGAACCCCAGTTTGAGTTCCCTGAGTCACACAGCAAATTCCCACTGGCAGATTCTTTACTGCTGAACCACTAGGGATTTCCTCATTTCCATTGTACCTGTGCCTGACTCCATTGCCCAGCCCTTGTTGGTGGAAATCACCATACTTCTCTGAACACCTAAGCAGGCCTTTGGTGCTGGAGAGCCAGCTTACCTGATTGGACTCAATGGCCACCTTCTGAAGCCCTTTCTTTCCTGCTTGAGCTGGTCTTTCAGACATTAGACCCATTTCCCTTTTTAGAGTTCCTATAATCATTGACATCATTAATGAACCTACTCTTAAGAATACTGGCTTTCAGATTGCTATCCTTTTTTAATCTCCCAGATATTTAACTGTACACCAAATTTACTTCATCTGGCTCATTTCTCAGTGCAGGCTACTGCTGGCCTGCTTTTATCTTCTTAAAACTTTACCCATACTCTAGAATGATAGCAATATAATCACATTTTGGAAACATGAGAAGTTATGATTGGTAAACTCTAAAATGCCAAAGAGAGCATATAGTTATGGAAGCAGTGTGTTTCCAAATGAGTATCTATGCTTCAGTCTCATTAATAGAAGTTGGAACAGGGGGATTCTCCACTTGAAAAGGGTTCCTCTTAGGGATTTATTTCATTGCCAGATAAGCACTATTTCAGTCCACTCCCCACAAAGCTGTAGTGATACAACAACCCCCATCCCCCACACTCACTCACTCCCTCCAATTGTAAGAAGGGCACAGGAATAGAAGGAACTGTACTTATAAATTTTGGGTTGCCCTACTTAGGGAGTTTGAAATCCAGTTGTTGGAGTTCCCTTTGGCTTTGGCGTGGGGAGGTCCATCTTTAATGGAATTTCAGGAGCTGTCTGGGTATTTCTGAGCAGGACAAAATTAATTTGGCTTTAGGAAGAATGTGTAATGAGTGTTTTCCTGAAACTGATTACTTCTTCAGTTGTGTGGTTCTTATTGTATTGTACATTAGAGATGCTTCTTTCCCTAAAGCATAGAGAAAAAAATAGATTTAACGTTTATTTCATGATTGATTTCCCATCTGTGTGACCTGATGTTGACTGGAGCTGGATTGGAGATGGCTGGAGGGTTTAGGAGAGAGAATGTGAAAGAAGAAAAGAAAGAAAGCCATTCTCAATCATTGGAAGGCAACGGGAGTGTGCTCAGTTAAGGAAGATTTAAGAAAGTAGAAAAACTAAGGAGAAGACTTTATCCAGTTAGAAGGGGCCTAAGAAGGACAAGTTGGTGACAGAATTATAGGACTGACTCTAGATGAAAGTGCAAATCTAGAAGTGTATTGTTGAGAAGGAAATTTCTTCCTAGAGCAAATGTGGCAACATAGGTGGATCTAAGCCCAACTTGTCCTCCCCTAGGTCTAGGGAAGGAGCTGCCTTTGGAAGTGCTCAGAGATTTGAAGACAAAACCCTGTGGGTCCCTCCTAGCAACAACATTCACAGCTGGCTGGAATACCCATGGTAATTCATCAGCCTGGGCATGGATTATGCTAAGCCCTAAGGCAGTCCTCAGTACTGCTGGGTGGAAAGATTTACTAAAGGGAGGAGGATGACACAAGAGAAAGGAAGAGTCATTATTAAGGGTAAAGTCTAGGAAGGAAAATCCCCCTTTCTTGGAAAAGGGAGTGAACAGTGATGAAAACCAGGGAATCTCCCTGATCACTTACAGAGTACAGCCAGAGAAGGAGCAAAACTTCAAATCATCTTAAATGACAGATTTAGTTAGTTCCAAATCTGTGGTCAGGATCATGTCTCTTTGATGATGGAGAAGCATGGGAATGAGAGGACCAAGGTTTCCAAAGAAAGGAGCCATCCCAGCCAGCTCTGCTGGGGAGCTGGTGCCATACTTGCTGAGAATAAAGGCTGTAAACCACCTGCTCTGGACTTGTGCAAGGTGAGGTGAGTGGGGGGTGAGTGTCAGGAAGCTGTCAGCCTCTGGCATCAGCCAGACCTTGTAACGAGGGACAGGCCAGGCTTTCAGGTGCCTGTGGGTGAGTCACCCCTGTGGCATCCAGGATTCTTCCTAGGGATGAGGAACCCAAAGAAGTACAGGGCACTGACCCTGCCCTCAGGGACCCCACCTGAATCCTCACTTGCCTCGACCTAGGAGACTAAGGTCGAATTAGTTGTAGAAATTTGTTTACACACAGAATCTGGCAGGCCAGGATCAGAGCATTTTCCTCTATAAATGAATCTCTTTCATTATACTTCTAATGATGACCATCCTGTTTGCTAATCCCTGAGATCTCTACATAAAGCATGTGGAAGAATAAACTGAGTTGATGGTATAAATGAAGAGGAAGGAGAGAGACAGTACTTCATTCCACTGAGATACAAGAAAATTTGTTACTAAGTTTGAGTTTTATTTTTTGGAAACAAATTTTTGGTTTTTTTTCAACCTCAGTGTTAATAATAAGGAAATATTGCTTTTTTTTTTTTTTTTTTAGTTTGCATTTTATTTTAATTTTTAGGCGTGTCCCAGCCAGGGATTGAATCTGTGCCCCTGCATTGGACACATGGAGTCTCAACCACTGAACCACCAGGGAAGTCCCTAGAAAAAACGTCGTTCACTTAATTAGTTTTAACTATTACATTTCACTATTTATTTTTTTTATTTTCTAGAAGTGGAATATTATGTTTGAAAAGGGGATACTAGTTGATAATTAGAGTGTTACTTTTAGTTCGCTTATTTTTCTACAATGCAAAAAGAGTGGTTTTCCATACAGCTGTTGAACGTAAATGTTATGGACCTCTCTCCTCATGCTGGTGCTCTCAAGGGAAGTTGTCTATGATATGTATATCTATATTTAGTATTCCATATGATTTAATTCCTTAACGTTAAGAATTTGTTAATGGTATTGTCAAAGACATAACTAAATTTTGTGACTCCTAAAATAACTTTTTTTTAATTTAAAAAATATTTTTCTTCTGAGAAAGTGAAGAAATTTAGTGTAAAGTTCAGAAGAGTCTGGGAGAATCTAAAGTGGTTCTCACTTTGAAATATATGTTCTCTCAGCCTGTCTGCAAACATCTTTCTCAGATAAAAATCTTAGAAAGCAAATCTGGCTCACACAAGTCATGCCCAAAGCAAGGCCGGTCCTGCTCCAAATTATGACATTGGCTGGGTCAGGTATCCATTCCCTTCTCCCTCTTTGCCATCTTTACATCGTTTGACCCTTAACAATATTCCCCATCTCCCCCCTTTTTTTTTTCTGGATTAAGATTTATTTTAATATACATACAGTATAGTACTTCATGGGCTTCCCCAGTGGCACTACTAGTAAAGAACCCACCGCCCAATGCAGGAGACATGAAACAAGACAAACTTTTGATCCCTGGGGCAGGATGATCCCCTGGAGGAGGACATGGCAACCCACTCCAGTATTCTTGCCTGGAGAATCCCATGGGCAGAGGAGCCTAGCGGGCTACAATCCATAGGGTTGAAAAGAGACAGACACAACTGAAGTGACTTTACTTCAGTCAGACACAGCTGAAGCTCAGCACAGCACTGCACATGGTACTTCATATAACTTATTAATGCCATTTTCTATAGAACACTGTAATTAATTGAGTGACATCAATATTGTCCTCATACAGACAAAGGCTGAAAGCTGGGTTTTCTTGTGTATTAAAGACAAAACATGTGCTGAAGAGTTATCCCACACAACAGTGTTAAGATCAGTTTTAAGGATGACTCACGTTTATAGTAGTTGTTGCACATGGGTTTCCCTCAAGACTTGGAGACTCTTCGCAGTATCCCATAATTTATGCTATCTTTGGTGTTTTGCATCTGTACTTATTTTCTGCCTTTTCATTCAACATCCTGAGTAAGGACTGGACGAATGCCTTTCCACTAAATCTTAAGCATAAAAGCATAACAGAATGCTAATAATATCTAACATTAATATTTACCATGTGTCAGGTATTTTGACATATACATTAAATATGTACTTTATAATAGGCACATTATGTATATTATATCAACAGTCTTACATTCTGGGTAGTATTTTTGTCATTCCCACTTTATAGAGGAAGAAATTGAGACTTGGAAAGGTTCCAAAACATAACCAAAATCCCATAAAGTCAGCAGAAGAATTAGGACTGGTACCCAAGAGAATCCGATGCTAGTAACTTCCCTTTTATAGCATGCTTATAATATATATATAAAGAGTTTGGGGGAATGTAATGTATTTAAAGAGAGAAAATCTCAAGTTAGCTAAAAGAATATCTAATGTTGGAGCTTTGAGCTGAAACCAATCATGGTAGAGACATCTTAGATGCCCATGGTGAGGGGTAGTGAGTTGGGGTGGGTGAAGAGGAAACTTCTGAAATATATCATGGCCACTCTTCGTGTTGCCAACTTGTCACATTCCTGAAACTCAGCTGTGGAAAACAGCCACAGAGAAGGCTGTCTCAGGAGCTATCTTTGTTGAGGAGTTGCTTAGACAGTGGCTTATCTAAGGGGCAGGGATTACTGCCAAGGACTTGTAGCATGGCCTGTGTCCATGTAGACTGGCTGAGTCATCAGACCCTGATTTGAGCTCACACAAAATTTCTTTGAGTGAGCTCCCTTCTCAGCATACTGGGAAATGGTTTATGTCATCAGAATTCCCACCACCTAAATATCTGGGCACCACTCAACTACAGTTATGTTGGTTTCCCTGAGCCCAGGTTGAATTCTACAAAGAAGATATGGGTATAAAAAGGAAAAGTGCAACCCAGAAGTTTCCTATGGTAGTAAGTCAAAGGGGAGGAAATCCTGAGTTACAGAGATTGTTGTAGGTTTAAAGAGAAATAAGAAAGTTGAGAGATGTTTGGAAGAAAGCATAATAGCAATTAAGCAACAGTTTTATTCACATAATAGGTAGTAGTCTGGGTCCCCAAGTTGTCTGGAATCACTTGGTCTGGGACAGGGTTTAGGAATTTGTACTTATTTAAAGCCCCCCCCCAAGGTGATTTTGGTCAGTCTTCAACTAATGTTGAAGCCAGTGACAAACATCAAAAATGCTTCCAAGGGTATCAGCCTTTGAACCAGAGAAGAATGTTCATTGTCACTGACATAAATGGCCAGGCCAGTGGACATGGGGCAAAGAAATATGAGTTCTGGAACAAGCAAGCAGTGATGAGATATTGAGAAAGTATCCTGTAGTCAGTAGGATATAGGAACCAGATCATTTTGATTGTCTTTTCCACACTTAAAATCTCACATAGTTCCTTCCTTCGTATGGGATAAAATCCCATTCCTTAATCAGGCATTTGAAGGTCTCTAGAGTGGGTAAATCTGCCCAGCCCATCCTCTCCCCCATTATTCTTATAATGAAACCCTCATGGCAGAGACAGCAGTATCCTCACAGACCCTAACCAGTCACACACTTTCACATCCCCACCATCTTTGCTCGTAATAGTTGACTCTTCTAATATTCCCACCCCCCCTCAACTGCCCTTATATAAATCCTACTCATCCCTCAAGAGCCAACTCAAATCTCATCTCCTTTGCCAATGACGATACAACTCTCTTCTCTAATTATGGTTCTTCTGGGTTTGCCAACTCACTTGTCCTTAAAATCATTATTTAACCTTGGATGTGTCATTCACTTACTAAACTATTATAAACACAGAAGATAGAGACCTTAGATTAATTCCACTTTTCATCCATTACAAAATCTAGTATATTGCCTAGCTTGTAAATGTTGAAGGACAGGGTTGCATAACATCATTTGTTGAAGCCCTGAAAATCAATGAATTTGTAAGAAAATGTAAAAGGAAAGGAACATGAATAGGACAGCAATAAGTGACAGGAAAAGGAAGCCCAATAAAGAAATATTCAGAGCTCTGGAGGCAGAACCAGGAGAAACCAGCACATCAGCAGCCCAGGAAAGACAGATGTCTGAGAAGGCGAGATTGGCTCTGGGTCTTTATTGATTCAGAGGTTGAAGCAGATGTGCATGAGAACATATATTATTTTTATAGTAAAATAGAGGATGTAAAAACTTTATGTAGCAGATTGCATATAAAAGAACTCACTCTTCCATTCAGATTTGCAGAAATATTTATTGGGTGCTTATTGGGTGTTAAGACACTCTGCATATTATCTTGTAGTATTATAAACAGGGTTGTTCCTAACTTCATAGTGGACATCATTGTAGGCAAGCTCCATGGCCCTTGATGCTATTTAAAAACCATGAGTTACGTTATTTTATGTTGCATTAAGGAGCACATGGCATTCATTTTCTTGGAAATCTAACTAAGCACAGATGTCTGATTGTGCCTTCTCACCTGGGGATTTAACTGCAAAACAAGGCTACCTTTTTCCCCATGTCCCCAAGTGCTTTGATTATACACATGAGTATTGAGATTCTTTTTAAAATAATGGCTTAAAAGAATTTTCATGACGAAGAGTGAGAATCTAATTTTAATTCATGACTGATGGAATGTTGTACAAATAATTGTTAATGCAAAACCAGCAAGTTTTCTCTTGTTTAAGACCAGGGACTTAGCTGATGAGAGACAGCCACTTCTGTTTGGAACCACACATAGATGTTTTCATACCCCGCTTCTTGTTTCCTACCTACGATTATATTGAGAGGCAAAAAATTTATGTTTCCCCAGTCTAATGACTGAGAAGCGTGCCTTCCTTTGCTCTCCATTTGGTTAGGAGGCGTATTATGAGACTTGACAAATTCACTTGAATGAATCCCATTTGTTACTTTCAGGTCAATAAGCATCGTAAGCATAAGGGAACTGGCAACACTCTCTTTGTCATATTCCATAACTTCTAAACAGGGCTCTCTCTGGAGAAGTGTTAGCCAAAAGAAATGTAATCCTTTAAGTCTTACATAGGACATACTTGAGTTAAAAAAAAACAAAAAAAAAAAACTAAAGAATGAATCCATTTTTATGATGAGGCATTTTCTTATAAATGGTAGAAATACATTAGGCAAACTTTTCTAATTGACTTCATTAACTTCTTAAAATTACATAGACATTAATAGGGTTTTTATTATTAATTCTTCTAATTTGTTTATAGTAGGCTTTGAAAGGGATCTTATTATTTTTTTTTTTTTTTGAGCCTAGCTTTGCTTTGATGAGAGTCATTAAACATAATGGAATCTGGCAATTTATCACCCAGATTAAAAGCCCTTTCCCTGTAACCTCCATTTACCCTTCATATTTAGAGGTACCTCTTTGGCATCAATCAAGGGCTTGGTATGATTTCCTAGATTTCTCAGTAACAGAATCTCTGCATAGCTAGGCATGTCCTTCGTATTCTGCCCTGCCCTTCCTCCCACCCACATTTCTTGAATACTCAATTCTTTTCAGTCAAGCAGAGTTGTAGAAAGTACACAGAGTTAAGTTGTTTGGGTAAATGCAATCTTGCCTTTTCTATCATTTCTTTCCCAAGCCTTTCCTGGTCATATTTCTTCACTTGAGCCTTGATAGTTCTACAGGGAACTATCAGAAATCAATGCCCTTTACAAATGTTAAATGTCTCTTTCTTGTTATGAATGGAACATTAGCCACCTAAGGTCTCCTGTCTTCCCCTGTGATGACTAATAGGATTGTAATTTCATCAAGGTCTCTGATGACATCAAAAGCCCTACCAGTGAAACGTTAAGTGGATTTGGATGTCACCTGATCTCAGAGATGAAATTCGAAGCAGTGTCTGTTTAAAGGTTCAGAGGCAGTGGGGTCTCAGCTCAGCTGGCGGCTCTGACCCAATCGAGATGTCCCTGATGGGGCAGCCTGGATGATGATAATAAATCATTTCTTGAGAAACACTTTAAACAAAATATAGGAGACCTAAGCAGACATAAGGAAGACAGGATGACTTGTATTTTAGTCCATCCTTTGCATTTATAATCTCTTTTTTCTCCTTTACAGATAAATCAAAGGGAAACATTCAGCTACTCCTTAAGCCATATAGAATCCTATTCCAACATGCAAAGAAAGTGCTATTGATCTAGAGGTCATATTTTCAGCATTTTTCTTATTTTTTTTATTAATTGTTGTTTTCTCTTGGTATTGCCTAATCGATCTTCTGTATGTTTATCCTAGCCCTGAATTTGTGATAGCTGTGTGAAATAAAAATAAGACAGCTTAAGATTCAAAACAAAATAAAACTATATTGCAAATCAGAAGTTAGAATCTAGTCTGATGGCCTTAGTGCACAAATCTACAAGGCCAAATAGTTACAGTATAATTTTAAAAAACAGGAAGACGAATATTTCTTTTCTCTTTGCTTTCCTTTCTAAGATAGTGAGCTTAATCTTAACCATCTGTCACTGTCAAGGGATCACTGTTTTCAGACACATTCATTTAGAACCTTGAGATCTTTGTGACTCAACTTCCCCCTTCACCCCCACCCCCACAAATCTGATCTTTTGTTGATTTACACAGCCTACTCTCACTTCCTTAGCCCTGTGCCTGGCATCTTGGACTCAAGTCTCCCCTTGCCAACCCTTACTATACACTACTGGAAGATTCATGCCAATTAAATGACTGCCACATAGTTTTCTTGACAAAATTTGTCCGTAGCCTCCATTTCTTTCCACATCAAATCTAAACCACTCTTGCCTTGGCTTTCAAAGTCTTTCTCAGTCTGTCTCCACTCTAACTTTCCAATCATATTCCCTTCCTTCCCCATCATGCACAGTCATATTTCTACCATCCATTATCAGTCATGCTGTCTGGTTATGTCTTTGTGGAAATATCCTCCCTGATCTTAGCCTTTTCAAAGCATGTATCTTGGACCCATGAAGCCTTCTCTGGTACTTCTGTCTTATCTTATACTCCTCTATATTAATGGGGATTTGTGATGTGTGTGATGTAATGTTATACTTTATTCTCTCTTATTTGAGGTTTATATGTACTCCTCACCCCCCAACACACACACAGCACATTTCTTAAAGTATTTGCAACAGTTACTTAAGTAGATAGCATCTTATAATATTTGATCAATACTTCCTACTTATATTTCTTATCTCCTCCTCTCAGTCATCAACTCTTAAGATAGGGACCATACCTCATGCTTCATTGTCACATGTGGCATGAAAAAACATGGAGAAGATCAGAACTAGAAGTCAAAGGATTTGAATTCAAATATAATTTTGCTACAAATTAACACTGTGACTTTGGTGAGTTGTTTGAACACTGAGGAACTAAATTATATATATTTTGTTAATGATTGCATTTTCCACCAAGAATTAAGACCTCTTTTTCCCCCACAAAAGATAATGCTTTCTCCTTGTAAAATATTCAAATCATACAGAAACACTTAAAAAAGAAATTAAGAAGTTAATTGAAAGTGTACTACCTTGAGATAGACGCTGTATTAACATTTGGGGATTTATCATTTCACATTTCTTATCCATGTGCACACATAGGTAAGAGGTTGATCTATCTACCTATCCATCTATCTACCTATTTAACAATAGAAAGATATTTCTTGGCAGTTTTTCTCACTTAACACTATAAGATAGATATTACTTTCACATCACACAATCACTGTTCCATTGTATGGATATTAAAGTATATATAGTCTCTTCTTAACAATGTATTTTAAAGGATAAAGTAGGAATAGACATATGTACTGACTGCTGGAAAGGATCTATAATTGCCAATTGACTATCTTTGATGAGATATTTCTGACTTTTGTACAGAACTTTTCACTGAACTTCATCATTGAACTTTTGTTTCCTTCTTGCTGACCTTAGTTCAGTGGAATGGGCTGAAGTCTCCATTTCTGGCTTCTCAGAAGCTCCAACTTCACTTCCACCACATAGATGCACAGTTCTTTGGTCACAGTCCCAACATCTAGAAAGCCGTAAGAGTCAAAGATTTCTTTATTTTTTTTTTTGAAGTTTTGGCCCAACTCAGCGAGAAAAAAAAAAAAAGTGATGTAAATTGGTGTGAGGAAACCTATAGCTTTTTATGTAATTCACTTGCTGCAAACACTTATATGTTTTACTTCCAAAATATGAATGTATTTAACCATGAGTTGCTGCCCTAAGTCCTTGCTGGAAGCAATACGTAATATGGAGGATATGTTCTCTATTAACTAGGTCATAAATACAAACTATTCTGAGTTCCAAAACATAGCTGGAACAAAGAGTTTTGAATAACAAATTGTAGCCTAAATTTATGAGATCTACAATCCCTGTGACTAAAATCAGCACTTTATTTTTTCTGGTTTGGGCTCATTAAAAAAAATCAATAAATGAAAGTGTTGGGCATTACAGCAATGTTTTTCAAACTTGTATTTTCTTTTGGGGCTTCAGAAAACATCTTCAAAGAAAATCTTACCTAGAAAACCAACCTGTAGCTGAAGTACAGGTCAAGTCCTTCTCCCTGAAGGGGAAGCCCAGAAATTAAAGTCTGGGCTGGAATCCTCCTCCACTCACCCCAAGGTCACCTCTTCTCTGGTCTGGTGAAACTAGCTGCAGTGATGGTTGATAGTTTCTCAGGCTCTGTGACACCAGGTAGGACAAGACTGCAGCCACATGACCTCAGATGCTGACTGGGCAGATTGTGCCAGCGCTCCATGGCTGGGAAGGTTTTGTTGTGATATTGCTTTTGTTTTGTTTTATTCTGATAAACAGGAGTTCACATCTAGCATTTAAGAAGAAACTTTAAGAAGGAGATTCCACTGAAGCTCATGTTATTTAGAGGTAGAACATATATATGGGGGTTGAAGACCGTTGTCTTTAGATTTATTAACCGATCCCTATTTGAGTTACTCATTTTCAGTGTTTTTATATGATGAGTAGGGTCATGGGGGACATAAGTGCACATATACTAGAGCATGTTTCTATTACAATATCCTTATGATAAATTCTGAGAGTAAAACTGTTTTATATGCATTTTAAATCTTTTGTATATAGTGTCAAGATTGTAGTCCAGAAAGAGCAAAACAATTTATATCCTGTACACCCTAAATGTTCCTTCAAGTCCTGATTTAGAAAGATTTATTACATCAGTAGTCAGTGTTTAACAATGCTTCCTTACTCTTTTCATTTTATTTTTGGACTATTCTAATTTTTAGTGTCATACAAATTTAATAAGCACTGAAAAAGAGTTACATCAAAGCAAATATTTATTTAGTTGTTAGTATTTAATTAAAATATTTATTTACATTCAAATTATCCATATTGTTTTAAAAATCTCTAATAAATTTGTGACTTTATTGTCTTTTCTCTTTACTACTGGTAAGAGATTTATAATGAAAGGTCTCAGAATGGTCATTAATCCTTAAAATTATTACAAAAAACTCCAAACACTAAAATTTCAAAAAAATTATACACTAAACATTTTTTCTTACTTTTGCAGGTTTTTTACTTTTAAGATGAACAAATCTCTTTTTTCTCTACCCTTTTAAACATATCAAGAAAGTGTCTCTAACTAGAATAATAACAGCACATTGTTGAATAAGGCATTTTTTGGAGAAATCTTGACAACTAACATCTTCCAGCAGTATTTTAGTGTCAGCAGGGCATACCTCTGCTACTTTAATTACAAAGGTTTTTTTTTTTTAAATTTCTCTCACAGTGACTGAATTGTAGAATGAACACATTTCAGATTGAATGAGACTATAGTTTTCAGAGGAGATGAATCTAACAAGAAAAATGAGACAAAATGTGTTGAAATCCAAGAAATTTTAGAAATCAAGTCAGTAAATAAATGAATACTCTCATAATAGGTTCACAATTGTGCAAGTGTGAGCAGTGATGGGTCTTTAGTGTCTCCATAGCAAGCTCTTTTCATTATCAGTTGCAATTTTGAAATTAGCTAGGTGGCTGAACAAGATGTGAGAAAATAAAGTCCCCTTGCCTTCATGGGACTTATGTCTTTTCATATAAATATAGAATCAAGGTGTATAGATATATTTTTTTCTATTTGGCTAAGTATAATGATGAGATTTCCAAACAGAGTGCAACACTTTCACAGCATCATCTTTCAGGATTTGAAATAGCTCAACTGGAATTCCATCCCTCCACTAGCTTCCTAAGGCCCACTTGACTTCACATTCCAGGATGTCTGGCGCTAGGTCAGTGACCACACCATCGTGATTATCTGGATCATGAAGATTTTTTTTGTACAGTTCTTCTGTGTGTTCTTGCTACCTCTTCTTAATATCTTCTGCTTCTGTTAGGTCCATACCATTTCTGTCCTTTATCGAGCCCATCTTTGCATGAAATGTCCCCTTGGTATCTCTAATTTCCTTGAAGAGATCTATAGTCTTTCTCTTTCTATTGTCTTCCTCTATTTCTTTGCATTTATGGCTGAGGAAGGCTTTCTTATTTCTCCTTGCTATTCTTTGGAACTCTGCCTTCAAACATGTATATCTTTCCTTTTCCCCTTTGCTTTTCATTTTCTTTCTTTTCACAGCTATTTGTAAGGCCTCCTCAGACAGCCATTTTGCTTTTTTGCATTTCTTTTTCTTGGGGATGGTCTTGATTCCTGTACAATGTCACGAACCTCCGTCCATAGTTCATCAGGCATTCTATCATATCTAGTCCCTTAAGTCTATTTCTCACTTCCACTGTATAATCATAAAGGATTTAATTTAGGTCATACCTGAATGGTCTAGTGGTTTCCCCCACTTTCTTCCATTTAAGTCTAAATTTGGCAATAAGGAGTTCATGATCTGAGCCAGAATCAGCTCCTTGTCTTGTTTTTGCTGACTGTATAGAGCTTCTCCATCTTTGGCTGCAAAGAATATAATCAATCTGACTTTGGTATTGACAATCTGGTGATGTCCATGTGTAGAGTCTTCTCTTGTGTTGTTGGAAAAGGGTGTTTGCTGTGACCAGTGCATTCTCTTGGCAAAACTCTGTTAGCCTTTGCCCTGCATCATTCTGTAGTCCAAGGCCAAATTTGCCTGTTACTCCAGGTGATTCTTGACTTCCTACTTTTGCACTTCAGTCCCCTATAATGAAAAGGATTTATTTTTTGGGTATTAGTTCTAGAAGGTCTTGTAAGTCTTCATAGAACCATTCAATTTCAGCTTCTTCAGTGTTACTGGTTGGGGCATAGACTTGGATTACTGTGATATTGAATGGTTTGCCTTGAAATGAACAGAGATCATTCTGTTGTTTTTGAGATTGCATCCAAGTACTGAATTTTGGACTCTTTTGTTGACCATGATGGCTACTCCATTTCTTCTAAGGGATTCCTTCACATAGTAGTAGATATAATGGTCATCTGAGTTAAATTCACCCATTCCAGTCCATCTTAGTTTGCTGATTCCTAGAATGTTGTTGTTCATGCTTGCCATCTCTTGTTTGACCACTTCCAATTTGCCTTGATTCATGAACCTAACATTCCAAGTTCTTATGCAATATTGCTCTTTACAGCATAGAACATTGCTTCTATCACCAGTCCCATCCACAACTGGGTGTTTTTGTTTTGGCTGCATCCCTCCATTCCTTCCGGAGTTATTTCTCCACTGATTTCCAGTAGCATATTGGGCACCTACTGACCTGGGGAGTTCATCTTTTAGTGTCCTATCTTTTTGCCTTTTCATACTGCTCATGGGGTTCTCAAGGCAAGAATACTGAAGTGGTTTGCCATTCCCTTCTTCAGTGGACCACATTCTGTCAGACCTCTCCACCATGAACCATACATCTTGAATGGCTCACAGGCATGGCCTACTCCTTGGAAAGAAAGTTATGACCAACCTAGATAGCATATTAAAAAGCAGAGACATTACTTTGTCAACAAAAGTCCATCTAGTCAAGGCTATGGTTTTTCCAGTGGTTATGTATGGATGTGAGAGTTGGACTATAAAGAAAGCTGAGCACCTAAGAATTGATGCTTTTAAACTGTGGTGTTGGAGAAGACTCTTGAGAGTCCCCTGGACTACAAGGAGATCCAACTGATCCATTGTAAAGGAGATCAGTCCTGGGTGTTCATTGGTAGGATTGATGTTGAAGCTGAAAGTCCAATACTTTGGCCACCTGATGCAAAGAGCTGACTCATTGGAAAAGACCCTAATGCAGGGAAGGATTGAGGGCAGGAAGAGAAGAGGACAACAGAGGATGAGATGGTTGGATGGCATCACCGGCTCAGTGGACATGGGTTTGGGTGGATCCCAGGAGTTGATGATGGACAGGGAGGTCTGGCATGCTGTAGGTCATGGTGTTGCAAAGAGTCAGACACGACTGTGCAACTGAACTGAACTGAATGATGAGATTCTGGAAGACTCCCCCACCATCCAATAAGCCTGGCTCATAGATGAGACAGGAAAACTGGGACTGGTCTGACACATGCAATGAATGAATATTTGGAGCATGACCCAAACTGGTCTAGTCTTTGGAATTCAGAGACACACATGTTATGAGTTCATTTCTGTCATTCAATATGCTTCACCAGGTAGCATGCAAATGGTGAGAAATAGGAAGTAAACTTGAGATGCTCATAATCCAGTGCTTATTCCAGTCATCTAGTCATTGTTGAAGAAAGGTAGAAATGATACTTATACTGTTTGTGGTTCTCAACAATTTCTGAATTGGAACTGTCGTGAGATTTTGTATGTATGTTTACAGCCATAAGTGGGTTAATGACTAAGCTACACATCAGCTTACTGAGCTTGTAGTCCATTAAATAAAAAGTTATGTTGACATTTTAAATAGCATGGTATAAGGCATGGGGAGCACAGCATTTCTGTGCTATTCTTGTCTAAACAGACTTAGTATAGCAGGAGAGGAAAAAATCAGACAAACTCAAATTGAGAGACATTCAACAAAAAGCTAATCAATATTTTTCCAAAGTGTCAAGAAAGTGAAAGAAAGGCAAAGACTGAGAAAATGTTACTGATTGGAGGAAACTAAAAAGCCATGGCAACCAGATGCAAAGCGGGATCCCAGGTAGGATCCTGGCACAAAAAAAGGATATTAGTGAAAAAACTGGTGACATTGTAGTAAGATCTTTAGTTGAGTATTGTGCCAGTGTTAATTTCCTGACTGTCATTGTGCTGTATTTATGTACTTATTTTTCATTTGGCTGTGCCACACAGCATGTTGGATCTCAGTTCCCACACCAGGGGTTGAACTGATGACTCCTGCATCAGAAGTGTGGAGTCTTAACTACTGGACCACCAGGAAAGTCCCTGTGCTGTATTTAATACTAGGTTAACACTGGGGAAATCTGAGTGAGGAATAGAGTGGGAATTCTGTACTATTTTTATAATTTTTCAGTCTCAAACTTGTTGAAAATAACACTTTCAAAAAACATGTTTTTCATAGGAACTTTTCATAGGTTCCTTCAAACAAATTTTCATCTTTCTAATAGGACTTTACATTTATCCTGAATAAAATTAGGCTTATTCATGTGTATAATTTGCCCCAGCATATGATGGTTAGAAGATCACAGTCAGGAAGACATGATTTTGAATTTCAGCTCTGTCACTTACCTGAAATTTGAATTTGGGAAGTTATTTAGTTTCTCTGAGCCTCAATTTTCTCATCCATAAATACTGTAATGAGGGTGAGGACGGTGATAATACTAACATCTTGTGAAGGGATTGAAAGGGTTAAATGAAATAACATTTAATAAATATGTAGCATGGTGGTTAGGATGTAATACTGCTTTATAAATATTAGTTGTTGCTTCTGATATTATTATCTCTTTTCCTTTATTCAGCAGTGAAATATAAACTATGTCTCATTTCTTCTATAAGGATAAAACAAACTATTATCTCTAAAACATCATGTGTCTTTGGCAAACAGTTACTGCTGAGTAAGATATGGTTACTGCTATCATCCATCGATCCATCCATCCAGTACTTTTGAGGGTCTCTTGTGTACTGGATGGAGTTTGGCGTGTTTTTAATGTGAAAAGAAACAATTAATATTTGAACAGGCACAGTGATCATAATAAGCTATGCCTTACATGTGTAGAGCACTTTAAAATCCACACAGAGCTTTCTCATACATTATTTCATTAGATACCTTGTGAAGCATTTGCTGTAGTTGTCAATTTCTAAAATGTGGGTGATGACAATGAGTGTCAGAGAGGCTGTGATACGTTTTAGCTTATGTGACTCATCAGGGGATTGACAAACGTTTTCTGTAAAGGGCTCAGCAGTAAATATTTTAGCTTTGTAGGCCATGTGGTTTCTGCACAGCTATTCAACTCTGCCACTGGAGCCCGAAAGCTGTCATTGACGACAGGTGAGCAAATGTGTGTCCTGTGTTCCAGTAAAACCTGATTCACAAAAATGAGCAGTGGGTCAGATGTGTGGGCCCCTGAACTAGTCAGTGGTGATGCAGAGACTCAGCTTGAAATTCCTGACTCCAAGCCCAGGCATGTAACTATCCTCTGTTGCATCATTTCAGCACACTTTTTAGGCAGAGAACGCTATAGTACACCTCTGCAATCTCACTTAACTAAAATGAGCTTCTAGGCCCTGTTTCCATATCCTACTTCTTGGTTTATTTTATTAAATATTCAGTAAAAGTCCAGATTCGCTTTACCTCAGTCTTGTTACTTTTATTCAAGACTTATGAACATGAATTGTTCTTAGGAAGGACTTGTGACTATTGCATTCTCATGTACCCTCTTTTAAAATACTGCATTCTAGAAATATTTTATTTTCCCTTTTTTGAGGAGGGATGGGGAGAGGGGAGTGAAGCAAACTAAAAACTGATTTATCACTTTTAAATGCAGCTTTTGCCTTTGATATTGAAAATTAAAAGAAAATGTTGAAATGTCCTTAAAAACACACACACACGTTTTCCTGCTTCTAACATAGGCCCCTCTCTGATGCACCATGATTTCCCAGAGATTAGCAACAATGCTTCCACAGTCCCATCTGAAGTCCTTCCATTACCCTGGGTGTAGTTGACTGGTGAGGGCTGGATTTATTCAAAATAGCTTGCTGATCTCCAGAGGGATTTCTTCACTTATCTTGGGCTTCATGTGTTCCTCTTCTTTTCAATATGAAGATTATTTGCCTTGATAGCAAATGTTGAAGCAAAGTAGCAATTGAATGATTCTGCCTTTTCCTTACCTTCTATTAGCATTATACTATCAGCATCAAACAGTAAGTCAGACCCATCCTTGTTCTTATCTGACTCTAAACACAGTCTTAAGCTAATTTTTTTGTAGATCTCATCAGGTTTTGTAAGCCATGGCTTACCCTGGACTTTTTGACACTGTTTTTTTTTACAGATTTAATTTTCTCTTTCCTTGTTATTTGTCCTTCCTTCCACACATCCTAATCTTCTTATTCTCATTTAATTACAGAACAAAAACACATTTATAAGTGAAAACTATAAAAGCAATAAAATCCAAATATATGACATGGATTTAATATGACAGATAGTGCTGTTTTGCTTAAATATTTCCCAAACCTGCAACTTGAATGTGGTCTTCTAAGATGCCTTCCACTAGCAGTAGGTTCTCTTGAGTTTGGCTGCCATTTATAGTCTCATGATGGAGGTTAGCCCAATAGGCTTCCCAATTTTCACTCTTCAAACTATGCAATATTTGTTGGTTTAATATGTGTGTATATCACTTTTGCCTTTACTTGTGGCAGAGATAGGCCATTATTCATTGTCTATATCTATTCTCTTTTGATTAGCTTTTTTCAAGAGCAACATGAGCAAAAGTAGAAAGAAGACACTAGACCACATGACAGTATTATTCAGAAGTTGTTTATTAGTGCATTCAGAATATATTTACTATTCATTTTTATGTCACTGAAACAAGATTAAAAGTTTAAAGGTATTTATTGAGATTTTGTGGATCTATTAAATATGACTTCAGATACAGAGGAAATCCCTGAATCTATTTAATCTATATTTGCAACTCTGTTCAAGAAATATTGACTAAGATAACCAAACACTTTTGGTTTTTCATAAACATTCATCTGTTTACTCTCCCAGTTCTCTTCTTTCCTCTTCTGGCCATTTTTGAACTGGATATCTTTACTTAGGCTCTCAAATTATTTAGTATTCTCTGGAGAATTTCAAAGCCACTGATGATCTGATTACAAGTTTCTCTGCTTTTATCACTGCTCTATCTGAATGAATAGCAGGGCATGTTTGTTAGTTGTGTAGTGGGTGAGGCTCTCCCTGGCATCCCAGATGCATTGCTCCAAGAAAAGGCCCAAATTCCTAGCTAGCAATTTGAGATGAGTCCACAGTTGCCTCTAAAGACTTCAGGGAGAGCTCTCCAGTCACCAGAGAGAAGGACCCTGTTTCTCTCTTCAGGTTGCCCACCGCTATCTCTGACCATTGCTATCTCACACATTTTATGGTTAAGATAGTTAGGAATTCTTCCTCTGAACTGGTATTTTTCTTCTTTCTGTGAGAAGACCCTCAAACCATTTATTGATTCCAGTTTCTTTCCAACTTTGCAAATGATCTTCTATCAAATGATTGCCTGTTGTTTCTGGAAATGCTTTTCCCTTTTAACCAATTGGGACATGGAGAAAAATCTGCAAGATCCCACCTGCTCTGATACTTGTCAGGCACTAACTGACATGTCCTATATTGATGATTCCCAGACTCTGGGAAGAAGACATTTCATTGCATTACCATCAGGATAATGAAAGGGCTCTCTTGCTACCTAGACTTCAGTTCAGTTCAGTTCAGTCATTCAGTTGTGTCCGACTCGTTGCGACCCCATGAACCACAGCACACCAGACCTCCCTGTCCATCACCAACTTCCGGAGTCCACCCAAACTCCCAGGTCCATCAAGTCAGTGATGGCATCCAGCCATCTCATCCTCTGTCTTCCCCTTCTCCTCCTGTCCCCAATCCTTCCCAGCATCAGGGTCTTTTTCAGTGAGTCAGCTCTTCGCATGAGGTGGCCAAAGTATTGGAGTTTCAGCTTCAACATCAGTCCTTCAAATGAACACCCAGGACTGATCTCCTTTAGGATGGACTGGTTGGATCTCCTTGCAGTCCAAGGTACCCTCAAGAGTCTTCTTCAACACCACAGTTCAAAAGGATCAACTCTTTGGTGCTCAGCCTTTTTCACTGTCCAACTCTCACATCTATACATGACTACTGGAAAAACCATAGCCTTGACTAGACGAAACTTTGTTGGCAAAGTAATATCTCTGATTTTCAATATGCTATCCAGGTTGGCCATAACTTTCCTTCCAAGAAGTAGGACTAGATATCAGTATCTAGACTTACTGATATTCAAATGAACTGGAATCCTTTTTCAGTCTACCTAAAAGTCCTAGAGGACCCCTGATATGCAGACTTTCTCTTGCCAAGTCTGTTGATGAAAACTTCCTTTAATTTTTTAATTAAATTTTTAAAAGTTTTGGCTTGCTTGGTCTTTACTGCGGCACATGGTCTTGGTCTAGTTGGGAGTAGTGAGGGCTACTGTCTAGTAGTGGTGTGTGGGCTTCTTATTTGAAACCTTCCTTTATCACAGCCTGGGAATGGGCATTTTCTTGATGTCTACTCTCTCCTCTTTCTTCCTCTCACTCTTTCCTGTTCTTTGCCTCCATCTTTTATGGACTACTCATCAGTCCTGACTTACGCAATATAACATTAGCTCTGCTTTCAAGAGAAATACACAGATATTGGCTTTCTGTTTAAAGCATCTCACTCAGTCCTTCCAGCTTGATTCACCTTTCCTCTCTTCCCTTTACTTCTTTGCTCCTATTGCATTTCTATCTGGGAATCTGTGGTATCAAATCATTCAATGTGAAAGCCATACACTTTTCAGAATTGGTTGTTTGGGGAATTAGTAACTAGGCTATGTTTCCAGGCAAAGTGCTGCTTAGGAATTGTTTTGAGAATTGGTATACCTTTGAAATTTTGTTGAAATTGACTTCAACTTCTATAAATATCCTCTGATGGCAAATGTGTGGATTCATCGAAATTCTCTCCCACCTACACCTGACTTAGAAATGTTTCTCTCCAAAGATCAGTCGTGATTCTGAAATCAATTCTACAAATCTGGTAATCGAAAGGGTGGTCCATGTGAGCTGTCTAGTGATAATTAGCATGATACTTCACATTCTAGGATGGCAGTGGTACAGACAGACAAGAAAGATACAAGATCATATCCTTGTTGAATGGTGTGAAGTTTCAGCACAGTCTTCAGTTTAGACTGCCTTTGACTAATGTCAGATGATCATTTTCACCATAGCTCCCAACTTCAAATGATCTGTGCCATAGGAGAAGAACAAATCAATGATTTTTTAATGAGGTTGTTATAGTTTCCCTTAATTTTACACTATCGTAAAGCACATTCTCCAAAATTGCATTTCCTAAGTTATGCCATAGCCAAAATACATATAATATAGTTAGTGATGGGATTTTAAGAGGTATAATTGTAGATGAACTTCTTTGGGTCATTTCCTAAAGGATTCAGGGAAGAATTCAGCTGGTTCCAAAAGGTAATGTATTAGAAGTTCCTTCTATATCCTGAGATCCTGACCTGGTTTCAGTGATGTGCTTCATCTTCATGGTGAATTCAGTAACATTTCGGGTTGCATCATTTATATAATGACTTTTGCTTATAGATATTCAAATATATGCAGTTGGTTATAATCCCAGAGAAAATAAGGGGGAGGAAGTGGGAAATAGATTCCTGAGTCATTAGTATGGAAAATGACCTCAGACACAATAGATTTTCCTCATGATAAATCACATAAAATCTCCATAGCAACTTCACATAATTATGTGTAAGATTTCTGTATAGTAACAAAGCAAAGCCCAGAAGAAATTGTAAGGAGTAGTGGTATAGGTATAGGGTATAGGGTGAGAGAGACATAGCTATAGGTAGCATATAGGAAGATTGAAGGGGAACAGTTCTAAGATGTGAAAAATGCACAAAGGACAAAAATGATTGCCTATTTTGTGCTTTGGGGAGTACTGATTAAGTCACTGCATTGCACAGTCTACTGATAATACTGAGAAGCCTGCTAGAACCACTATTCTTCAAGGAGTGTCAGCATTTCTATTATAAATTCTTCTGAGTTTATAATAACCATAAGAAAAATCTCTCTAGGCAATACATTGAAATACTAGATTGAAATAGAGAAATGATTTTATAACTATTTTTGAATTTATGAAACTTGTTTGAGTTCTTAGATTTAAAAAGAAAAAATTCTGTCTATAGTAGCACTCCCAATATGCAAATAATATCAAATTTAGTTACTATGAACCAGAACTGAGATGGTATAATAGAAATATTGCTTGCAACTTAAGTGATTATATTTTGCAAGTGTTAGTACATTAAGCAAACTCATGCTTGGGTATTTTTCCCACTTGAGTCTCCAGTATAAAGTTGCTTACTAATATATCATTGTCAGCAATATGGCTTTATTAACAGAGATTTATGAAAAGTGTTGTTGCCTTGTCATTATGAAGGACATTAGTAGCTTAATTCACTGATTCATGTAAGAAAAAAAGAGAATTATAATTTCTGGGAACTCCCAGATCACAACAGAACATTGAGAAATTAGGCAGTATTGATGGTAAGAGAACAAGATAATGCTACGTAGTCAATTTGGTTCAATACATATTAATTCCATTGGTACTGTGATTCTGATTTCAGAATGAGTGCTGGAAATATTAAGATTTAGAAATATTACTGATGTAGTTTGTGAAATGAGAATACCTAGAGCGCAGAGTTGTATACAGACATGTAACTTGTTAATTTCAGTGTAACATAGCAAATACTGAGATATGCTCAGGCATATGTGGGACTATAACAGAGGAACATATAACCAAATATCTCTAGGAAGATACTCCATAAAGCTTAAAGGAAGAAAGTATCAACAAGGTGAAGAAAGTATCAACAAGGTGAAGAAAAGTGAGAAACGGCATTTTAGACAAAGGGAAGCACACAAAGGCACAGAGGTGTGTAAACAATGCAGTGTGTTCATAAAGGTGGTAGTAACTGTTTCTTTAGACTTTCTAGAACTGAGGCAAAGAGTGAACGGAATTGGGGTTGAATATGTAGGAGAAGCATAGTTCAAGTCAGGACTTACCCCTCCCCCCCAAAAAAACATTGCTCTTAAAAAGGGGCTACTGAACAAGCTCATGAAAAGATATTCATCCTTTTTAATCATCAGGAAAATGCAAGTCACAACCAGACTAAGATATCACCTCACACCTATTAGAATCAGTTCAATTCATTCATTTGGTCATGTCCAACTCATTGTGACCCCATGGACTGCAGCACACCAGGCCTCTCTGTCCAACACCAACTCCCAGAGTTTACTCAAACTCATGACCATTGAGTCGGTGATGCCATCCAACCATCTCATCCTCTGTCCCCTTCTCCTCTCACCTACAATCTTTCCCAGCATCAGGGTCTTTTCAAATGAGTCAGTTCTTCGAATCAGGTGGCCAGAGTATTGGAGTTTCAGCTTCAGCATCAGTCCTTCCAATGAATATTCAGGCCTGATTTCCTTTAGGAGTGGCTATTAGCAAAAAGATCACAAATAGTAAATGTTGGCAAAGATGTGGAGAAAAGGGAACCCTCCTACACTGTTAGTGGGAATGTAAACTGAGGCAACCACTGTGGAAAACAGTATGGAGGCTGCTCAAAAAACTAAAAATACAAAATTAAAAGAAAAATAAAACTACCATATGATCCAGCAATTGTATTTCTGCATACATATCCAGAAAAAAATAAAAACACTGTAATGAAAAATACATTCACCCCAGTATTCATAGCAGCAGTATTTACAGGCCATGGAAGCAACCTAAATGTCTACCAACGCATGAATGGTTAAAGAACATGTGGTAATCACACACTCACACACACACACAATGGAATACTTGTTGTTTAGTCGCTAAGTTGCATGTGACTCTTTGTGACCTCATGGATGGTAGCCTGCCAGGCTCCTCTGTCCATGGGACCTCCCAAGCAAGAATATTGGAGTCGGTTGCTGTTTCCCTCTCCAGGGAAAATTCCTCAGCCCAGGAATCAAGCCTACCTCTCCTGCACTGGCAGGCAGATTCTTTACCTCTTTACCACTGAGTGACCAGGAAGTCCACAGTGGAATACTGTGGCTGTTGCTCAGAGGCTAAGTCATGGCTGACTGACTCTTTTCAACCCCATGGACTGCAGTACATCAGGATCCTTTGTCCTCTAATATCTCCCAGAGTTTGCTCAAAATCATGTGCATTGAGTCAGTGATGGTACCTAACCATCTCTTTCTCTGCTGCTCTCTCCTTCTTTTGCCTTCAATCTTTCCCAGCATCAGGGTCTTTTCCAATGAGTCAGCTATTGCATCGGTGGCCAAAGCACTGGAACATCAGCTTCAGCATCAATCTTTCCAGTGAATATTCAGGGTTGATTTTGACTGGTTTGATCTCCTAGCTGTCCAAGAGACTCTCAAGTGTCTTCTCTTGTACCACAGTTCAAAAGTATCTGTTTATTGGCAGTCAGCCTTCTTTATTGTTCAACTCTCACATCCATAAATGACTACTGGAAAAGCCATAGCCTTGACTATGTGGACCTTTGTTAACAAAGTGATGTCTCTGTTTTTTAAAATATTGTCTAGGTTTATCATAGACAAACCTAGGAAGCAAACCTTGCTCCTTTCCTTCCAAGGAGCAAGTATTTTCTAATTTCATAGCTGCAATCACTGTCTATGGTGATTTTGGAGTCCAAGAAAAGAAAATCCATCACTGCTTCCACTTCTCCCTATCTATTTGCCATGAAGTGATGTGACTGGATGCCATGATTTTAGTTTTTTGAACGTTGAGTTTCAAGCCAGCTTTTTCACTCTCCTCTTTTACGCTTATCAAGGGGCTCTATAATTCCTCTTCAGTTTCTGCCATTGGAGTGGTATCATCTGTATATCTGAGGTTGCAGATAGTTCTCCCGGGAATCTTGATTCTCGCTTGTGACTCATTATCCTGGCACTGGAATACTACTCAGCCGTTAAAAGGAATGAATACATTTGCAACTACATGGATAGACCTAAAGAATATCATGCTTAGTGAAATAAATCAGAGAAAGACAAATACTATATGATATAACTTATACATGGAATCTAAAAAATAAAACAAATGAATATAATAAACCAAAAACAGTCACAGATCTGAAAAACAGTAGTTAGCAGTGGAAAGGGGAAGGGGAGAGAGGCAAGATGGACAATAGGGAATTAAGAGCTACAAACTACCAGGTATAAAAATAAATTAGCTATAAGGGCATATCGTACAGCACAGGGAATATAGCCAATATTTTATAATAACCTTAAATGGAGTATCATCTATAAAAATACTGAATCACTATGTTGTATACCTGAAACAGATATGATATTATAAATAACTATACTTCAATAAAAATAAATACATAAATATATCAACAAATACATAAAAGAAATCATAAAAAATTTGTGGGGTATCTTTAAGAGCTCCTAGCACCATTCTCATTTTTAAATTTAGTAGACTCCAAATACCAAATAATATATTTTTATTTTTTTGGCCACCCTGCCGGCTTTGCAGAATCTTAGTTCTCCAACCAGGGATTGAACTCTGACCCTTAACAGTGAAAGCACGAAGTCCTGACCACTGGACCACTAGGGAAGTCCCTGTCTTTTATATATTAAAGTGACTTTAATTAGATATTCAAAAAGAAGATGGAGACTACTGAAATACTGAAGTGCTTAAAAGCAAGATAGCAACATGACAGGATTTACATTTTAGGTAGGTTCCTTGACATCATTTTGGAGAGTGGAATTAGCAGGGTAAGATTAAAGCCAAAGAGATTGATGAAAAGATCATTTTTGAAGCACAGACCTTTCCAGTGACTTGTCTTCTTTGTCCCAAGTATCAGGTGCTAAGTACAGGTTCCATGCAAGCTTATTTATGCCACCTCTAATCGTGAGAATCTTCACTTAAAAATCATTAAAATCTTCACTTAAAAATCATTAAAATCTTCACTTAAAATCATTAAAATCACTTAAGATCATTACTAAGAGTGATCTTAGTGATGCCCTCTTACAACTAAAATGTTAATTGGTTTAATTTTGTATTGTGGAAACTATTCTCTTTTTAGGACAGATTCAGTCAATGTCTTTTACTTTTAATCAGAACATCTAAGTGATTATGGAAACATAAGGATTTATTCTATTTTAAAGGCTATAAGCAAAAGTCTATTTCCACATTAGTCTCCGTGTGTGTGTGTGTGTGTGTGTGTGTGTGTGTGTGTGTGTGTGAGTAGGTGTTTGTGTATCACCCAATTGATAGGAACAGGTGTTGGGCGACTACAGTTTTGAAAAATGGACTAGAAATAGAATATTATCTAGGGTTGGGAAAGCATGAACTCATTCATTTATCAATCTGCCCATCAAATATTTTTGAACCCCTAACAGGTGACAAGGACTATGGAATGATGCAATAATTTTCAAAACAGATATGAGCCTTACCCTTATGGCAATTACAGTCTAGCAAAGATGATCAATGTTAATCAAATAAATGCATTTGTCTTTAAATAATTAATGCAGTTCTATCTCACAATACCATTTATCCAAGTCTTGGTTTTCAAATTGGTCAAGAATCTCAGTTCCTTGGTATTTTCCAGCTCTCCATCAGCTAGCTTTGAATTGTTGTAGAAGGAACATTGACATTGAATATGGTTCCCTGACTTCCCAGGGAAAATAGCTTAAAGGCCTTCCCATCTTTCTCATATAATGCAAATACCAGCTGTATGGTTTCTCCTATTATCCCTAAATCCTAATTAAAAATATCATAGTCAGACTTTAACTTCAACAGCAAAATTGTAGGTATTTCTCAAGGTGTAAGTATTTAGTTACAACTCCTAGATGGATGAATGACTGTCTAATTTGTGGAGTGTAAGTCTCTTTCCAAATTTTATCATAAGTAAATAAATTCCCAAATGTGCAATAATCTTGATTGGGTAGATACAACCCTGAGTTTATCTTACTTCCATCTTGTCCTTTAGTCTCCATTCAGCGGTGTAACCCTTTAACTCTAGGGAGTTAGATGTATTAGCCAGAAAATCAGATTTCAGTCTCCAAGACTGATGCCACTGAACTCTCCTCTCTTCTTTTGGACGCTGCAGGGAGTGTGGAGAAAATGGTCACTAAATGCTTTACTTTGGGGACTTCCCTGGAGGTCCAGTGGTTAAGACACCAAACTTCTACTGCAGGGAGTGTGGGTTTGATCCCTGGCCTGGGAACTAAGATCCTGCATGCCACATGGTACAGCCAAAATATTTCTAAAAAAAGAAAAGAACTAATGCTTTACTTTGTTCCCTTAAATAGTATTTATCTTGCATTGCTAACTCGGCATAGATAGTGGTAAATATGCATATTTTTTTTTATCATAGTCCCACAGAACCATGAGAGGTGGTTAATAAAAATGCAAGGCACAGGTGTGAGTTGAGATTTGTGCTGTAGGACATTGCTCCTTCAAATGTGAAAAGCAGAATCATGGGTTTTAATATGATGCTTTTGCACAAATATCTAATTCAGATGACCTAGATTTTTTTTTAAAAGAAATGCAGATATGTGACTTGAAGTGCTTATACGCCATGTACCATGTTTGTAGAATCTCTCTGGTTTGCTGGTTGAATCCCTGATGGATCAGATAGTAAAGAATCTGCCTGCAATGCAGGAGATCTGGGTTTACCAGGTTGAAATTAAGAAGCCTTCTTGGGAAAGCTGAACTGTGAGGTATCTTTTGCAGTAGAGTATCTGGGAATTTGATTTTTCCTGGTGAGAAAAAGACTGAAAGCTAGGCAAGGTCATAAAAAAGAAATACTTTCATAATCACAATATTGCAAAATCTTTTGACTCAAAGTAACACTGAGACTCTAGTTCCAAATGTGCTGTAGCTATGAGGAAAGTAAATATTTCCAACTCTATCTTTTGAATATTTTGAAGACAAAAAATCAAGGAAAGAATTAACTCTTGTGTGTGATATTAGCATCTCATTTCTGGAGAGATTCTGTCTGTTAATATGAATCATAATAAGATGATTTGTCAGTAGATACATGCAAAACTTTTTATTCAAACCTCAGTATTTATTTGCATATAAAGTGGCACATTTATACTGAACAATAACTAGCCCTGAAGGAGTGATATTTAATAGGAGAATATAATTATCCCAAGCAGGCCATAAACATTTTCTTTAGAGCAATGGCTACAGTTTAAGATCAGCTCATAATCACTCATGTAAAGTACCAGGCTATTACAAAACTGAGCTAGAGAAAAATTTAAGCAAGAAAAATATGGTGGTTCCATTTGAATAAAATATCTATTTTCACTTATCTACTATTTTAGGAGTTGTAAACATAAAGGTCAATGAGCTATTAAATTTTTATTTTGGATTCTCTGTGATGATCTCAAACAATTATTTTAAGTACAAATGTTAAGAAGTGTAAGTATTTTATTCTATACCATGTTAACCATCCAGAATAACTTTGTTTTTCAGCTACAATGATGGCATTATATGGAAACTAGTTACAATATATCTAGTTAATGACTCGGGTCTTTTGAAGTGGTCTCTTCAGGATGTCTTATCAGATGCCTTATTTATCAGTACCTTGGCACTATTTTTTTTATTTTTGTATTTTTTTCTGATTAACTTTTCCCTGTTAATTTTTTAAGGAAATTATTTGATTTACAATGATATGGTAGTTTCAGGTGTACAACAAATTTAGATATATATATATATATATATATGCATGTGTGTGTGTGTGTGTGTGTGTGTATATATATAATCTTTATATATATATATATACAGATATAGTTTTTTTCAGTATAGGTTATTAGAAGATATTGAACATAGTTCCCTGTGTTATACTCTAGGTCCTTGTGGGTTATCTCTTTTATATATAGTAATGTGCATATGCTAATCCCAAGCTCCTGATTTATCCTTCCTCCTGACATCGTTGCTCTTTCTACTGAGCATTTTTTTCTGAGATTTTTGGATGTTTTCTAAACAGCTACCATGTCTCAATATGTTACAAGTTATACATGGTCTTGCAAACAAACTAGAAAAAATAGAAACTCGCTTATTTTACCCCATCCTCCTCATTTTGGTAGAGGTGTTATTTTATTAGGAATCAGAAGGCCTGCATTATTGACGTGGCTTATATCATTAATAAGATGGAAGACAATTGAGTTCTCTTCTATAGAACTTTTTTTTAATATATATTAGGTGATGCATTTGACCACTACTGAGCATTTGTCCCACTACTGGGGACCTTGTCCCTTAACCCAAGATGGTGTGTGGTGATAACATTAAGGAAGTGTGTAGACAAGAAGCAGTGAAGTGAGGACACTGAGGTGGAGAAGGGAGTCTGAACAAGTAATGAAGGGGCCTGGAGTCAGTCTTACAGAGGAAAAGGAAGAAGAATTGAATCATTGATGAGATGTGAGAATAGTCATAGCCAATGCCTTTAGGTTGGTTACCTTGTCTGCTGGCTTTCAGAGAGAACTGTACTGAGAAGCCAGGGGAAGGGATAAACGTGGGAAATCTGGATTGGATGGTCTATAAGATGCCTTCGAGCCTTGAAAACTGTAGGAATGTTTTCTCTCTTAAGGCTGTTGGATAATAATCTAGCTTGTTCCTTCTGCAAATGCTTCATGCCAATTGGTAACAACAGGACAGAAGTTAGGTTTTAGATTTTCAGACTGATTTTATGAGGCCTAAATACTAATACTCTTTTTCTTTTCTTCCTTATCAAAGTTCATATCCTTTAAGTTTGTAAATAACTGCATTCTAATTGAGGATTCAGTGTCCTCCACTCAGTCCAAGTTTGTTTGAATAAGGCCCAAAGTTTCTTTCAATGCTGGTCTACTCAGAGCCTTGGTATGGTCTTCTGTTTCTAACAAGATAAACTTGTTTGTTTGGCAAAAAGCTGTGGAGTCACAAGACAGGCAGCTGACTATAAATGTTTCTTTTTGGCTTTTCTTTGGCCAACATCTGGACAACTCATTTTGAGCCAATTTCCCAGCATATGTTCTGGAAATTTAATATCAGTTGACAATGGGAAGTGAATTTGGCTAGTCTAAAAATGGCCTCGTTTTGGCCCCCAAGTCAGTGGGATTTCTGGCCAGAGTCTTATTCTGTAGGCATGTCCCTGAGTTTTAGCAGTCTGTGTCAGTCACTGGCAGGCCCATCTGATCAGATCATTCTCTGAAGGGGAACGAATACCTTTTGCATGTGCAGAGAGCAACTACCCTTGTCCTTTTACACACAGCCACTCAGCAGTCCCAGAGTCATGAGGGTAGCATTGCCACCACCAGGGTGCTACCAATGTCCTTGCCATACTGATGTGGCCACAGTCAGGAAGCCAGTCATCAGCATGTGCTTGGGTTCATCTTAACCTTTCCTCCTCCTCCTGGGCCTCTGCTTCACTCACTTGCAACAGGTTTGCTGCTCATCTGTGGCTTGTAACCTATATCAGACTGTGTTTGGGACAGCTCTTGCCTTGGGAATGGTCACACCTCATCCATCCATCTATCCATCCACCCATCCCTCCCTGTCTGCCATCCATGTATTGAGTTGAGATGTTTTTATTGAGCACCTACTGTGTATCAGATATACATCAGATACTCCCTAGTGCTCAGTGTTAGGGAGACAGCAGGGACAGAACAAACAAACATCCCTGCCCTCTGGGAGCTTCCTTTCTAGTGTAGAAGACAGATTATAAAGAAAATGTGTAGCAGGTGATGAGTGCTGAGAGATATGAAAGAAAAAGCAGGGATAAGATACAGTGTGCTGACCTTGTGGACTAGGGAAGACTCTCCTTGGAGGAAAGATCTGAAGGGGAGGAGATGTGCCAGAAAGAATCCAAGAAAAAGGGCAGGTTTTGAGGTGCCATCTCCACTCCAGAAGTGTGTCGTGTGTTACCCCATGGATTATGGGAAGCCTTGGAGGAAATTGAGTAGGAGAGTGACCTAATATGACTTACATTTTAACAGCATCATTCTGGCTGTTCAGAAAGGCAGGGGCAGAAGCAGGAGACTCATTTGGAGCCTGATGTAATAATATGGGTGGATCAGAATGTAGTAGCTGATATGGTGGGGAGTGGCAGGATTCTGAACATATTTTGAAGAGAAAGCAGACAAACTTTCATGATGGATGTGATGTAGGAAGAGAAAGGGTAGAGTCCAAGAAGATGCCAAGTCTGGCCTGGGTCATGGCCAGGATAGCATTGCTTGTCTGACGTGGAGAGGTTGAGGGGAGTAGGTGGAAGAGGCTGAGTCAGGTGTAGAGCACCAAGTCCTCACTGTGTGTCTTTCATGAAGCAAGACAATCATCTTAGACATGGGATATACTTGAAACAGCTTTAGCGAAATAATATTAAGAGTTAACATTTGCCCAATGATGCCTTCACATGAATTTTACAGGGTAGATGATTTTTTGATCATAATTATAATAAATAATTATAGATTTAATTAATAATTTTATGATTATTATAATGATATAATTATGCTTATATAATTAACTATATAGTTGTAATAATAATTAGCTAAATTATATAGTTATAATGGTTATAATTGTTATTATATGTAGATGAGTTTATTATTAGTATCATAACTACTACTACTACTACTATTATAGAAGAAGAAAAAAATAAGACTTAAAGAAGTTAAATTAATAGCATAAAGTTCCTCAGCTAATGGGTACCAAGTTTTAAACTTGGGACTTTCTCTCACTCACTAAAGCTGGGTTTTAAGTGGTTAAATGAGCCACACAGGCAGCAGCCTACAAAAGAAATGCAAGTGACTTTCACTTTTATTTTTATTCCTAAAGCCATCAAGCACTTGCTTTTGTTGCCCCTGGAGCTGTCAGCTGAGCTTGTTTCTGTTCAATCCATAGCTTTGAAATAACCGCCTTCTGTGTAGCAAGTTTCATGCTGGTTCTGGGGGTTGCTGTTGTGTCATCACGAGTATGCCGCCTGTCTTCTTACAAGTTACTCTTTACTTATAGAAACAAAGATGAAATTACAACTGTGCTAAGTGGTTCAGTGGAGAGGTCCAGGGAGTGGTGAGGATATTTAATGGAGGAATGTGACAGTCTGGGGAAGGAGTGATGAGTTAGCTGAACCAAGGCAAGTAGGAGTTAATTAGGCAAAGGGTGGTGGAAAGGGTAAGTCATTCCAGGCAGAAAGGACATGTGCAAGGGTCCTGAGGCAGGAAGAAACATTGCACATCCTGCATCCCATCCCAGGATCTTAAAGAAAGTCTGTGCCAATGGCTAACAAACATGTGAAAAGATGCTCAACATCACTCATTATCAGAGGAATGCAAATCAAAAGCACAATGAATTACCATCTCACACCAGTCAGAATGTCTGCTATCAAAAAGTCTACAAACAATAAATTCTGGAGAGGATACGGAGAAAAGAGAACCCTCTTACACTGTTGGTGGGAATGCAAACTAGTACAGCCACTATGGAGAACAGTGTGGAGATTCCTTAAAAAACTGGAAATAGAACTGCCATACGACCCAGCAATCACACTGCTGGGCATACACACCAAGGAAACCAGAATTGAAAGAGACACTTGTACCCAATGTTCATTGCAGTACTGTTTACAATAGCCAGGATGTGGAAGCAACCTAGATGTCCATCAGCAGATGAATGGATAAGAAATCTGTGGTACATATACACATGGAATATTACTCAGCTATTAAAAAGAATGCATTTGAATCAGTTCTAAAGAAGTGGATGAAACTGGAGCCTATTATAGAGAGTGAAGTAAGCCAGAAAGAAAAACAACAATACAGTATACTAACGCATATATATGGAATTTAGAAAGATGGTAATGATGACCCTATATGTGAGATAGCAAAAGAGACACAGATGTAAAGAAAAGACTTTTGGACTCTGGGAGAAGGTGAGAGTGGGATGATTTGAGAGAATAGCATTGAAACATGTATATTATCATATGTGAAATAGATCACCAGTCCAGGTTTGATGCGTGAGACAGGGTGCTCAGGGCTGGTGCACTGGGATGACCCTGAGGGAAAGGATGGGGAGGGAGGTGGGAGGAGGGTTCAGGATGTGGAACACATGTACACCCATGGCTGATTCATGTAAATGTAAGGCAAAAACCACTACAATATTGTGACGCAATTAGCCTCCAATTAAAATAAATAAATTAATTTTTTAAAGAAAAATCACAGATAGGTTTCTAAGTTAAAAATTCTCTTTTGTAAAAGAACTACAAGGGACAATAAAGTGGTGTCTATTTTTTAGGTAGAGCAGCTTTTGATGTGGGTTGAGAAAACTTTGTTTTCCTTTGGAATGTAATCTCAAGGGGAAAAACAATGCCTGGTTGCAGCTCAACAAAGATGAATGAGTGGCTTCCAAATCCATTCATCACCCAGGACCTTACAGAAAAATATTCCTGAGTCAATAAAATGTGGAAAAATTATGACAGTTATGATCCTATTGGAAATTTGAACACTGACTGCATATTTGATAATATTAAGTAATTATTGTTGTTTTAGGAATAATGGTGATACTGTGATAAAGTTTTTAAACATCCATACTAAAATATTACAGATACAGTCATTTCTGGGATTTCCTTTAGTGTATTACTGGGGAGAATAAAATGTAATGGGAGAAAAATAAATAAAACAAGATTGGCCATGAGTCAACAGCTAAAAATAATAATAGTAAAATCGAGAGTCAAAAAAAAGTAGCAAATATAACAAAGTTGATTTATGTGTTTTAAACATATACATAATGATATCATATAAGAGTATCATTTTGAGCTTACTAACAATGAACACTAGTTTCTAAAATTTATCCTTGCTGCTTTGCTTTTTTCTTTTGCTATGTTCAGTTCAGTTCAGTCGCTCAGTTGTGTCAGACTCTTTGTGACCCCATGAATTGCAGCACGCCAGACCACCCTGTCCATCACCAACTCCCAGAGTCTACAAACCCTTGTCCATTGAGTCGGTGATGCCATTCAGCCACCTCATCCTCTGTCATCCCCTTCTCCTCCTGCCCCCAATCCTTCCCAGCATTAGGGTCTTTTCCAGTGAGTCAACTCTTCACATGAGGTGGCCAAAGCACTGGAGTTTCAGCTTCAACATCAGTCATTCCAATGAACACCCAGGACTGATCTCCTTTAGGATGGACTGGTTGGATCTCCTTGTAGATCAAGGGACTCTCAAGAGTCTTCTCGAACACCACAGTTCAAAAGCATCAATTCTTCGGTGCTCAGCTTCCTTCACCGTCCAACTCTCACATCCATACATGACCACTGGAAAAGTCGTAGCCTTGACTAGATGGACTTTTGTTGGTAAAGTAATGTATCTACTTTTAATTATGCTGTCTAGGTTGGTCATAACTTTCCTTGCAAGGAGTGAGTGTCTTTTAATTTCATGGTTGCAATCACCATCTGCAGTGATTTTGGAGCCCCCAAAAATAAAGCCTGACACTGTTTCCACTCTTTCCCCATCTATTTCCCATGAAGTGATGGGACTGGGTGCCATGATCTTAGTTTTCTGAATGTTGAGCTTTAAGCCACATTTGTACTCTCCTCTTTCACTTTCATCAAGAGGCTTTTTCGTTCCTCTTCACTTTCTGCTATAAGGGTGGTGTCGTCTGCATATCTGAGGTTATTGATATTTCTCCCAGCAATCTTGATTCCATCTTGTGCTTCTTCCAGCCCAGCATTTCTCATGATGTCCTCTGCATGTCAGTTAAATAAGCAGGTTGACACTATACAACCTTGACATACTCTTTTTCCTATTTGGAACCAGTATGTTGTTCCATGTCCAGTTCTAACTGTTACTTCCTACCTGCATAGATGTTTCTCAAGAGACAGGTCAGATGGTCTGGTATTCCCATCTCTTTCACAGTTTTCCACAGATTATTGTGATCCACACAGTCAAAGGCTTTGTCATAGTCAATAAAGCAGAAAGAGATATTTTTCTGGAACTCTCTTGCTTTTTCAATGATCCAGAAGATGTTGTCAATTTGATCTCTGGTTCCTCTGCCTTTTCTAAAACCAGCTTGAACATCTGAAAGTTCACGGTTCACATAATGCTGAAGCCTGGCTTGGAGAATTTTGAGCATCATTTTACTAGCGTGTGAGATGAGTGCAATTGTGTGGTAGTTTGAGGATTCTTTGGCATTGCCTTTCTTTGGGATTAGAATGAAAACTGACCTTTTCCAGTCCTGTGGCCACTGCTGAGTTTTCCAAATTTTCTGGCATATTGAGGGCAGTACTTTCACATCCATACATGACCTTTCAGGATTTGAAATAGCTCAACTGGAATTCCATCCCTCCACTAGCTTTGTTTGTAGTTATGCTTCCTAAGGCCCACTTGACTTCACATTCCAGGATGTCTGGCTCTAGGTGAGTGATCACACCATGGTGAATATCTGAGTCATGAAGATCTTTTTTGTATAGTTCTTCTATGTATTCTTGTCACCTCTTCTTAATATCTTCTGCTTCTATTAGGTCCATACCATTTCTACCCTTTATCAAGTCCATCTTTGCATGAAATGTTCCCTTGGTACCTCTAATTTTCTTGAAGAGATCTCTAGTCTTTTCCATTCTGTTGTTTTCCTCTATTTCTTTGCTTTGATCGCTGAGGAAGGCTTTCTTATCTCTCCTTGCTCTTCTTTGGAACTCTGCATTCAAATGAACATATCTTTCCTTTTCTCCTTTTCTTTTTTCTTCTTTTCTTTTCACAGCTATTTGTAAGGCCTCCTCAGACAGACATTTTGCTTTTTCGAGTTTATTTTTCTAGGGGATGTTCTTGATCCCTGTCTCATGTACAGTGTCATGAACCTCCGTCCACAGTTCATCAGGCACTCTGTATATCAGATCTAGTCCCTTAAATCTATTTCTCATTTCCACTGTATAATAAGGGATTTGATTTAGGTCATACTTGAATGGTCTAGTGGTTTTCCCTACTTTCTTCAATTTAAGTCTGAAT
Source organism: Antilocapra americana (assembly GCA_007570785.1). Taxonomy (NCBI): domain Eukaryota; kingdom Metazoa; phylum Chordata; class Mammalia; order Artiodactyla; family Antilocapridae; genus Antilocapra; species Antilocapra americana. The sequence continues at coordinate 9,913,873 of ML660200.1, read as the reverse complement.
TTGGCAATAAGCTCATGATCTGAGCCAGAGTCAGCTCCTGGTCTTGTTTTTGCTGACTGTATAGAGCTTCTCCATCTTTGGCTGCAAAGAATATAATCAATCTGATTTTGGTGTTGACAATTTGGTGATGTCCATGTGTAGAGTCTTCTCTTGTGTTGTTGGAAGAGGGTGTTTGCTATGACCAGTGTGTTCTCCTGGCAAAACTCTGTTAGCCTTTGCCATGCTTCATTCTGTACTCCAAGGCCAAATTTGCCTATTATTCCGGGTGTTTCCTGACTTCCTCCTTTTGCATTCCAGTCCCCTATAATGAAAAGGCCATCATTTTTGGGTGTTGGTTCTAAAAGATCTTGTAGGTCTTCATAGAACCATCCAGCTTCAGCTTCTTCAGCATTCCTGTTCGGGGTGTGGACTTGGATTACCGTGATACTGAATGGTTTGCCTTGGAAACGAACAGAGATCATTCTGTCATTTTTGAGATTGCATCCAAGTGCTGCATTTCAGACTCTTTTGTTGACCATGATGGCTACTCCATTTTTTCTAAGGGATTCCTGCCCACAATAATAGATATAATGGATATACCCCTCATCTAACGTAAGGAGCAGCAGCTGCACTTTGCTGGAGCAGCCGTGCAGACATACACCACGTCCCATTAAGAGAAACCCAAGCAAGAGGGTAAGTGTTGCGAAAGGGCATCAGAGGTCAGACTTACTGAAACCATAATCACAGAACACTAGCCAATCTGATCACATGGACCACAGCCTTGTCTAACTCAATGAAACTAAGCCATACCATATGAGGCCACCCAAGATGGAAGGGTCATGGTGGAGAGGTCTGACAGAATGTGGTCCACTGGAGAAGGGACTGGCAAACCACATCAGTATTCTTGCCTTGAGAACCCCATGAGCAGTATGAAAAAGCAAAAAGATAGGACACTAAAAGATGAACTCCCCAGGTCGGTAAGTACCCAATATGCTACTGGAGATCAGTGGAGAAATAATTCCAGAAAGAATGAAGGGATGGAGCCAAAGCAAAAACCATAGCCAATTATAGATGTGACTGATGATAAAAGCAAGGTGCAGTGTTATAAAGAGCAATGTTGCATAGGAACCTGGAATGTTAGGTCCATGAATCAAGGCAAATTGGAAGTGGTCAAACAAGAGGTGGCAAGAGTGAACGTTGACATTCTAGGAATCAGCCAACTAAAATGGACTGGAATGGGTGAATTTAACTCAGATGACCATTATGTCTACTGTTGCTGTGTAGCAGTCCATTATTAAGTGTATACATGTAAATACATACATATATTTCATTGTTTAAAAAAAAAAAAGAAAGAAAGAAAGTCTGTGCCACAGGGCCTCAATAGCAAGGAGTGGTGTGATGCAAAACAAAAGTTAGAGGTCTCTAGGCAGGGTCAAACATGGAGAGCTCATTGTGGGTGACCAAGTAATTTGTCATCCAAAGCAACTCTTTTCAGAGTACTCAAATGTTAAATGGGGTAGTTCATTGGTACTCTGTGTGAGAACAAATTCTGTCCTGGCCAGACTAGACTATCAGACACACTATGAGCCAGCTTAAGGATTTCAGTCCTGTTGTAAGAGTTGATGGGAAGTAATTAACAGGTTTAGCAAAATGGAAAATGTTGGCATAGTCACATTTCCATTGTAAAAGATCACTCTGGGTTTAGTGAAAGCATTGTACCAGCATAGATTTCCTAGATGTTATGTTTATGGTTATGTAAAATGTTATATTGGGAAAGCTAAGTAAAGGGTACAGGAAACTCTGTGTTTTAATTTTGTAACTTCTTTTGAGTCTAAAGTTATACCTACTCTATAGCAGAGGGAATTCTACTCAATACTCTGTAATGGCCTACATGGGAAAAGAATCTAAAAAAGAGTTGATATATACATATGTATAACTGATTCACTTTGCTGTACTCCTAAAACAAACACAGCATTGTAAATCAACTGTATGCCAATAAAAATCTTTTTAAAAGAATCCAGCATATAAAGGGAAAAAGAAAAAAGCAAAATGAAAAAATAAATATTAAATTAACTCTGGTTTCAGAGACCAGATAAGAGATGGACCGGTTGGAAACACAAAATTCAGAGATATGGCTAGTTCTAGATATAGGCTAGGCAGGAGTTGACGATAAAGCAGCATGGTGGTGCTGAAAAGAGATAGTTAAGATACAGAGCCAACAGTCTCCTCTGGACATTGTATTTCTTTACGCTCTCTGACATGTCCCACCAAAGAGGATCCCTGGAAGAGAAGACAGGGGGCACTGGGGCTCCCCTTCTAACACACAACTTCCCTCCTGTTAACTGCAAACTCTCCTCTTCTCAGGCGGTCCCTGAAGTGGCAGGAAAAAGCAAATTCTTTCATTCATACTATCATCATCTCTTCTTTCTAGGGAAACAAAATGACATTTCGCTAAACTGAAGGCCACAGAATAGGAATTATAATGTTTGAACTTACCACAAACAAATAATTAAAATATACTTCCCTTTCTTTTTGTGGACAGAGAGAAGGCAATAAAAAGGAAAGAGTTGACAGGACATTTTTAACTTAAGGCGAGGTCAAGAAGGATGTGTGCTCAAAATAAACTGCTTTTGGGGAAAAAAAAAGTGCTTGAGAGTTATTTTTGGGAGAGAATATCTTTTTATTACTCCAATACCAGAAGACTTCTAAAAAATATGTTAGTATTTACTTACTTTTCCATATTTACTTGCATGGATTTGGGGGTTTTCTAAACTTCAGTTCCTCTTTGTTATGTCTTCTTATTTCTTGTAACTCCTTCCCATTTAGGCAGAAGCTTATAGTGTTGATAAATTGCCTTTATTGGATATTGAACCTTGTTCATTAACCATCAGCAGGAAATTGTTTTCAGTAGCATGGGTGGCAGGAATCAGAAAGAAAAGGAGATTCCTTTGTTTTAGTAGTGTTAGAAAGTGTATTTCCTGTGGTCAAGTGCATACAAATTTCAGTATGATATTTGCATGCCGGTTAGTGGTACCTCAGTGCCAGTAATGGGCATTTGAGGGTGTAGGGAAGTGGTGAAACTGGCATGGCATCACTATAACATCGTCTTCATAGTTTCCAAGAAGTATTTCCACCTAAAATTAAGATGCAGATTTTGTGTTTTGTTATATTAGATAAATGGGTAAAATAAATGGATAGAAGTTTAAATATTGAAATGATCTGTAAACAATATTGTCCAAGTAAAACTTTATGTAAGAATAGCCATTTACTTGTGAGCTAGGTTGCTTCAGTTGTGTCTGACTCTTTGTGCCTCTATGGACTGTAGCCTGCCAGGCTCCTCTGTCCATGGGATTCTCCACGCAAGAATGCTGGAGTGGGTTGCCATGCCCTTCTCCAGGGGATCTTTCCAATTCAGGGATCAAACCCACATCTCTTATGTCTCCTGCATTGGCAGGTGGGTTCTTTACTGTTAGCGTCATCTAGGAACCCCTAGCCTCTTGCTTATTAAATGGTTGTATTCTAGAAGTCACTTATTTGAAACATGGAATTTTTTTCAGCTTTATTGGGGTATAACTGGCAAAGCAAAATTGTATGTACGTATTTATTTTGGTGAGAACACTTAAGATTTCTCATCTTAGCAGATTTTAGGGAAATCCTGCCATTTGCAACAACATGGATGAACTGGGAGGACAATACGCTAAGTGAAATAAACCAGACATAGAAAGACAAACACTTTGTGATTCAACTTATATGTGGAACTTAAAAAAAAAATCAACTTCACATTCTAAAAAATCTTCCCCAGGATTTTCCAGCACCCTGGATGACTTCACTTACTTCACTTCCTTGATCCCAGGTCATGGTTTGCTTTACTTCATCTCAGCTCCCATGTCACATCCTGAACCACCTTCAAAGTCACACTGCAAGCATCCTACTCCCTGACCACAACCCCTCCCTTCTCAGATGACTTTGGCAAGTACCCTCCACTTTATCAAGGCCTTCAGGCCTCTGATTCTATCACTGCCTCTCCTGTCTGTTTTTTTCCTAATTTAATTCCTTTCAAAATAGATCCATACTGTCACCAAACAAATCAGAATGGCTTCAGGATGTGGTTGCTTGGGGTGTGGTTTGGGTGTTAATATTTTTCAAAGCTCCTTGGTAATTAGAATCTGTAGCTGGGGTGAGAACCATTGCTCCCCCTCTGAATATCAAAACATTCAGTTTTCTAGTTACTGCTGCTGCTAAGTCTCTTCAGTCGTTTCCAACTCTGTGCGACCCCATAGATGGCAGCCCACCAGGCTCCACCGTTCCTGGGATTCTCCAGGCAAGAACACTGGAGTGGCTTGCCATTTCCTTTTCCAATGCATGAAAGTGAAAAGTGAAAGTGAAGGCGCTCAGACGTGTCCGACTCTGTGCGACCCCATAGATGGCAGCCTACCAGGCTCCTCCATCCATTGGAGTTTCCAGGCAAGACAACTGGAGTGGGGTGCCATTGCCTTCTCCATTTTCTAGTTAAGTTATGGATAAATCTCTTTTAGTTCATTGATAAGTATTAAGGTAGACTTTATAACAGGATTATTTTGGAAGTAGCTATAGCTTCAGGAACATGGAGAGATTAACAGGGGACAGATTATTGGTCTGTGCTTCATACATGTGTGCGTGCTAAGTCTCTTCAGTTGTGTCCAGCTCTTTGCAACTCTGTGGACTATAGCCCACCAGGCCCCTCTGTCCATGGGATTCTTCAGGCAAGAATACTGGAGTGGGTTGAAATGCCCTCCTCCAGGGGATCTTCCTGACCCATGGATCAAACCCACATCTCTTGCATCTCCTGCATTGGCTGGCAGGTTCTTGGTCACTATTGCCACCTGGGAAGCCTGCATCTCCCTGCAAAATGTTGCCTCCCTACCAGAGTTTCCTTAAAGACTGAGTCTGTCATTAAGCTCTAAGACAGTGGTTTTCAAATGATGCTCCAGTGGCATAAGCAAGATCATCATCATAGTTGGATGACTTCCAAATTTGTATGTTCATTCCTGACCTCCCCCAAGCTGTAGACTTTTATATATCCTACTACCTACCTGATATCTCCACTTGCATGTCATAACTCTCACCTAAAATGACCCAAACTGAACTCCTGATTTTCCCCTCTACACCTATTCTTACCTCAGTATTCTCCATCTAAGCTATGGTGCCACCTAGTAGCTAATTCACTTATTCATCTAAGAGCTATGCTTATTAAGAAATTCTTGAGATGACCTTTGACTCATCACTTACCCTCTCTCATCCAGTCCATCAGGGACTTCTGATAGTACAGCCACTATGGAAAACAGTGTGGAGGTTCCTTAAAAAACTGCAAATAGACCTGCCATATGACCCAGCAATCCCACTGCTGGGCATATACACCGAGGAAACCAGAATTGAAAGAGCCACGTGTACCCCAATGTTCATCGCTGCATTGTTTACAATAGCCAGGACATGGAAGCAACCTAGATGCCCATCAACTGACGAATGGATAAGAAAGCTGTGGTATATATACACAACGGAATATTACTCAGCATTAAAAAAAATACATTTGAATCAGTTCTACTCAGGTGGACGGAACTGGAGCCCATTATCCAGAGTGAAGTAAGCCAGAAAGAAAAACAACAATACAGTATACTAACGCATATATATGGAATTTAGAAAGACAGTAATGAGAACCCAGCATGCGAGACAGCAAAAGGAACGCAGATGTATAGAACAGACTCGTGGACTCTGTGGAAGAGGGCAAGGGTGGGACAATATGGGAGAATGACATTGAAACATGTTAATTATCATATGTGTAATCAATCACCAGCACAGGATTGATGCTCGGGGCTGGTGCATCGAGATTTCCCTGGGGGAGGGAGGAGGGAGGGGGGTTCTGGACGGGGAGCATATGTAAACCCATGGCGATATCATGTCATTTTATGGCAAAACTAATTAAAAAAAAAGAAAAGAAAAGAAAATATATTGGGTTAGCCAAAAAGTTAATTTGGATTTTTAAAACAAGCTAACTTTTTGGCCAACCCAATAAATCAGGTCACAGCTCTGACCTTCTCAGAATTCTTTATTGACTCCCCGTCATAAGCATACATGATTCAGATTCCTTCCAGTGCCAACAAAGCTCATGTGATCTAACCTTTGCCTACCTCTCCTCTCACACCATCCTTTCTGTTCCATAGATAGACAAGATATTTCCTGCCTTAGGTCCCTGTACTGACTTCTTCTCCCCGACCCATCCCCAACTTCCTACTTCATGGCTTCTTTTCTCTTCATTCACATCTCTGCTCAAATGTCATTCACTAAAGAATTTTGATCTCTTCACTTGCCTAAAAGATCAACCATTCCATGCAATACCTGGCCCCTTAACCATGCTTTGTTTCTCCAGGCATGCGTTGGACCTGCCTTGCCCTGCTCTACAGAGCTGACTGTATCCAACATGTTGTCACACTGAATGTAACATCACCTTGATAGTTTGAGGTTACCCAGAGTGGGAGTATTTATACTGTGGCAAAAAGTTACTAGCTTCCCTGATGGCTCAGTGTGTAAAGAATCTGCCTGCAATGCAGGAGACACAGGAGATGCATATTTGATCCCTGGGTCTAGAAGATCACCTGGAAAGGAAATGGCAAGCCACTCCAGTATTGTTGCCTGGGAAATTCCATGGACAGAGGAGCTACATTAAGTGCTCCCTCCCTGAAGCTTTTTGTGAAACATTTATACCACTGCTTCTGACTACCTGAATTCAGATCATAGACTGTGTGTTTGATCTGACTCCAATAGAATTTAAGTTCCGTGAGCACAGGGGCTTATGTTGGACTGCACCCCCAAGGCTGCAAGTCCTATATTTGCCCACCCCACCATGTGAGGCAGAAGGCAGGCAGGACAAGGCAGCCTCACTGGGGGTGGGCTTTGGGGGATGGGAGTGTTACCAGTTATAGGGCAAATTGACCTCAGGTTGGCTTATTAGTTATTAGGGAAACCAGCAGAGAAGCAAGTCCCTTTGATAAACTATCACTAGCTGAGACCTGGGGCAAGTATGTAGGTACATATTGAATAGGTTCTGTGGTTATGTAGGAAGATCAGTCATGTGAGTAGGGTGTAGGTAAAGCAAGGACAGGTCAAGCAGGGGACGTACAGAGAGCAAGGGAATATCCATCTTGGGTGGCCTTAGAGTGACTTTTACATATGGTCACATTTAACTGTCTGTGAGAGTCCCTGGACACAGTTGGCATTTAATTAATCTTCATCAGATGGATGGATGGATGGATGAGTGAAAGTCAGATTTTGGTCATCTCATGCCAATTTTCAGAAATAAATTTTTCAAAGGGAGGGTGCCGGGGTCCAGCCTCGGCGGGTCTGGGGGTCTTGAGGGATGAGTGGCATCGGTGGAAGAACTGAGCTGAGTCGATGTGTGGTGATGGAGCAGTCTCTTTATTGTTGGAGGTTTACAGTTTTTAAACCCAAGAAACACACCCATTTCAAGTCACATATTATTCTATACAATCTTGTTTTCTGCTTAGCATCAACAACTTTAACCCTAAGCTTATTTTCCTTGCAAAAGTCGGATTTCTGAATAATTAGATTTAACATTAGTATGTTTACCATTTGATTGTCTCCAACATACTTTGGATAAGTACATCAATCTAAGTAGAAAGAAACTCCCCAGTAAAGAGTAGGAGGTGTAGTAATCTATTTAAATGTCCCTTATTCCTCCTTTGTCCCCAGGGAAGGGAATCTGCCTTCCCCAATCCCCTGGGGGAAATAAGGTCTGAGGGAATTATCTCAGGATGAATTATTTCTAACTGGGACTGACCTACTGAGATGAGCTTATGTTTAGAGCATAAACAGAACTTCCCAAGAAAAATACCAGGAGGGGCCTTGCCTTGGGATGCCCCAAAGGAAAATCCGCTTTGCAGTTTCTTTCTCAGTCTTGTGCCCCTTGTCATCTGAGTGAGGGGGCATCCTGACGGCTCCCAGCAGGAGGAATTTTTTTTATTTTTGCTCCCTTATAGTTTTCTTAAACTATTGATCTTTGCAATACTTCTCTGAGTGCAGGTAGCACAGGTTCTGTTTTTTCTTTTCTTTTTTTACATGTGATTTTCTTTTGCAAGTATATTGTGTTTGTCATTTCCTACTAATAAGATTTTCCTCTTTTATGTATCTGTCTAAATTAAACATGTCAGTTTTAGTGGGGGGGGAGCATTCTTCAGGGTCACCATGAAACCCAGGAAAATGTACATATTGAATAGTATGTGGATAGGACATCACCCAGCATGTTTGGTGACATAACAAGTTGAATGCATTGTCCCCTATGAACAGCACTTAGTTCAGTGCAGTGCTCTGTGCCAAGGGTAAGGAGGACAGTCATTAACACAGAATGTCCATCAATCACCACACCTACATCTGTGATACCTCACCTCAGAGGATTTGTGTCTCTAATTTTCATTGAATGAACCTTTGCCTTTATACCTGGGAAGAAGGAATCAAGAGAGTTTAGATCTGGTGAGCCTACAGCCCATGTTACAGGGTTACTTCCTCCCATCTTGTTTGGAGATGATCTTCTCATCCATCTCTCACTGTTCTGATGTAAAGAGATGGTGCACCAGCCTGTGGGAACTGCTCTGGTGACCTTCTCCTAGCTTGTCAAAAGGAGACACTGATTAATCACAAAATGGTGACATCTATCCAAATGTCCCCTATGTTTTCAGGCTCTGAATTTGCCTGAATCAAGAACACAGTGACCTCTGGGTGTTTTGGGGTCTGAGCACATTAAAGAACCCTTTTCCTAAAAGAGGTACACTGGGAGATGCAGGAGTGAAAGGATCCTCCCTGGCATGCACAGTGCAGACTCGGTGGGAGGGTGGGGAACATTGTTGACAATAATCCTTAAACTGCTAGGCACTTCTCAAAGGACAAATTCTCTTTGCACAAAGTATATGATCATAAGGCTGAATGAGGACAGACATCCAGAGTATCCAGAGCCTCCTGAGTCTGGCTCGCACAGCCAGTTCTGGGAAGGATGAGGAGGATTCCCATGGAAAAGAGTAGTTGGGAGGCAGGATTGTCCCATTGTGTTGGGAGACACAGTGGTCTCCTCCTCATTGACCAAAGCACGTTCTCCTCCCTTTGGGTCTTCAAGGGCAGCATTTGTTACAGTGTGTTCATGCGTCTTCTGCATGACATCATCTGTGATACTAGCTATACTGTAGGTTCCTGGGTCCCACCCTAGGCCTGCTGCATGAAAATCTCAGTACTATTAGTTTTCTTTTCTTCTCCATTTCCTTTCCTGGAAGTCCTTTTAAAAAAAAATAAGCTTAGACTCCTCTATTCTTCCATTCACTAATCATTGCTTCCAGTTACTAGACTGAATCTTATGAAGTTGCCAGTGTGGCTACATTTGAGCAGCAAAGTTAGCAATTGAATGTAATCCTAAATCATGCTAAATTCCAGGCCCTGTCCCAGGTGCTGGAAATGCAAAAACAAAATAATCTTTGACCTCAAAGCAACGATCCCCAACTTTTTGGCAGGGGATCAATTTTGTGGAAGACAATTTTTTCATGGATAAAGGATATGGTTTTGGGTTTCACCTGGCTCTCACCTCCCACTGTGCTGTAAGGCTCAAAGACTTCACTTTGTGGGTAGAGAAAGACAGAGACGAAGAGATAATCTAGTGTAGTTATATGTGCAGGTGCTGTTCTACTTAGCTGTTGGTAATTTTAAAATGACATTTAAGTACATGTATTCTGAGATATAGATAATTTTTAAATTATTTAGGTAAAGTCTCAGATGAGAGATTGAGAATAGATTATTAAGGGAAGTTAACATGGTACTCGTTGCATTTGATGTTAAGAAGAAATTCCTATCAAGAGAGGGATAATTTTTGGTGATGGGAACCCAATGATGGGAAGGATAAGAATATCAAGATCACCTGAGAGTCTTTTCTTGAGTTACATATTTCTCATCTCATGACAACATGTGCTATTTTCCTCTAAGAAAGAGAGCTCATTCCTCCACCCCACTTAGAAGTACTGCCTGAGGGAATTAGTGAGGAGAGTGAGTCATAGCCTTCAGGTTTGTGCATACAGAGAAATATATTGAGAACAACTCTCACTTCCAGAGTGACAAGTCAGAGGTCAGTGTTGGATTTGACCTAGTTGGTCATTATTTCTTGTGTTGTTATAGTTTGACATTTTTACCACTACACATAGACTCTAATAAATGCCTCTTTTATGGAATAAATGAACATGATTATAGGAGATAACCAGAAATAGATTTGAGCCAGTGATCTTCATAATTTCATCTAGAAGTGGATAGCAATTAATGGAGTTGACAAGAGTTTTTGGGGGGGGGACTGTGAATATTTAGAGTGGTTTGGATGAAGTATGAGACATGAACATGTCTAAATAAAATTACCTTAATGATGTTCCTTGGGAAGTCTAGGAACAGTGATGCCCCTGAAGAGGTGAGTCAGCTGAGTCATAAAGCAAATAGGAATGCACCAAGGCATAAGCAGTGGGAAATGTAAGTGTTAGAATGCCTGCTCCTTCTCCAAATGTACTTTTAAGATCCAGATTTATCCCATTCTTCTGAAAAGCAATCTGTCTACTCCAGCACACCATCTCTGAATTCTTAGACCCTTCACCATTTTATATCACTCAAGTGATGTTTATTAAGATCTATTGTTACAGATCAGTTACTCCCTCTTTCTTGGCTTGTCAGATAGATTGTGAAGCTCTTCTTTTCCCACACTTTGTCAAGGAATATCCAAAGTCACTTTTGTAAGTCAAAGAATTAGATTACATAGAATCCAACTTGATGCAAAATAAAATCTTAATAAATACTTGTAGAATATAGAAAGAAGAGGAAGTAAAGAAGTAAAGTCCTAGCATAGGAAGTAAAGTCCTAGCCCAGAAGTGGGCTAGGACTCCCAGTGACTATAATCCCATGAATTTTTTTGGTAAAACTTAGTTTGGCTAAAGAAAAAGACTTTTGAGCGTCACATGAGGTCTTTGAACCTTCTTTAAGATGAAGAGAATAAGAATTGTTTTTCCTTCCCAAAGTGACAGCTAGAATATATTATCCTCAGTTTTTTAAAAAAGGCACTTACCACCAAACTATTAAAAAAAATTGCTTGTCAGCTTCACACAGTTTTGAGTAAGTTGGTATTTACTGTGATTTGGTATATTTTCAAACACTTGTTCTTTTCATGAAAAGCCAGATTTTGTTTGTGTGTATATGTCTGTCAGCTGATATAATGAAAAAATATAATAATTTGTTGACCAGAGAGTATGTATGTTAAAGGGTAGAAATCGGTGTTTGAGCCCCAGGAAGCTAAAATAACTAGAAGAATGTCCAGCAGTGGAAATGGGATTTGCTGTTAAAACCAAACATTTAAAATTAAAGAGATTCCCAGAATCATAGCTGGTATACACTGACACTTTCCTTTTTTTTTTTTTTTTCCTTCAAATTGTATGGCCTACTTATGGGATGGGACAGAAGAACAAGTATAGGTGAAAGAATATGAAATTAGTATTTTAAATAATAAGCTATTCATTCCCAAATTGGCCATGTGTAACACTTCATCAATTGCTAATTACAAACTGAAGAATCACATTGTCAAGACAAGAGTATCTTTTCCAATCTGGCTCTAGATTTTCTTAATTATCCCCTCTCCCCCACCACACACACATTATTGAGTGGAAGTCTATGTGTCTTGGTAAAAATAAATGAATGGATGCCCTTGAGCAGGCTATGATGTTTGGATAAAATACTGTTACTCCAGCTGTGGTCCTCACAGTCCAGCCCACTTGTCCAATTAGTTCCCCTTCACACGCATAAACATTCTTAAATGTCAAAAGTTAAGGAATTCTTAGTTCTTCCTTATTCTAAAGTCCAGGCCTTCAAAGACCAAAGCAATTCACTGTTTATATGCCTTATTAAAAATAGCTCCGGGGCATGAATTCACAGCCCAGGGGACCTGTTTCATAGACTTTTTTTTCTTCAATGACTTAACCTTGTGTTCTTTTTTAAGATCAAAAGAGGAAAAGTTCCACAAAGTTCTCATTATTTCTAGGAGACTCTCTCTTGTGGCAGAGTTATTTTTATAAATATACACAACTTAACAGTTTTTCTCTGTTGCTAAAGAGACTTAAGGAAGGAGAAATAAACAAAGAAGATGCGTAGTTCATTTCTTAAGAATTTATATTATATTAGTGACTTCAGTTATTTTCCCCTGCATATAATGATAGCAGGAACAGACAGAAAGGGAAGTGTCCTTGTATGTTAAAGCAGCTTATGTGTCAGAGCATCTTTGCTTGCAAAGAAGGAATACACTAAAGTAATGTAGGAATTCATGGGTTCTTGTCTTGATGGCACCACTAAACACTAAATAAATCTTGTGGTTTAGCAAGTCAGTTACTGTCTCTGTTTCCTCACATATCAAACAGTACTTGTTTGTATTACCTTTGCTGAAGACCAAAAAGAATTAATCAGTGATATAGTAATAGGATTTAATGTCTCAGGATGAGAGCTGCATATGAAACTGAGGTACATTATCCAGGTTGCTAGCATTTGAGTCAAGGCCTCCTTTTGTAGCTTACTCTGTTATTAATGAGCTAGAATACAATGACATTCCATGTGCATGCATTCTTTTCCAGGCAGAATTTCATTCTCATTAGTAAGAACTGGTATGTCTTTGTCTCTGAACATGTATTAGTATCTGTAGAGAAGAATATACTATCGCTTTGTGCAGACTTCCCTGCACTATTTCACATCATTCACACCAAGTGCCTGTGAGGAGAAATTGCTACATATTTTTTTAACCAAATTGTTCAATTTAGAAATTTGATTGAAACCAACAAAAGATTCAATAAGCCCATGTAATTCAGGCCCTTTATATGTTCCAAGAATTTTTACTATACCTTGCTAATATTAAATCTAGACTTCTTGAAAATTTAGTTCAAATATTTGGGCTGGACTTCCTGACTCAGGGATTGAACCCAGATCTCCTGCATTGCAGGTGGACGCTTTACTCTCTAAGCCACCAGGGAAGCCCAGATGGAATAGACCATGTTTAAACATATGAGTGTAACACACATCAGTGTTTGTTTATAGTCTAGATTATATGTTACCAACTTTGGGGGTAAGATTTTCTAAGGATGTACATTCTCTGCTCTAGCATGAAATTCTTCCTGAAAATGGTTCATCCTACCCAAGGATGTTGATTAGTGGCATAATGAGTATAGTAGGGACTTCCCTGGTGGTCTAGTCATTAAGATAGTGCACTTCCACTGCAGGGGGCACAGGTTCAATCCCTGGTGGAGGAACTAAGATCCCACATGCCCTGTGGCATGGCCCCCCAAAAAAAAAAAATGAGTTTATTAGTTTGTCCAGGCTGCCATTACAAATTTCCACAGACTGAGTGGCTTAAACAACAGAAATTGGTCTTCTTACAGTTCTAGGGGCTGAAGTCAAGGTGTTGGCATATTTGTTTTCTTCTGAGGTTTCTCTCTTTGGTTTGCAAATGGCCACCTTCCGGCCCTGAGCTCTTACTGTCGTCTTCCTGTTTGTACACGTGTCTGATGTCTCTTTGTGTCCAAATCTCTTCTTCTGATAAGGACACCAATCACAGTGGAATAGGGGCCACTCAAAAGATTTCATTTTCACTCAGTCACCTCTTTGAGGGCCCAGTGATCTCTAGGTACTGGGAGTTGGTGTGAATTTTGGTGGGACACAGTTCAGCTCAAAACAATAAGGAAAATTCTCTCTACATCAGTCTGCTTTGAATCCATTCCTGTAACAGAGACACTGAGCAGAGCATTAATGCAGATCTCCGGTTTACCAACTACCCCTTCCATAAACCTGTATCTTAAACCAAGCTGCCTTGAATGTGAAACATCAAGGAGATGAAAAATCTCAGGTTGATGAAGCCTCCTAAGGCCAGAGTAGTTTAGATGAAGTTCACAGAACACAGCTAAACAATGGCAGAGCCAGGCTTAAAACCCAGGTATGCTGAATATGAACTGAATATGTGAAAATCGCTCAGTTGTGTCTGACTCTTTGTGACCCCATGGACTGAGGCCTGCCAGGCTCCTCTGTTCATGGAATTCTCCAGGCAAGAATATTGAGTGGGTAGCCATTTCCTTCTCCACAGGATCTTCTGAATCCAGGGATAGAACCTAGATCTCTCTCTCACTTTGCCTGTGGATTCTTGACCGTCTGAACCACCAGGGAAGCCCTTGGACTGAACATGCCATGTGGAAAATAAAAACTGTCCATCATGTTGACATAAGATGCATCCCTTACAATAAGGATCCTGCACACTGCACAGCATGGCAAAACAAATTTTTAAATTTTTTTAATTAGATGAATAAAATTAAAATAGAGTTAGACTTTAAATTTACTATTTAAAAGAATGTTATTTGCAGACAAATTGAGAAGGGGGAAAAAATGGATGCCCTAATTAAAAAAAAAAAAAAAGAAGAAGAAGAAGATTGGGTGTAGGAGAGGGGAGCAGAGAGCACAGTTCAAAGGAGGCCTGACTTCAAGTACCGTCACAGAAGTTTGTTGGCTTACGACAAGAACCTCTAAAGGCTCTGACAGTTTTAGTTGTTTGGTATTTATTATAACAATGCCACTCATATTTCTCTAATAGGCACCTGGGTCACGAGGACAAATCAGGTGATGCCGTTTAATGAATGCCTCCTCTGCTCCTAGTGCTGAGAGACCCAGCGGGGCTGTGCTCTGCCTGATGGGAGGCCCACTGCCTGTCACTTTTAGAGATGGAATCAATTTCATCAGCTCTCCCTGAGGCAAAAGAGAAGTTGTTAACCTGAAAAGTATAACCTTTCATTCCACAAATGAGGTATTTCAAGGCCAGAGTGATGGGGAACTTATTCAAATCTTCCAGCTTATCATTAGCTGATCTGAAATTAGGATTCTCACCCTGTCCCACTGAGTGCTTCTCTCTTTCACTTCAATTGACTAGCTCCATTAATATATATGAAACTATTATATGTGTCTTTTCTTCAAACACAGCTTTCATTCTGTGGTTTTTTTTTTTTTTTTTTTTTTTACATTTTCCTCTACAACTCACTATGGTGTAAAAACCAGGGGAGGGCATTCACTTTGGTTTGAAACATTGCTAAGATGATTGTGCCAAAGGGCACAATTATCGTGGAGCTCAATCCTTGTGTTAAGATGTATTTATGTAAACTGTTTGCATTTAGGGGGTTAGTAGAAAGCAGAAAATGTGGACTTTTGAACCAACAGATTTGACTTTGAATCTCAACTTACCCACTGATTGATAGAGCACAAATGACTTTCCTTCTCTGAGCCTCTTTTCTTATCTGAACAGTAACTACCTAGCCAGATAACTATAAGAAATAGAAAAAATATATATGTTTTACTGAGTTTTCTAAAGTATTCTTCAACTTATTTACTCATTTATTTTTGGCTGCTGGGTCTTCGTTGCAGTGTGCGGGCTTTCTCTGGTTGTGGTGAACAGCGGCTACGCTCTGTTGCGGAACACGAGCTTCTCATTGTGGTGGTTCTCTTGTGGGGGATAGGCTCTAGGCACGCAGGCGTCAGTAGTCGCAGCGCACGAACTCTAGAGCATGGGCTTCAGTAGTTGTAGCAATGGGCTTAGTCGCTCCAGAGCCCGTGGAAGCTTTCCAGAGCAGGGACTGAATCCATGTCCTCACTAGTGGCAGACGGACGATGAGGGAAGTCCTGTTTTATTGAGCTTAATGCTGTGTACACCCAAAGTAAATGGGACCTGTCTCTTCCCTACTTTCTCTTCAAACTCTAAGAAAGAATGTCTGGATTAGTAAAAACAAGCTACTGACTTTCCAACCCTCTGTGCTGGTTGAAGGCCTTCATCTCTTCATTCTTGGGAATATCAGATACCTAAGACTATCAAATGGAGGAAATTTTACCTCTTTGAGTGCTAACAGATATAATAATCAGCAATGTCTCAAGAGAAAAATGCCTTGACAAACACCAAATACTATATAAGGCATCTAACCTGAAACCTGACCAGCCGTTCATTTTGCTTTAAGAAATTGTTATCTCAACTTTTCTACTCTGATTAGCTTCTAAAATCAATCTTTTGGAATAGAAATGGAAAATGAACTATCAGCTCTAATTACCTCATTTAGCAAAGTAATTCTTAAAGATAGTAATAATTTTTGTAATTGGCAATTGATTACAATAATAATGGGGAAAATGAATAATTATTTAACCTCAGCTCTTAAGGGATCTTTTTACTACAACACAGAATATGCAAACATTAAGATATGTATGGATAATCAATATATCACTAGACTAAAATTTTTGTGTAAGTTTTTTATGGCTCCTTGTTCTATGCATTTTTATAGAGCAAGTGACAGATTTAAAATAAAGGAGATTTATAGTACAGATAAAATATATATAGGATTAAGGGGCTTTGGGTAATTGCTTTTCTTTCAGTGACACACCCATCTCCCGAGTGCCAAACTGATTTCCAGTTCTCTCTGTACATAAATTATAATAATTATAATATTCACAGTGTGTGTTCTTCCAACTAAAGAAGGAAGAGGTGTAATGGCCCCAGCTAGAGCACCAACTAGTGGTGAATAGGAAAAACTGCTAGCAGTCTAGGAACTAGTGCTGTGCTTAGTGGCTCAGTTGAGTCTGACTCTTGGTGATCTCGTGGACGGTAGCCCGCCAGGCTCCTCTGTCCATGGGGATTCTCCAGGCAAGAATACTGGAGTGGGTTGCTATGGCCTCCTCGCAGGGATCTTCCCAACCCAGGAACTGAACCCAGATCTGCATTGCAAGTGGATTTGGGTTATATTATGTTGGGAAAGTTAATCTGTTTGAATACTATTTTTTTTTTTAGCTTTAAGAGTAAGACAGGAAGAAACTATGACATAGTGATCATAGCTCAGAAAACATGTTGCCTACATTTGAATACTAGCTCCATTGAGGTATTCCACAGATACCTTAAGCTGGGCTAGTTACTCTACCATCCAATGCCTTGGTTTGGGCGCTTGTGAATTGAGGATGATACTTACACCATTCAGCCACATGAAACTTAAGGAACAGACTTTTTGGAAAACACTTAGCATAATGCATGTCACATAATTAGCACCCAGCACGTGTTTGCCATTATTATAGAAGGCAGTGAGCAACTACAAGGTAATGAACATGTGTTTGGGTTTTTCCCTACATCTTTCATTAACAGCAGAGACCCCTTTCAGCCAGGGCTGAAAGAAGCTGTTCTTTCCTACCAATATGAAAAATCTAATATCAGAAAGCTATTTCCTGCATTTACCAGTGTGAGGGGCACCCTAATTCAAGAGTTTTGCTAATTACTTTCTGGCAAGGCATCTGGTGCTCTATGCTTGAATTAGCATGCACAGCTATTTTGCCTTTAATGTACACAACAGCCCTCTTGAACGGAACAGAATGAATGGGGAACAACTTGATAACAAAGTCAGTTCTCTGTGGCTTTGTACATGGAGAATTTCCTTCCTACAATTGAAGGCATTTTTATTTTTATGTACAATAATGTGGAGAAATTATAAAAGGCAATGTAGAGTGACAGAAGCGTGGACTTGGGAACTAGACATTTGTGGGACTGAATCTCCATTCAGCCATTCATTACCTTGTGACCTCAAATAAGTCATTCAATACTTGTGAGCAATCCCTTTAAAATGGGAGTAATAAGAGCTACTTGCTGGGAAGATTCAATAAAATAAATGATGAACATAAGGTGTCTGGTATCTGTCACATGGCATGCCCTTCATGACAGATAATTCTCACCGCCACCACCGAGAGCACTGCTGTGTCAATTCAGTCCTCAAGGGGAATGGTTAACCCTTACACAATGTCAGCTTTACAAGTACTAATGTGTGTGATTTTCTTGAAATCCATATGAAATAAGAATCATCACTGGTATTATACCCATTTTGCAGATAAGGAAATTGATACACAGAGTGCTGAGGACTTAACCAAGGTCAAAGAACCAGTTGTAGAACCAGACTTTGTATCGAAGCAAGATAATTCTAGCATCCATGCTCATAACCACTAAGATAAACTAACTCTCAAGGGATTGGTCATTGACTTTCCTCCCCTGTATCTCCTTTGAATCCCTTCTATAAGACTGGTCACACTATGTGGTACCTGGTTCATATATGTGCATGCCTGTCTGCCTGGGAGGCTACAAGTTACGTCTTGTGCCTATGTCATATTCAGTTCCTCAAGGCACCCAGTTTAGTCCCTCACTATGTATGATGAGTAACAAATAGTATAAAAATTGAGGCAAAGAAGATTTTTAAAACATAAAGTTTGTATACAGTTTTAAAGTTTACTTTCAATTTACAGTTTCTGCAAAATATTGACTATATTCCCTGTATTGTATAATATGACCTTGAGCCTATCTTATACTGAATAGTTTGTACTTCCCTCCCCCACTGCATTGTCCCTTCTCTTTTCCCTCTCTCCACTGGTAACCACTAGTTTGTTCTCTATGAGTTTGCTTCCATTTTGTTGTATTCACTGCTGCTGCTGCTAAGTCACTTCGGTCATGTCTGACTCTGTGCGATCCCATAGACGGAAGCCCAACAGGCTCCACCATCCCTGAGATTCTCCAGGCAAGAACGCTGGAGTGGGTTGCCATTTCCTCCTCCAGTGCATGAAAGTGAAAAGTGAAAATGAAGTCACTCAGTCGTGTCCAACTCTTCGCAACCCCATGGACTGCAGCCTACCAGGCTCCTCTGTCCATGGGATTTTCCAGGCAAGATAGAGTGGGGTGCCATCACCTTCTCCGGTTATATTCACTAGTTTGTTGTATTTTTGAGATTCCACACATAAGTGTATCATACAGTATTTATCTTTCTTTCTTAATTATTTCACTTAGCATAAAGCTCTCAGAGTCCATCTATGTTGCTGCAAATGGCAAAATTTCATTATTTTTTATGGCCAAGTAGTATTTCATTGTGTGTGTGTGTGTGTGTGTGTGTGTGTGTGTCTACAACACACTTTATCCTTTCATCTGTTGATGGACACTTAGATTGATTCCATGTTTTGGCAATTATAAATAATGCTTTGGGGAACATTGGGTGCATGTATCTTTTCAAATGGAATTTCTGGGTCCAATGGTAATTCTAGTTTTAGTTTTCTTGAAACACCTCCCTACGATTTTCCCCAGTGTCTGGGGCAAAGGAGATTTGAAAAGGTTTATCTCTCTGGGCACTCTTGTCTCATGGCATTGAGCAGTGCAGCCTGATTGACTCTCGGAGCTGTTTGAGACAGTTTATGGCAGGTCTGGAAGGAAAATAGTGCATTGCCACCATTCCTGACTCTACTTCTAATTGAATGGCGTGGACAAGGTGACAATGTGTAGCTAAGATAGAGAACTGTTGTGGACATGAACAATCATGTGTATTTCTATGTGGCTTCACTTCCATACTCTTATTTGTTGAGTTCCACAGGGTCATTGAGATGCCTAGTTATGGGAGGAAGGAGAGAACATTGCATTGACATTCATGATAATGCCTTAAGGGCAAAGGGAGCCTCAAACTCAGGCCAAGAGACTCCAGCGTTTGTGCTCTTCCAATGTACCACGTGTTCATCGATAAACTCTACAGACTGCAGGAGCCAGTTTTATCTAAACCAGAAAAGAAAAATATTTGGATCTATATATTATCACCCCTTGCTTTTTTGTCTCAAGCAATGCTGAAATGAATTAACCATCTATCACCTACAAAACTTTTGGAACTGCTAGAGTAATAGAATTTTTACTTTCTGAACTAGCTCTGGGAAGATTGAAATGTAGAGGCTTTGTGTTCATTCTGCTAGAGACTATTAAGGGAAAATTCAGAGATCCAATGGCAAATTTTAGGTTTACAATTAATTATTCTGCAGACAGTTGGCAAGGAGTCCCATTGATGGTAATATTGGGCTGTTACCCAAATTTACCTGTTCAGAAAAAACCCAAATGAACTTTTTAGTCAATCCAATAGAAGCTCCATTTTTTTGTTTATTTTGTTTTGTTCTTACGAGAATTTTCTCTCAAAGGAGAACCATTTAGAGAAGTGTTGTCAAGTGGTCCACCTCTATAGTGATGGATTCCCTCATGAAATGCTCAGCCCAGAACCCAGGGATCTAACCCTGAATTGGGTATTGACATGCTGTCGAATTCTGAGCAGGTCATGGAACCTTCCACCTCAGGGCCCCATCTGTGAAGTGAGAGAAAGATTAGAGTCTTCCCTCAGAAGGAAAAAAAACAATTAACAGAGTAAAAGAAGCACTTCAATTTTGACTCTGGAATTCTAGAGGCCAAGAGTATATGCATGAATATAAATTTCTGTTTACTTTAATCATTAACCTCATAATCCCTAAAACTTTTTAAAGTTATGTACAGTGGAAGCGTTTTCTAAAATGTTCAATTCTTAAGCATAAACATGCCAATCATTATATCTCTGTATGATAACTGCATGATCATTGCCCAAGGTCTTGTAAAAATTTATTCTTTTTTAAAATATTTTATTGAAGTGTAGTTGATTTACAGTGTTTAAGTTCTACTTTCAAGCAAAATGTACAGTTATACATATATATGTATATTCTTTTTCACATTCTTTTCCATTACGGTTTGTCACAGGATATTGAACCTAGTTCCCTGTACTGTACAGCAGGACATTGTTGTTTTTCCATCCTAATAATTTACATTTGCTAATCCCAAACCTCCAATCCATCGCTCCTCTACCTCTTTTCCCCCGGGCAATCACAAGTCTGTTCTCTTTGTCTGTGAGTCTGTTTTGTAGATTTTTTCATTTGTGTCATATGTTAGGTTTGACATATAAATGATATCATGCAGCATCATGTCTTTCTCTTTCTGACTTACTTTATGACAACTTCTAGGTCTATCCACAGTGAAATTGTATAAGCTGTTCAGTCGTGAGCAGCTTTGCAACCCCATGGACTGTAGCCTGCCAGGCTCCTCTGTCTATGGAATTCTCCAAGCAAGAATACTGGAGTGGGTAGCCATTCCCTTGTCCAGGAGATCTTCCCAACCCAGGGATGGAACCGAAATCTCTTGCATTGCAAGCAGATTCTTTACCAGCTGAGCTTGCAGGGAAGCCACAAGGTCTATCTATCTATGTTGCTGTAAATGGCATTTTTCATTCTTTTTAATAGATGAGTAATATTCCATTCTCTGTATATGCCACATCTTATTCATCCACATATCTGTTGATAGATGTTTAGACTATTTCTATGTCTTGGCTGCTATGAATAAGGCTGCTGTGAACATAAAGGTGCATGTACATTTTCAAATTATAGTTTTGTCTGAGTATACATCCAGAAAAGGATCTGCTGGATCATATGACAACTCTATAAAAACCAATTCTTTATATAAGAAGCTAGATAGAGGCTGAACCACTGAGATGACTGACTCCAGAAAAAACAATGAATTTTTGTTTCTTTAGCTGAAATGAGAATATGCTCTTGAACATCTTATTCTTTCTTCTAAAAATGAGGTATTGGTTAGTTGGGTACATTAGTTCCATTGGATTCTCGTTAATACAGACTTGGTGCACTTATTTAGAGTGAAGTGCTTCACTTGGTTCTTGATAGTATTTACAAGGCAATTTCTCTAGCACAGAGAGGGAAAGGTGCGTTAAAAAATAACTCTGGTGAAAATGGTATATTGAGCATGTTTTGCTGGGACACTTGACCCTCGAGCTTAGAAACTCAGATGCCCCATTAAGTGCAAAGTTCCAACGTAACACTCGTAAGTTTCCCTGAAGACACACATCTTCTTATCCCTCAGAACCTCCTTCAGGACTGTTCAGATATAGAGGAGTTAGACAGGGGTCCACACATGTGACACATACATGAGCTTTTAAAAATAGCTGCCTGTAAAAGGAAGAGATGTCATTCCTGATGGCATCCGCTCCCACCAGCTGGGAACAGCCCAACCTCCTCTCCAGGACTGCTGTCCCTCAAACTAAGTGAGCAGGAAAGGAAAGTCAATATGTTATCTTCCCAGTCACTGTGCATCGCTTTGCGTGTGGGAATGCAGCGTGTTCCCTGGAGAGAGGATTGTAGTAGTTACTGGAAGGGCAGTCTCTGTTGGCAGCTTTCCACACCTTTAATGGGCACCACAGGTGACATCAACCTGCCGCTCAGATGCCATCATGAAGGCTAAACCACTTAAAACCTGGGTTGGCTGTTTATGCACTTCAGTGGGAAAGCAGTGCCCAAGCTGTCCCCAAGATTTAACGAGGACACAATAATTGCTTTCCTTTCAACGACCAGCAATGCATTTGCCACCGTGGAGGAAAGCACATGGTTGCTCGTAGTTATAACAGGAGTGGCAGGAGAGAAATGCAAGAGGAAATACAAAATGTCAAAGAGCTCAGGGTTGAAAATTGCATTTTACAGATACTATTAAGTGCTGCCAGGAGAGAAAATGAAAATGCTAATTGACAGATTTAGTTATGTTTTGTTGTCTTCAAGTTTTCTGAGTAAGTCATCAGGTGATTTTAATCAGGTGCAATTTAATCATTAATGTAAAACTTTTAAGAAATCCATAAATTGTTTGTGATTCATCATTTATCCTCTCCACAAAGATGTCTTAAATGACTGTACCCTGCCAGTAAGAAAAGGAGGAAGAGAATAAATACTTATATTCAGACCAAGAACTGATAATAAAAGGCAATATGTACAACACAAGAATATTTGTAAAAATTTGGGTATCAATTTTGAGGACACTGTCCTTAGGATATTTTTTATATTTTACTTAAAACTGTAGCCGCATACATACATAGACACACATTTATGAAAACATATTTACCAAGGGTCTCTTGATTTGTAAAATGAATATAATAATAGTACATGCCCAGCTGGGCTGTATGTGTATATCTGTTTGCATGGCTTAAATAATATCTGTGTATAGTATAGAGTGTAATGTTTAACTGCCTCTAATACTATATGGTGTAGAGAGCAATACATCAAAATAAAGTTGCAAGTAAGAGACTTTCAATTTATTTTTCTTTTTTGCTATGACATAAAACATGTCCTTTAAAAATATGGACTGATGTATTTAATAAGGAAAAAAATATAACTGTTTGCTTGCCCATATTCCCTTCTAAGGCTGGAGAATAATGCCAGTATACTATTATACTCTGTATTTTTCATAGCATCTTAGGCACTGCCCTTTCAGGTCAAAGGTTAGGTACTCAGGATTAACTGAAGACCTCTGCACAACACAGATTCCTCAGATTTATTTCAGACCCATGCATCAGAAGAGCAGAATCCATATTTTGAGACTCCACAAGTGATGCATGAAACTGGACAGATCACCCGCGAACAGAGTCGTGGATGATCACTCCTTTCCTGCACATTTAGAGAATAATGTGTGGGGAACTGGATCAGTCGAGGGCCACCATTATGTATGTGTGTGCCCTCAGTCATGTCCAACTCTTTGTGACCCCATGGACTATAACCTGCCAGGCTCCTCTCTGTCCATGGGATTTCCCAGACAAGAATACTTGAGTGAGTTGCCACTTCCTTCTCCAGGGGATCTCCCCAACCCAGGAATTGAGCCCACGTCTATTGCATCAGCTGCATTGGCAGGCAGATTCTTTACCACTAACGCCACCTGGGAAGCCATTACAAAGTACCAAGTACCACAGGCTAAGTGACTTCAACAACAGAAA
Organism: Antilocapra americana; assembly: GCA_007570785.1. Lineage (NCBI taxonomy): Eukaryota > Metazoa > Chordata > Mammalia > Artiodactyla > Antilocapridae > Antilocapra > Antilocapra americana. The sequence goes on along the minus strand of ML660200.1, from coordinate 9,890,171 downwards.
TTTATTTGCTTACAGTTCTGGAGGCTCGAAGTCCAAGGTCAAGATGTGGGCAATGTAGGTTTCATTCTGAGGCCATTCTCCTTGACTCGTAGACAGTGGTCTTTCCCTGGTGTCTCCACATGGTCTTCCCTGTGTGTGTGCTCTAACCTCTTCTTACAAGGACACCAGTCATATTGGGTTAGACTCATGCTAATAACCTTGTTTGATATTAATCACATTTTAAAGGCTCAGTCTTCAAATATAGTCATGTTCTGAGGTGCTGGGAGTTAGGACGTCAAGATACAAATTTGGGGGTGCACAGTTCACCTCATAACAGGATTCTACCCAGCTCCCTGTGTCTTTTTTAGTGTTTCCAAAATTCCAGAGCATTTAATAGTTATAAAATGCACATAAGCTATTCCAGCATTAGCTCTGGTGAATAAATTAATAGAGTAACCATTTAATGTGTCATAGTACAAATATCTTTCCTATTATCTAACCCAAATTTTGACAGTTTAGGTGAATTGATGTTATGCCAATTGTTAAATCTGTCTTCTCCTCCCATTGCTCTCCAAATGCCTTACTCATCTGCCACCTCTGTCATTTTTCAGATTTGTTCTTTCTCTCTTTTTTAAAGCTTGACTCTTCCTTATTAAAGGATGGTGGTTTTGGTAGATAAATTCTACCTCAAGTTCTTCTGCTTGCTTCTCTATTATTTTTCCCTTTTTCTTAGGCAACTAGAAAACTGTTAAGTTTATGGGAAGTCATATCTGGTACACTCTCTTCTTTTTATATGCTGTCTCCAGCCTCCTCTCCCTTGCCCAATGGCCACTTGGCTCCCCTTGCTTGCTCTGTATTTCCTCACAGGCCACTGCACAGTGGGAAGAGCTAATGAGGCAAGACAGATAGGTGGAACCAATCCTGATGGTTCAAATGTTTTCCTTCTCCTGTTTCTTCAACAACTTGGCAGAAAGCTCGATTCCACTTTCCGAAAGTTTAAAAGAGAAAATTAAAACATGTAGTATGTGTATATAATGGCATACTACTCAGCCATAAAAAGGAATGAAATAATTCTATTTGCACTGGATTGGAAAAATGCCATTGCATGGATGCAACTAGAGATTATCATATTAACTGAAGTCAGACAGAGAAAGATAAATATCATACAATGCCACTGATATATGGAATTTAAAATAGCACACAGATGAACTTATTGATGAAATAGAAACAGAATCATGGAAATAGATGACAGACCAGTGGTTACTATAGTGGGGGGAGGGGGAGGGTGTTGGAAGAAGGATGGAGAGGGAGGTTGGATAAGCTTTTATATACAGAATGGATAAACAATAAGATCCTACTGCAGAGCACAAAGGACTATATTCTATATCCTATGATAAACCATAATGAAAAAGAATAATTTTTAAAAAAGAATGTTTATGTGTATATATATATATATATATACACACACACACACACACAATTAGATCACTTTGATCTACAGCAGAAATTAACAAAATGTATACTTCCATTAAGGATACTTCAATTAAAAAAGAAATAAATAAGAGAAAATTTAATATATATGTAGGTCACTATATGTGGGTAAAGTGAAAGTGAAGTTGCTCAGTCATGTCCAACTCTTTGCGACCCCATGGACTATAGCCTACCATGCTCCTCTGTCCATGCGATTTTCCAGACAAGAGTACTGGAGTGGTTTGTCATTTCCTTCTCCAGAGGATCTTCCCAACCCAGGGATCAACCTGGGTCTCCTGCATTGTAGTCATACATTTTACTATGTGAGCCACCAGGGAAATCACATATAAAGGAAACAGTTAAACTATAAATGCTTCCTTAAAACGAATTCCTTTTTATTGTTTTAGTTTTCTTTATAATACATGTTCATAGTCACTACAGGGCATTTCCACATGAAGGGATGTGCTTAATCATTTGTCCTATGATTATAAACACCTGAGAGGAATAAAATTCTAATATTTTTGATTGCTATAAAGTTTTACTTTCAGGAAAGTTCTCAGCGTTTAATGATATTTCAGTAGTGCTTGTGTGAGTTTGAAAATGCAGGTTCATTTTAAATTAAACATGAGGCATCCATCTAGTCTATTCTTCAAATAAAACTTGTATATATTTTTTCCATTTATAGATATATCTATAGACCTTACTGGAGGGGCTGGTTGCTTTCATTCCTTATTACCAACACATCATAATGGAGTTCATAGTGTCTGACTTTTCCCCATGTTTCTATTATGTGTTCATCATTTAATGCTCTTAAATATTTAAACCATTGGCTGTCAAAGAATGTCAAGGCCATTGAGACTCCAGGAGCTGTCTGGGGTGGCAGAAGAAGTCGGAAAGTATTAATTACTTTCAACCTACCTGTCATTCTGCCTCTGTTGTTGAGTCTCAGTATTTTTTCTCTTTAAATATATTGTTTTAAATATCTTGAGTCACATAAGAGCTCAGTTTAAAGCAAGATAGAGAAAAATCTTCATCTACGTCCAAGCTACTATATTCTGTTACATCCATTCTCCTATGACTCTCTATTTGCTACCTGAAACTGCATGATGAGAGCAAATGTTCAGTGAATTTGAAAATCAGTATAGAAGATGCAGTTTGCAGGACCTCCTATACATCAACAAGGGAAGATTAAGGTAGTCTGCCCAGAAAGGGGAGTCGGCATGCTGGAATGGGAAGGACACAGCTTTAGAGTTAAGAGACATTGGTTCAAATCTTGGTTCTACCAAGTAGGTACCCTTGCGCCAAATGGGGGCAGGTAGAGAGCAAGTTTATTGTCATTAATGGAGCTCTGAGGATGTGGACAGTCTCTGGTTTGGTCTACATCAGAATTTCTCAACCTCAACACTAATGACACTTTGGGCTGGCTAATTCTTGATTGTAGGAGCTTCTCTGAACAATGAGGTTGCTTAGAAGTTTCCCTGGATTCTGCTCACCAGCTGCCACCCCTCCTTTCCCAGGTCTGAGACCAGAAATGTCTCCTGGGGTACAAAGTCGCCCCCTAGTGAGAAGTACAGATCTGCACGTTCACCTTTGGGCCTTGGATTCTCACAGGAACCCTTTAGGTGTGCATATCCCTAGTATCTTATTAAAAATCCGAAGCTATAGAAGGGAAAATATTTAAGGACTTTTCAAAGGTCCTAAGAATTTGAGGCAATTGTATTAATATATATTTTCCAGCTTTACAAAGATCTAGAAAACCATAACAAACACTGTTTTCCTAGATCCTAGAGGGAGGGTTATCATTTCTATCCATTTTTTTTCCATGATAACAACTGTTCTTGCATTTTGTGAGTCCTCCAAATAAATTAGTTGCTCAGACAAATCAATATACTATATCTACAACCTGCAGAACAATCAGAGTCAAGAATCTACATTTTGTTTTTGAAACACTAAGAACATTAAACAGTGCCACTGGGTCGTAACTATTAACATCTCTTGCCTAGGACTGAGACGTAAATACTTCAGAGGTCTTTTCTCACTTAATGATATAGAGAAAAGGTAAAAACCAATTTCAGATGCTAAAGATGCAGCATTTGGTAGCAAGCCTTCAGGAAAAAAGGGGGAGAGAAATAGCTCAATGGGGAGCACTAGTGTGTTTCCAGCTGCTGACCCCCAAATTTAGGCAGGACAAGAGCTAGCAGCTGAGGGCACAAAATGGGAACTCAAAATTCAATTCCCATTTTTGTCTGTCCTTGAGAAAATCACCTGGGTTGCCTGGTAAATATCCAAGTTTCTTTTCTGGAGATTCTGAATCTGAAGGTTTGAAGTTATGCCCAGAAATTGCATTTTTAGGAAACTCCCCATGTGTATTTTATGATCAAGTAGGATTAGAAAACACTGAGGTCTAAACCCTTGCACTAAGAATGTGATCCACAGGCCAGCAGCAGTATCCCTGGGCAAGCAGCAGTAGCAGCAGCAACTTGAGAGCTTGTTACAATCAGATTCACAGCCCACAGGTCTGAGGTAGCCCAGGATTCTGCATGCCTAACCAGCACTAAAGAGATTCTGAAGCTTCAGGTTAGTGCACTTCACTTTAAGCAGAAAGGATCCGGGAAGCTTTTAAGTAGAAAGTGGGAAGAAGAATGAGTCATCACTAAGTCCCACTCTATCAGTGATGACATAGCTCTCACAGGTCATCAGAGATGGGGGAGAGGTCCCTGGAGATGGGAGTGCAGAATGATAAGATTTTCCACGTTAATGAACAGAGTGCTCAGCATTCCAGGTTTCTGTAAAGTTTTTTTCAAATAAAGACATGGAAAATGTCTCCAAGGGAAGGAGGAACTGTTATGTGCTATTTCAGGACCCCTCCTTCAGTGTCTCATTTTACAAGTCTCGTGGCAACTTTTCCTGTACTTTCTTCAGTGGTATCCTAAGTAACAGCTCTTTGTCTGCCAGAAATGCTGAGCATATTGTCCTTAAAGTGGTCCATCCTCCAGAATGAGTGAAAGAAGAGCCTGCATGCTTATGCTGCTGCTGCTGCTGCTAAGTCACTTCAGTTGTGCCTGACTCTGTGCGACCCCATAGATGGCAGCCCACCAGGCTCTTCTGTCTGTGGGATTCTCCAGGCAAGAATACTGGAGTGGGTTGCTATTTCCTTCTCCAGTGCATGCATGCATACTAAGTCACTTCAGTCATGTCCAACTCTGCATGCTTATATGGTTAATCTATTCCTTGTAACTACTAGAAGGCAGCATTGTTAGTAGACCTTAATGACATCCTTTGGATGGCTTCCCCTTTAACTGATTCCAGCATAGACACCATCGGCAGCTTTTTATTGAGGAAATTGGGTAAAAGTGAACATTTCAGCCGTATTGAAGAGGGAAAAGGTAGCCAAAAGCTCACATGTATTGGGCCAAGGGGATGGTGATGGCTCCAACCAACGCAGAAGCTGGTAGTCTCAAGACTGGAAGGGAAGAGGAGATGCCATTCATACTTTAGTTCCAGCAAAACCTCATTGGCTCTGGTTGGGTCCAGTGCCTATCTGTGAACCAGTCAGCTTCTCTGGGGAATGTGATTGCTGTTTGCCTTTCATTCAGGTCACAGGCTCCACCCTTGGAGCAGGGATAGAGGGCCACAGGGTAGAGGAGGTGTGAGTCCCCCAAAGAAGGGGGCTTCATGCTCTCCAAAGTCACAAATGTCTGCTCTGTGCACCCACCAATAACTGAGAAATGCAATGCCCCATAGAGAGTGATGCTGTAGAAACTAGGTATGTGAGCACTTAGGGACAGCTGGGACTGAAGTCATAAAAATGAGTTACAGTGCATGCAAATCCCTCAGGAAACAGTGTCCCCAAAGCTCCATGCTAAAAGGAGTAGCTGGTAGAAGTGCCCCCTATTGTCAGGCTTATGTGGACAAAAGATTGTATAAATGTGATCTTTGCAAGATGCGGTGATCTGGTTTTCATACAGTATTTGGACCCATCCCTTCCCAAAGGTCATAGTACACCCTTTGGAAACACAAAATCCTGGCTACAATTCCCCTGATGCTCCCTCACTCACTGGGAATAGTTGGGAAAGGAGCTTAATGTGGTAAAGCTATAGGGCTTCTTTTATAAAGTGAGATACCACCACCTCTGCCTCTCTTGCTTCCTCCCCCCCAGATATTTGTAAAGATTATATATGGCATTGATGCAGGAGACTTTATTTTTTATCACCATTGTACCCAACAGCTCCTAGCACTACACGTAGCAGATATCAGCAAAGTTTATTGAGTGAACAAATAAATAAATGATTTTAAAAGACCTTGGCCTATAGGAGGTGCTTCAAAATGTTTATTATTTTCTTACTTGATTATAGCTGATGCTTAAGTGTACCTCTGTAACAGATTTCTTCTATTTGGCTGTAAGCAGGCCTTCTTTGTGAAGCCTAAGTGAAATATTTTCTTGTTTTTAGGATCTTCTATGTGCCAGGTATTTTCTTCTTTTTTTGTAAAATATTCTCATTGGAGTATAGTTGCTTTACAATGTTGTGTTAGTTTCTGCTATACAGTAAAAACTAGTCACCCATATGTATACATTGTCATTTAGTCACTAAGTCGTGTCTGACTCTTTGTGATCCCATGGATTGTAGCCCGCCAGGCTCCTCTGTCCATGGGATTTCCCAGACAATAATACTGGAGTGGGTTTCCATTTCCTCCTCCATGGGGTCTTCCTGACCCAGGGGTTGAACCCCACCCACATCTCTTGACATCTCCTGCGTTGACAGGTTGTTTCTTTGCCACCGAGCCACCAGGGAAGGCAGTGCGTTTATGTATATCCCCTCTTTCCTTCCCATTCAGGTAACCACGGAGCATTGAGCTGAGCTCTCTATAGTATACAGTGGATTCTCATTAATCATCTGTTTCACACATAGCGATGGTGATGGTGGTCTGGTTTCTAAGGCGTGTCTAACTCTTGCGACCTAATGGACTGAAGCCTGCCAGGCTCCTCTGTGCATGGGGTTTTCCAGGCAAGAATACTGGAGTGGATTGCCGTTTCCTTCTCCATTTATACATAGTATCAGTAATGTAAAATGTCAGTCACAATCTCCCAATTCATCCAAGTGAACTCTTCAAAGAAGTTCTGGGACTTTCTCTTTGTGCCTTGGTTTCAGAAGCTCATCTCCAAGCCTTGCAACCAAGAAGCTACAGCACAGCTCAATGTTTCCAGTTTTTAGGGCAGTTTGGTCTGACTCAGCCATCTGTGAAACAGACTTCCTACTTCTGACAAAATTCTTTAAACTATTTTTTAGTGTCATTCCAAGCAAATACTTTTCAAAGATTTTCTCAGTGAGTCAGTTTTGCTGTCACAAATAAGCTCAGAGAAACCGAAATGCCATTCAGGCCTCTATACTCTCAAAATACAGAGTCTCTTGTTCCCTTGAGCCATCCCTGGAGGTGTATTAATCTGTTGGCCCAGAAGGCAGGGTTGATTCCTCACCCACTTCGGCTTGGTACAGGGATAAGTGTGTGTGATTGCTAAGTCACTTCAGTCTTGTCCAACTGTATGCGACCTGCCAGGTTCCTTTGTCCATTGGATTATCCAGGCAAGAATACTAGAGTTGGTTGCCATGCTCTCCTCCAGGGAATCTTCCCGACCCAAGGATCAAACCTGTGTCTCCTACATTCACAGGCAGGTTCTTTACCTCTAGTACCATCTGGGAAGCGGGGTGGGCAACTTAAACTTAATGCCGTCCAGCCTTCAAACCTTTCTTCAGCCTTGGAAACCTAATGAGGGGTAGGGGGTGGGAAGGAAGGTCAAAGGATATAGGCAAAGGCAGGTATTTTTAGAAGCCAAATCTGTAAATGAAGACTTCTGTCTGGAGCTCAGGATCTATCTCACACAGTGAGGGTGATTTAGTGCCACTTCCAGAAAAATCTCTAGGAGTTTCCTTGGACATCATTTCAAATTGTTGATGCCAGGTCCTGGATAGGACCAACCGTCGTTGCAGAGAGGAGCTGGGTTGACTGAAACTTTCTGTCTTAGAGAAAAGTATTGGGTGTGTTTGTTGTTGTTACTGTTTTTATGATTATTTCTAAACATGTGTCTTATAGACCCTTAGTCCCATAAAAATGTGCTTCAGGCTGAGACAGTAATTATATCAAATTTACTTCTCTGTCAGATTTCCCAGACAATTGTGCTAATGCTGCTCATTTATTTTGCTGCCAACCCTGCACTCCCCGAAGTATATGCCAGGAAGTGAGGTGAGTTTCAGGAAATGCATACCCTCATTAGTGGCACAGTTGGCACTAATGAGAGCTGATTCACACTGTGCAGACAAGGGATTTTGGTCTCCATCAGGTAATACACTGTGTTAGGAGTCAGTTACACACTTTGCATGTAATCGTCCTCCCTTCTCTTTAACCCCAGCTCTCCCTTTCTCAGCCTGGTCTCCATGTGGTCTTGCTTTCCTAAGCTTCTCCAGCAAAGGACAGGGAGGAAAACTCGCTGAAATAGAGAGATGCTTGCAGTTATAGTGCGGGATCCTTCACTGTGGTGTGGAGGCTTAGTTGCCCTTGCCCAGCAGCTTGTGCAATCTTTGTTCCCTGGCCAGGGATGGAAAACCCATTCCCTGCTTTGGAAGGGATCTAGGACCCCTTAACCACTGGACCGCCAGGGAAGTGTTAGTCACTCAGTCATGTCCAATTCTCTGGGAACCCTTGGACTGTATCCCACCAGGTTCCTCTGTCCATGGAATTCTCCAGGCAAGAACACTAGAATGGGTTGTCATTTCCTTCTCCAGGGAATCTTCCTGACCCAGGGATCAAACCCAGGTTTCCTGCATTGAAGGCAGATTCTTTACTGTCTGAGGCAGGATAGTAGTTCCCCCACCAGTGATGCAATCCTCACTTCCTGCATTGGGAGGCAGATCTTAACCATTGGACCACCAGAGAAGTCCCTGTGTTTTATTATCTAAATCATCTTCCCTACTTTTATCCAAACTGGGGACAATTGGAAAACATACTGGTAATAAGCATTCAACAAATGTTTTTGAGTGAGTGGATAGATGATGGTAGATACATGAAGACATAACTCCCAGCTGGTCCACATGTAAGACCATTACGTGTTTTCACACTCAAACTGCAGCAGCCTTAGCGCCTCGATCTGAGATATAGTTCAGTGGTTCTCCAAGTGTGTCCTGAGCCTAGCAGCATCAGCATCACCTGGGAACTTATTAGAAATACAGCTTCTCAGGTCTTGCTCCTGCCATCTTTGTTTTACAAGCTCTCCAGTTGATTCTGATGCCTTGTGAAGTTTGCCAACTACTGATCTGGCCCCACCCGCTTATAACTAAGGCTGCAGAGAAGCAGACGTATTAAGGTCTATATGGCTTGTAAGTATCCTTCATCTGATCCAGGGCAGATTCTGATATGCAATTTTTAGAAGGATACTTTGAATGGACAGTGACAAAATGTATGACACTGTATTAAACATAAGGCATTATGTAAAATGTGATTTTTATACATAAATTATTTTCCCACAAGCTCCCACAAGCCTTGATCTTACATGCTGCTGGATCTCAATCATAGTTAGAATGGTACCCTTTTGATGTAAAATATGTCCATATGATTAAGTGTGTGTAACTTTCCTACATCTATGCAATGTTACAGTCTCAAAGGCTAATGGTCTTGTCTGTAGCAGAACAGAATTTGCATAGTGAGTACTAAAATATTTGCTGATTTAACTACTGGTATTTTAATATTTATGTTTAATGAAATCTACTGATATTCTGCTAAGCAACTTTAGTATATATAAAATACACTTTACAAACATGATGAATTGAGGGATGATACCCTATAAAATGATTCAATATATGAAAATTAGGTCCACATGCAATTCTTACAGAAACATACTTTTGGGTAAAGTAAATACACAGGCACAATTTAAGATTTAGCTAATTAAGTGTAAAAGCAAGCTAAGACAAGGCATAGTTAAAGTTGAGAAGGCTTTTATCTTAAATCAGAGTAAATTAAATAACTATTGTTCTGGGCTTAATCTGGGTATTATCCTGCTTTTTTTTTTTTTTTTTTTAGGTGAAGTGGAATAGAGGATAAAAGATTCAAACACATTGTATGCGGATAGGGACTATTTCATTTCAAGCTTGGGGTGTAGCAAGGAGGTAGATAGCAAGCTCTTGAAACCAAAAAAGTCAAGTACTTTTAACAGCCAGCCTCAATAGGAAGCTGGATGTCTCCATGTTTCAGCAGCCAGGCAGACAAAGTCCTTTTATCATTCATTTCCCCCTTTTGTTTTTACAAATTATCTCTACCATATCCATCTTTTATCAAATCTAAGGAATGGCTGCAGCTTTCAAATTCTGGAGTTTCTTTCTAAATTTAGTACATCTTTGGCTTCTACTTTTAGCCAAAAACATGCTACTAAAATCTGTTTCTTTCATTATATAAGCCAACCTTGGAAATATTGTGGGCTCAGTTCCAGATCACTGCAATAAAGCAGATATTGCAATAGAGCAAGTTCATAAGAATTTTTTGGTTTCAATGTGCATATAAAAGTTATATCTACACTATACAGTAGCCTATTTTGTGTACAGTAGCAATATGTTAAAAAAATGTGCATCCTTTAATTTAAAAAATACTTTATTTATAAAATAAAGTAAAAAAATAGTAAAAAAAAAAAAATGCTAACTATGGTTTGAACCTTCAATGGGTCCTGATGTAACATCAAAGATCATGACTGCAGATCACCATAACAAATAAAATGATAACATCAAAATAGTTTGAAATAGTCCAGGAATTACTAAAACGTGACACAAGGACATGAAGTGAGCTAATGCTGTTGGAAAAATGGTGTCAGTAGACTTGCTCAAGGCAGGGTTGCTATAAACCTTCAATTAGTAAAAAAAAAATGTCTCTGCAAAGAACAATAAAGTGAAGCACAATAAAATGAAGCATACCCAATACTAATACAGTAAAGCACTATATTAAATAGAGTATATTAAACAGTACTATGTCCAGTGCTTTGTGATCCTTCAAGGAAAGACAACATGAATGTTCAAGAAGTACAGTATTGACTTCTAATAGGAGACAGAAAAGTATATTTTAAGAAGTAAGACTGGGATATCAATAATAATCCAGAATATAACTGAGTCCAGACTGGTTGAAGGGCTGGCCCCACTAAAGTGTCCTGAATAGTAATAGATGTCACACACAGTGTCTAGGGTGGAGGCATGGCTGTGATGCAAACTGATCTATCTTGGGGCTTTAACCTGGGGGTGGTGTTGAGGGTATGAGCCCTCTGAGAGTGAGCTCCCTGTAAAAAGCAAGCCTTTGATTCCAGAGCAGTCCACGTGGGATAATGCAAGGCCTGGGACAGTGATTGGACTCACTATAAGAAACATCCACCTCTTTAGTAGATGGTGGATGAGCAAAAGCACCCCCTAGAGTTAAGTCGGGTCAGTTGCACTAAAGTTTAAGGATGAATCCATTTCCAGAAAGGAACTTAGAGCATTTTTTAGAAAAACTGAAGCCCAGTAATGAGAAACTGTTACCAAATCAAACTTGGGTCCATTTGCCCATCCACAGTAATGCTAGCCTACTGACAGGAGGTTGTGCTGAAGGAAAGGGCAGTGTTTATTGCAGGATGCCAAAGCAAGGCACCCAGGTGAATGGTGCTCAAAAATCCTGAACTCTGAAAGGCTTTTAGAGAAAAGTTTTTAAAGATAGGGTGAGGAAAAGTGTTGCAGTGCATGTGATCAGCTCATGGACATTCTTCTGATTGGTTGATGATGAGGTAACCAGGAGTCAACATCATCAACCTTCTGGTTCCAGCAGGTCTGGGGGCTACATGGGGCAACACACAATTAACTTCTTCCACCTGGTAGAGGTTTCAGTATCCACAAAACAGCTCAAAGGATATGGCTCAGAATATTATCTACAGTCCTTGAAGAAGAACTAAAGGTCCTTGACTTTGTTTAATGGCTAAATTATTATATTTTGTCTTGCTTGACTGTTTTCCTTTCTTTCAGCATTTTCTCACTTCTCTGGTTAAATTTACACTTTGGAACTCAGAGAAGGCCTAGGATGCTAAAGTTTATCTACGAATAAGAGGCAGGTGGAGGACCTGGAAGAAGGTGTGTCTTGGGAAGAACCCTACTGGTCCCGCTTGGTTATAGAGTGGGCAAAAAGGCTGAGAGTTAAGAGAGGAAGTTGTGATTATGGTAGAGTGACCACCTTGACCCACTTTGTCCAAGACTTCCCTGGTGTTAGCCCTGAAAATCTCATACCCTGAGAAGCCTCAGTCCTGTGCAAATGGCGTGACCTGTAACTCAAGTGGCCAGAAGGCATGTGTGTGTGTGTGTGTGTGTGCGCACGTGCGCGTGTGTTAAGTCACTTCAATCATGTCCAGCTCTTTGCAACCCTATGGACTATGGCCCACTAGGCTCCTCTGTCCATGGGATTCTCCAGGCAAGTATACTGGAGTGAGTTGCCATGCCCTTCTCCAGGGGATTTTCCCAACTCAGGGATCGAACCCACATCACTTATGTCTCCTGCATTGACAGGTGAGCTCTTTACCACTAGTGCCAGGCCAAGAGGCATGTAGAGCCTAATTTCCAGATTTTCCAGCAAGGTCATAAGACACAGAACCTGTCCAACAAAAGGAGATTCAGAGCCCAATTGTTAGTGGGAGTGTTTACAGAGTGAGGAAGGGAGAATCAATATGCTAGAAGGCTAAATTCTCTCCAGTCTATCAGCCTAGAGCAGGAAGGAATGGAGCAGTACTTAGATTTTAGAGAGATTCCAAAATAGAGGTTTGGTTTTGTTTTCTGATATTATTAAATGATAGTGCTGAGTCCTTCCAAAATAATTAGAGGCTAAAAGACACATTGCTTCCACTGCTTTTGATTCTTGTATCCAGATAAGTGGTGCCAGAGTCAGCAGAATCCTTCCAGACAAGTGGTGCCAGAGTCAGCAGAATCCTCCCACCTCTTACTCCAGTTGGTTTTGTTTGATCTGAGTGAATAACAATACTGGAGACTGCAATGTGATTCACCTGCAGTTTACTCTCAATTTGCAGCCTTTCAGGCATAAAAATGAGGGTCCCTCTCATGTTAACTAGTCTTATTCTTGACTGTGATTCGTTATTATAGCAAATTTAATTTTGCATGTAAATCAGGATAACTAATTATATGGCATTTGCATACTTAGAACAAATTCCCAAAAATATTTGCATAAATTTCCTGATGTTCTTTTTGACTCATTAACAACCTCATCATAGTAAACTGCCTTTCTAAATTGACTTAACACATCTGCCTTGTCAAAATGTGGCTTATTTTCAACAAAAATAAGGATTAGGATAGCTAAATTACTATCAACTGGTAAGTGACCTGTCTGTGTCTCAACCCCAGATATGTATATGTTTTAATGGAGTTCCTGTCTTGGGTGATTGTCCTGGTACAAAGTGTTCATGACTTTTCAAAGCTCAAATGTTGCCCAGTCCACTCAATGAATGGTCTTAGATACTTAAGGCTTTCAGAGAAAATACTTAAAAAATAAAAAAAATTAAGAGTAACAGCACAGGTATACCTCCTACCATTCTACTTATCATGATTACTGACCCCATGCTGATTTTTTAGATGGTACCTTCATCATTAGTATGAAAGTTAGCTTCACAGCAGTGCAGCTATTGCTGGTTTTGCACTATTTTAAATAAACAGAGTTTTCACCAGATGTGATAAAGCAAGTCCCTTAATGATTCTCTAGTCCCCTCAAAATGAGATTTAAAAAAAAAAAGAAAAGAGGAAACTTGGAATCTTTACTCAATACTGAGAGCAACTCAAGAAACTAATTATGGACTTTCAAGATTAGTTAATTTTGAAAAATCTAGGGGTGAGACACATGTGGGTAATGAATGTAATAAGGATGGGCTGATTAACTTATTAACCATTTATCGAAGATGGTTCTCAAAGTAAAGTAAGATCAGAAACACCTGGGGTTCTTGGTTAAAAACAGATTGGTGGACCCTGCCTATAGAGATTCTGCTTCAGTTGGTTTCAGGAAAGACCCAAGAATCTGCATTTCTACCAAGTTTGCAGGTAAAGCTACTGCTGGTTAGGAGACCACACAGGGATAAAAGCTGAATTAGATCCTAATTTTTAGAAGAATGTACATTTGTGAAGTAGAACAGGTATTTGTGCTGTGTGCTAAGTTGCTTCAGTTGTGTCTGGCTCTTTGCAGCCCTAGGGACTGTAGCCCACCAAGCTTCTCTGTCCATGGGATTCTCCAGGCAAGAATACTGGAGTGGGTTGCCATGCACTCCTCCAGGGGATTGAACCTGTGTATCTTATGTCTCCTGCATTAGTAGGCAGGTGCTTTACCACTATTGCCACCTGGGAAGCCCCATAATAGGTATTCAGCTAAAGCTAAAGAACCGTTTTGGTCAGACCTGGCAGAGCTGAGAGGAGAATGAATGTGAGCAAGGCTCAGGTGATGCGAAGTCATGAGATGCTATGTTCTGATCCTGCTTCTCTTCCAGTGATGAATGGGTGCCGAGAAATGGTGATCCTGTGTACAAGGTCTCTCTCTAAATTAAGAGGTGCTGTGTGTTACAACATTTCTCTTTAGATTTACCAGTGGAAGCATTCAAGATTCCTATAAACACATTCTAACACCTTCTTAATTTGCCTTGCCCTTCAAGAGAAAGAAACTTTTCTCCTGAATCAGAGAGAGTTTCCATTGTCAGGACAAAATGGTTTTCTAATTACCTTTCTAACAAGAAACAGTGTCATTTCCTTCAGGCTGTATCAGCCCTTTAATTACCTCTAATAAGAGTACTTTTTAACCAGAGTGGTAATCATGTTATACTATAAGACATTTGGGGCACTTTGGAGAATAAACTCAAATTTCTTCCTATATATCACTCTATAGCATTGAGAGTGGAAACAATCGTATTTAATCCAGTCTCTTTGAGAAAGGGCTTTTCTGGTAACTTAGCTGGTACAGAAGCCACCTGCAATGCAGGAGACCTGGGTTCCATCCCTGGGTTGGTTAGATCCCCTGGAGAAGGGAAAGGTTACTCACTCTAGTATTCTGGCCTGGAGAATTCCATGACTGTATAGTCCATGGGGTCGCAAAAAGTTGGTCACGACTGAGTGACTTTCACTTCACTTTGAGAAAAATGGAAAAGCTCACTACTGAATTGTTATTGGGTTTTTTTATTTTTATTTTTATCTTCTCCTTCATAAGTTATTTCTCTGCATCTTCCAACACTATGCTAAAATCTTCCTAGTGATTGGCAGTTATGCCATGGGCCCGGTTCTGCTGGAAACAGTCTATCTTGGTATTAAAGAATCCTCTAGGCTGGAAGCTCAGGGTCTCTGGAGGCAAAGTTGGAGAAAATTGTTCTTTCATTTCAGAGGAGGGCATGTTTTCCCACTGTACCCTTTCTCTTTTTTAAAAAAATTTGTTTTTATTTATTTGGCTGTTTTGGGTCCCACGGCACTCGGGATCTTTCATCGCAGCACATGGACTCGCTAGTTGCAGCACGTGGGCTCAGCAGTTGCATCATGCAAACTCCAGAGCACACAGGCTTCAGGAGCTGCAACTTACCTGCTCAGTTGCTCTGCAGCATGAGGGATCTTGGTTCCTTGACCAGGAATGGAACCCATTCCCCTGCCCTGCAAGATGGATTCTTAACCACTGGACCACCAGGGAAGGCCCCCACTGTGCCCTTACTTTCTGCCTTGGCAGAGATGCAAACTAGAAAGAGGGGCTGCCTCATGAAAACGTAGACAGCCCCTGGATGCAGTCTGTTTGTCTTCAAGAGGGAGGGAACCATTGGCAGAAGGGAGTCCTTCCTTTCAACCTCCTACCTTTTAGTTCCCTCTAGACGTTTTCCTGGTCTATTTAAAGATCTGAAAATGAAGAGTGACAGCCAGACATGTCCTGCTTTGCCTTCATGCCTATTATATCAGTAATGATCCTGGCTTAGGGAACCATATTGAAACACCATTGAACTGGCCTTCAAGGAGCTAAGTTTCTTTCTGTAGAGTTGGCCTCTTCCTGGAGGATGTTGGACCAGTTCAAGGGTCTCCACCACTAGATAGCCACAGCTAAAGAAGCAACCTAGAGCTCTCCATGATTCATTGACGTCTTCCTGGCTGACAGCTCTGATTGGCAGGGTTCTCTTGCAGAGGCACCAGTATACACCAGCTCCATTTTATTTCTTTCTTAGGCCCCCAACCCACCCAGAATCCAACCTTGAAACACCATCCTAACACCCTGGCCCTGTCTGTCCAAGGATGAAATTAATTCTCAGTAGAGGACAATTCTTTTTTCTCTCTTTGCTTAAAAACTGAAGTAGAGTTGATTTACAATGTTGTGTTAAGTGACTCAGTTATACATATGTGCGAATGTGCTCACTAAATTGCTCCAGTTGTGTCCAACTCTGTGTGACCCCATGGACTGCAGCCCGCCAGGCCCTTCTGTCCATGGAATTCTCTAGGCAAGAGTACTGGAGTGGCTTGCCGTGCCCTCCTCCAGCAGATCTTCCTGACCCAGAGATCAAACCTGCGTCTCTTCTGTCTCCTGCATTAGCAGGCGGATTCTTTACCAATAGCACCACCATACATTCTTTTTCCTATTCTTTTCCATTATGGCTTATCACAGGATATTGAATATAGTTCCCTGTGCTATACAGCAGGACCTTATTGTTTATCCATACTATATATAATAGTTTGTATCTACTAACCCCAAACTCCCAACCCAACCCTCTCCTACCCCCTCTGTCTTGGCAACCACCAGTCTAGTCTCTGTGAGGACAATTCTTTTCAATCCTGAGATCAAACTTCCTTGCTTCCTTTTGGTGTGTGCAAGAAGGGAAATGGCCACAGAATAGTTCATTTGAATAAATCACACAGACTATTATGTAGGAGACCCTTTCTACTCTTTTTCTGTTCCATCCGAGCTTAGAGTTTTTCTGGTGCAGCCAGAAACTATTCATGATTGTTTATTCTTATTTTGGATTGTGCCCTTATAGCTTTTGTCAATTACATTAAAATTTTTGACTTCCAGAATTTTTCATAGCTTTTTAGCCCTCTTTCCTATTTTGCATTGATAACACAGATTTATACTATATGCATGTGCATGCACACACATGTATCCCCTGCAGAATATTATATCAGAGAAGGTTGTTGAGAGATGGCATATCTCTTCAGTGCCACCATCTTTTATTTCCCAAGATATGTGTTAAGGGCACACCTGTGGTCTCCCATTATACATCATTTGATATAATATGGGCACCAGATTGAGGAGTAAGAGGAAGAACATGGTCAGTGGTGGTCATTCAGATGTTTTGCCTTTTCTTGTCTTAGGGAACACAAGAGAGAGCTAGTGTTTCTTTTCATCCAAACAAGTCTGAATGTTTAAATACTTACAATAGCCTCCAGCCACAGGAGAGTGAGAAAAACTCGAGCTTGGGTCCATTACCTTCATTTTCTTATTTTTATGATGAAAATATAAACATCAATGAGATCTGATTCTGTGCACCACCCACCCAGACCCAGAGGCAATAAAGAGGAAGTCTTTAAAACCTCTTGCTCCAGGAGGAATGTTTTTCTCTAGCATGATTGATGTATGGTGCCCGCAAGTGAGAAATGCAGTTTAATAGGCAATGTACTCAAGTCCTTGAATCCACAAATGCTTTCAGGCTCAGAAAATAAAATCCAAACAAGGTTTCTGTGTTAACACATAAATGCATCATCTTATCACCCAGTAGAAAGTAGCCCATTTCTTAGAGAAAGTCTCTTACCAATGATGAATATGAAAACAAAAAACATTTTAAAATATTTTTACAGCTTTTTTGTGTGGCAAGAGCGTCTTCCTAGGATAGGCAACCCAAGCTTTCCTAGAAGAGTTCCTGGCTCCAACATGGATAGAATGATATACTGCTTTTCTCAAACATCTTTGTGTTCCCAGTTTTCTTTAAAAATATGAGAATGTCAATTGACCCCAACACCCTGACTCATGTTGGTGGAACAAGTGTTGTGAGTGGGTCAACAAAAGGTTCAATTAGTTGATTGCTTGTTGGTGACTGGTTGGTTGGGTTTGATGCATTAGACCCTCAAAAATGATTGAAACCTCCATGTAGCCAACCATTCTCCAAAAGTGACCCCAGAAAACTGACAATATTTTCTTCTCTATTCCTGCTAAAATTAGATCTCTGGGGCTCCCCTGACTCCCAGATTTACAGAACCAGAATCTTTAGTCTGGGACCTGGGATCTGCCATTTTTCTCTCAGGAGCATTGACCTTTAAGACACATATTTTCTAGAAAGCTTTGTTCACACTTTTTCTCTAACCTGGCATCCAACTTTCCTTGAATCTCCCCAGTGAGGACTCTGGAGAGCCCGATCCATGAAAACTGCTTCGGTGAGGCCACTTAGGGCTCCGTACTAGCAAAGGCCAAGGACAACTTTGGGGTCTGTCTTATGTGATCCTTGATTGTATTTGACCTTCTCTTTTTGAAACACTTTGGGAAATTCATCCTTCTTTCTCTCTCACTGACTTCTCCTTCACTTATTGGCTAATTTTCCTTCTCCCAACCTTTGACTATGGGATCCTTTCATCTTCAGTGTTGTTCCTTCCTCAGGTGACCTCACTTATGTCTTGTGGCTCGAAATGTTATCTGTGTGTCCTTGTCAGTATCTCCTCTCCCACATGCAAAAGGCATCTTATACTCACCTGTCCAGAGGAGGATAGTTTATTCAAGATCCCCTGGACAAGGGAATGGAACCCACACCAGTAGACAGAGGAGCCTGGTTGGCTACCGTCCTTGGGATCACAAACAGCCAGACATGCCTGAATGACTACCACTAGTGTTACTATACAAGTCTCTTAAAAAGTCTAATTGTGGATGACACTGGTGAAACTTACCTAGGCGTCTACCTTTCTGCAGTCCTGTGCTAGGTGCTGGAATCGCAGAGAGCTTATATCTTGTTTACTATTTTTTCAGGAAAAGTGAGGAGCCTGGAAACACCAGAGTCCCAGGACAGCTTTGGGGGAATAATAGGAGATAAAATTAGAATGTAACTGGCCAGAGTTTGAATAGTGTTGATAGTAGTAGGCTCAGGGAGCTATGACACACTGTAATCAGTGCAATAGTATTCTGTGATCTGATATTTAAGTGGAAGGAAATGTGAAAAGTTTAGTATATTAATGTCATGGACCCATCATTCAATTCCTGCTGTGTTTTGATGTGATACTGGAACTTGGAATAGTCCTTGAACTTTCTGTGGCCAAACTCTTCTACTTACAGTAGCTGGTGACCTCATTGAGGCTTTCAACTTATGTAAGGCTCTGTCAGCATCTCTCCATCAAAATAGGAATCAAGGTTGAAATGAGGACTCTGTTAACTATGTCATTTATATTTTTATGGTGACCAATTTTTTGTTGAGCTATATATATATATGTGTGTATGCGTGTGTGTGTGTGTATGTATATATATATATCATCTACTGCCTTGCTGACAAATGGTATGTTATTGACTTGCACAATTTTAGGATTGATTGAATTATTTTTCATTTTCACTTCAGGAAAAAATAAAAATTAAGTTATTTTCCCACTTAAATGAGTTCTTTATTTGACCAATATATACTTATCTCCCAAACTGCTATAAAACAGTAAGTATGAAAATAATATAAGCAACTTAGAAATACAGTAACTCTTCTCTTTTTCAGATACAACCAAGTATAACTCTTATGTCTTTTCCTCAGAGAATATCTAGGTATCAGTTAATAGCATCTTTTGTCAAATGTGATAAAAATCAAAATGTATTGTGTTTGAATTCATTCCATTTCTTAGAGTGCTAAATATGAGACTACTAATTTAATTTCTGCCCTTGGCCTTATCAAAGCAAAACCAAAGTCAAACTTACACAGCATGTAGCATTAGTATGAATTTGGAGGTTTATTCCTCACTTTGTTTATGACTGCTTATCTCCAGATCCCCCTAAGTGAGGGACTGGGGGAGGCAGTGTTCCTCTAGTTTCCATCTTTCAGCACTGAATCTACTTTGAGGGCGGTTAACCCACAGGGAAGGACATTCTCCCACTTCAATTTGGCCTGGGTCAATGAGAAATGTACTAGACTGAGTGATTGTCTTAAGTCTGTCATTGTTTGACCCCAAACAAATCATCTAACCATAATCTGGGCCATAGTCCTCTAAATTGAAATGGTGACCATGACTTAAAGGTGTTGTGAGGATTATATGAGAATGGATGCCAAAGTGCTTTGGAAAATGATGACAAAGTGTATCGATCAATCAAGAAATATGGAGATGTTAAGTTGGCTGTTTAGTACCATATTTCACTTTGTCTGTTTGCCATGTTAATTTTGAAAGAATTGTATTTTGAACAGAATATTTATTCTGTTACTTACGGTATAGGCCAAGTTGTGTGACAAAGAGATCCCAAAACGTGTTTCATCTAAGATGGAAACTTACTTCTTTTTCACAAGGTGGGCAGACAGCTGCTTTAAAATCAATCAGTTTTGCCCTTCTGTTTTTGAGTCCAAGATTGTTACTGTTCCCTCCCAGGGGAAGAATGTGTAATGGGCAAGCAACCTGTCACTTTTTTAAAACAGAATTTGAAAGTAGTTTGTTAGGATTTTTTTTTTAAGACCACACTGTGTGGCATGTGGGATCTTGGTTCCCTGATACCTGATCAGGGATTGAACCTGTGCCCCCTACCTTGGGAGCATGAAATCTTAATCTGCTTGAAGCCTTAATCTTAAAGCTGCCAGGGAAGTCCCAAGCAACTTGTCTTTAGGTTGAAGATTCCCTGGATACTACAAGTACCATTTTTGCTCCATGTTATTGACTTGAATTCAGTCACATGTTCACACCTAACATGCTGGGAAATAGAAACTCCAGCTCAGGAACCAAGTGTTCAGCTGAAACTGGGGAGGAGTGGAAGCTATTTTTTATTGACGTATAGTTGATTTGTAATATGTGAATTAATATTTCTCTGTATAGCAAAGTGATTCAGATATATATGTATGTGCATACATGTTTATATATGTATGTTCTTTTTCATATTCTTTTCCTTTATGGTTTATCTCAGGATATTGAATATAGTTGTCTTGTTTTTGTCAGTTACCTTTAGAATAAATATACAATGGGGGACAATTTAGTGGTCTCCAGCAAATTGATATATATCGTACTACAGTGTCCTGTTAAACTGTACTCATAGTTTGATTTGCATTAATTGCATTGCCTTGGTACCAAATAGCAGGCAATGAAACTTTTTGAGGATCACATGTACTATTTGTCTATATTCTGTCACTATTAATTTATATTAATGAAATTCTCATATGTGACAGATTTAGAGATGTTTTCACCCTGTGGGGTTTACTGTTCATTTTACTATTCAGTTTTGACAACAGACTTTGGCTATGACTTTTTGTATTGTGTTGAAATCTTTGACAGCTTGTATGACTTACAGGGTATAGATAAGCAGTGTAGCTAAATCTTCCTCAGGAGGAAGGATTAGGAGATCAGCGGAACACAATAATTTTGGAAAACTGTCCATAGGTTATTTTTCAGATTCCATTTCTGGTTTGTACTAATAGAGTAAAAGTGAACATACAGTAATTTTGGAAACCTGGCCTAATGCCTCTATGACCACTGTAACCTTTTTCAGTTAAAAAACAGCCCTGTAAGGTCAAACTAATAGACTTATAATTTCAAATTCTCTTTTATTAGACTGACTACATCTAGCTGATTAACTAATTTACTTATTCATTGATTTATCACATATCTGTGATGTTCTAAGTGCTCGGCTAACTATTGGAGGGTATAAAAATGAAGGAATAGGTGCTTTGAAGATCTGTGGTACATTCAAAGGGACATGTTTGGTAAATAGCCAGATACACAAGATTGGACCCCAAAGAGTGATCTGCATGCTCAGTTACTAAGTCGTGTTCGACACTTTGCGACCCCATAGACTGCAGCCCACCAAGCTCCCCTGTCCATGGAATTTCCAGGCAAGAATACTGGAATGGGTTGCCATTTACTCTTCCAGGGAGTCTTCCTGATCCAGGGATTGAACCCATGTCTCCTGTATTGGCAGGTGGATTCTTTAACTCTCAGCCACCTGGGAAGCCCAAAAGGGTGATCTAGCATACAGGCAAATATTAGAAAGTTTCTGGATTTGGGGTGATATTTGAAGAAATAATAGTCTATCAGATTTTCCAGTAGGAAAGGAGCCTATGATAGAACCTTACTTTTAATACATAGGGGCTGGAAGAGGAAAAAGGAGAAAGGGAAAAAGCAAAGATGCAGGAAACATTTCCATAGAATACCAAAGAGGGAGAAAGTATGATTTCACATGTCTTGCTACAGGAACTGTTCATACAATAAGGATCAAGGCAATACTCTGAGATTCCACCTGTGGAGGCCATCAGTGGCTCTAGTGGAGCAGTTCCACTGAAGAATTTGCTGTAGAAGTGAGGTTTAAAGAATGATTGGAAAAGCAAAATTAGGGGTGGCTACTGGAGAGATAATTGCAGTGAGATGAATTTGTCACAGCTAGTATTCCTGAATTGATTTGCATTGTTTAACATTTAAAAAATATTTTATTGAAAGAAGTTATGTTGGTACAGATGCTAATCAAGTATGAGGCACCTTTCTTTTCTATTACCTTGCTATGTCATTTCCAAAGTGAGTATGTTTTAGTTTTTTATATCTACTGAATAGATGTACCTTTCTGTTAAGGTGACAAAATAACTTTTGAGGGTAGCATCACTAGTTATAGTAGTTAGTCATCTCCTAGGTATGAAAAATCCTGTAACTAATGCTAAATCGGTTGATCTGAACAGCTGGCCTAGTTCATACAGCTTTGCCTGCAGGTGGATTGGGAATCATACATAAGTAGTATGAAACTGCTGACAGGATTTCACAAGCTCTGACATAAATTATGGTGATTATAACATAACGATTATTTTGAGGGATTTTGGATCTCTGTAAGCTTTGGAATAGTATTATATTTTAAACTCCACTTGAAGTGAATGAGAAACAAGATCCTCTCATCATTGGAATTCATTTATAATGGGCTTTTCTCAGAACTGACACAGATCAGACAATACCAGGTTCACATTAAGTGGGCTTATACTACACAGATATGCAATGTTCAGTTTATCTATAAACCTAATTACTTCAAATGTTTCATACTCACTGTCCTGAAGCATGTTCATTAAAGAAGTAAAAGGCAAATTCCCTGAAATATAGCTCCAAAATGATTCTAATTTGCATAAGTTACATTCCTTTACACAAGGAACAGATACCATACCTTTGTAAAATTTTTAAAACATATCATACAACTATGTCATGGTGTAACTTCCTCACCAGTCTTCACTTGGGTGCAGTGCTTTTAGCAGAACATTGAAAAGAGCAAGTGAAGAAAGGCTTCATTGTTTCAAATACTTGCTTCCCTCTAGGATAATATAAATGATTTTGTTTTATTGTGGTATTTTAGATCCAGCTTTCTAAAATTTAATTATAATTAAATTTTTTGGACATTATTTTCTTGGCCTGTATTTTTCTAAATAATACTCATCAGTTTTAATATTTATATAGTGAAGAAATTAATTTAGTCCATAACATTACCATGTATTATTTGCTTTATTCTCTTTTGACCTTTTATATATTTTCAAAACTGTGCTATATCAGATTATACAGTTTTATATCATACTTCTTTCACATAACATTATACTGTTATCCATTTTATTGTATGTTCTTTACAAATTTAAGAAACTGTGTAATTCTTCAAATGGATAAAGTGTGCTAACCCTTTATTTTTGGAACCTAATACATCAAATTTTTTATATTTATATAAATAATACTTTGAACATCATTTATTTTGACTTTTTACTCAGGGTGATGCCTAGACATGAAATTTCTGGATCAAATGAACATAAATTTTCATGACATACTACTAAGTTGCTTTTCCCAACTGTTAAATAAATAGGAAAAGCACAGCCTTGTACTTAAGCTTTTCTGATTTTCAGGTCAAATAGAACAATAACTTTATATCTATGTCTTCAGATGCTCAGTTGTGTCTGAGTGTTTGCGACCCCATGGACTGTAGCCCACCAGGCTCCTCTATCCCTGAGATTCTCCTAGCAAAAATACTCGAGTGGGGTGCCATTTCCTCCTCCAGGGAATTTTCCTGACCCAGGGATCAAACCCACATCTCTTACATATCTTGCACTAGAAGGTGGATTCTTTGCCACTAGTGCCACCATAGAGATAGGGAAACCCTATCTCCATGTACAGAGAGATCTTTGCATCCTCCTGCTTCCCCCTTTCTCTTCCTCCTACCTCTGTCTACCACAAAGATGTATAATTTACATCCTACATCTTCTTTCTAGGATTTTATAAATGTAGTTGAATTTTTAGACATTAAAATCTGTTTGAATTATTTTGAATCTTCCTTTTATATTGTGAATGCCATATTTTTCACTCACTGTTCAGTATAGAATGTGTGTGTATATACATGCATGCACATACAGGCACATATACATTTACATATCTGGTATATAGTTTTTACTCACCTCTTTGATATCTGTATATGTTTGTGTGTGTGATTAGTCACTAAGTTATCCAACTCTTTTGCCACTCTATGGACCAGCCTGCCAGGCTCCTCGGTCCCTGGGATTTCCCAAAGAAGAATACTGGAGTGGATTGCCATTTCCTTTTCCATGGGATCTTCCAAACCCAGGGATCAAACCCACATCTCCTGTATTACAGGTGGATTCTTTACCACTGAGCCACCAGGGAATGAATACAAATATGTATATATAGTCATATATGTATGTATATATGTGTATATATACATATTCACAAGATTATGCAGTTTTACATCATAATTCTTTCACCTAACATTATACTGTTTTATGTATGGGTCAGGGAGACTCCCCTGGAGGAGGGCATGGTAGCCTACTATAGTATTCTTGCTTGGAGAATCCCATGGACAGAGGAGCCTGGTGGGCTACAGTCCATAGAACTGCACAGAGTCAGACATGATTGAATCAATTTAGCATGCATACACCAAAGAAGTGGAATTACTAGATCATATGGTAGTTCCATTTTTAATTTTGGGGGAAAGCTCCATGCTGTTTTCCAAATTGGCTGCACCAATTCACATTCCCACCTACAGTGCACGGGAGTGCCCATTTCTCCACATCCTTGTCAAGATATGTCATTTTTCATAATAGCCATTCTAACAGGTGTGAGGCGTTTTTCATTGTAGTTTTGATCCACATTTCCCTGATGATTAGTGATATTGACCATCTTTTCATGTATCTATTGACTATTCATTTGCATCTTTAGAAAAATATCTGCTCATTAAAAAATCAGATTATTTGAATTTTTTGCCATTGAGTTAGTATGAGTTTTATATTTTAAATATTAACTGATTATCAGGTATATGATTTGCAAATATATTCTCTCTGTTCAGAAGGTTGTCTCTACCTTTTGTTGATGGTTAACTTTGCATCAGAGGATAAGATGGCAGGATGGCACCACTGATCCAATGGACCTGAACTTGGGCAAACTTTGCGAGATGGTAAGGGACAGGGAGGCCTGGCATGCTGCAGTCTGTGAGACTGCAAAGAACCAGGCACAAGTGGGTGACCGAACAACAACTTTGCTATGCAGAAATTTTTTGTTTGTTTAATGTGGTCCCACTTCGTTATTTTTGCATTTTTTGTCTTTGCTTTTGTAATCAGAGTTAGAAATTCATCACAGAAGACTCATGTCAAGGAGTTTGCCATCTATTTTATCTTTTAAAAATTTCATGAATTCAGGTTTTACATTGAAGTCTTTATTTAGAGTTAATTTGGGGATATGGTGTAAGATAGTAGGCTAATTTCATTCTTTTACACGTGGCTGTCTAGTTTTCCCAACACCATTTATTGAAGAGACAATCCTTTTTAAATTGCATATTCTTGGCTCCTTTGTTACTAATTTACTTACCATATAATAAATATGGATTTATTTTGGATTCTTTGCTCTGTTTCATTCGTCCGTGTTTCATGTCAATGCCACATTGTTTTGATTACTGTAGCTTTAAAATATAGTTTGAAATTGAGGAGCATGATGCTTTGTTCATCTTTCTCAAGATTGCTTTGGCTATTCAGTCTTTTGTGTTTCTGTGCAACTATTAGAAACATTTTGTTCTGTTTGTTCTGTTTCTGTGAAATAATGTTGGAGTTTGATAGGTATTGCACTGAATCTATTTTGCTTTGAGTAACAGGGACATTTTAACAATATTAACTATTCCAGTCCATGAGCATGAAATATCTTTTCATTTCTTTGTGTCTTCAATTTCTTTTATCAGTGTCTTAGAGTTTTCTGATACAGGTTTTTCAACTTCTTGGTAAAATTAATTTTATGTATTTTATTCTTTTTGATGCAGTTGTAAATGGGACTGTTTTCTTAATTTCTCCTAGTATATAGACATGCAAACAATTTCTGTATATTGATTTTATGCCTTGCAATTTCACTGAATTTGCTTATTAGTTATAACAGTCTTTTGGAGAAAAGTTTAGGGTTTTCTACATATAAAATAATTTCATCTGTGTATAGTGACAGTTTTAGTATTTTCTTTCCAACTTGGATGCCTTTTATTTTTCTTGCATGATTTCTTTGGCAAGGATTTCCAATATTATGCTGAATAAAAGTGGGGAGAGTAGACATTCTTGTCTTATTCTTCATCTTAGAGGAAACATTTCTAGGTTTTCACCGTTGAGTATAATGGTAGCTGTGTGCTTCTCATATAAGACCTTTATTAATGTGAGATACATTCCCTCTGTACCTACATTGTTGAAAGTTTAGTATAAATTGATATTGACTTTTGTCAGAAGTGTTTTTATACATTTATTGAGATGATCAAATGACTTGTGTTCTCCGTTTAGTTAATGTACTGTATCATATTACTTTGCAGATGTTGAACCATCCTTACATCCCTTGAGAAAATCCCACTTGATCATAGTATACGATTCTTTTAATGTATTGTTGAATTTGATCTTCTAATATTTTGTTGAGGATGCTTGCATCTGTGTTCATCAGGGATATTGGCCTGTAATTTTCATTTTTTATGATGTTTCTGGTTTTTGTGTTTGTCTGGTTTTTGTTATCACAATAATGCTAGCCTCATCAAATGAGTTTCAAAGAATTTCCTCTTGCTCAACTTTTGAAAGAGTTTTAGAAGGATAGGTATTAACTCTTCTTTAAATGTTTAATAAAATTCACTAGAAAAGCCATCTGGTCCCAAACTTCCATTTGATCAGTAATCAAAAGCCTCCCACAATCTCTTTATGTGTTTTGGTCTGTTCAGATTTTCTATTTCTTCCTTATTCAGTCTCTAAAGATTCTGTGATTCTAAGAATGTATTCATTACTACTAAGTAGCCCAATGAGTTGGCAAGTAATTGTTTGGAGTAGTCTTTTAAGATCCTTGCTTCCTTGATAGCTCAGTTGGTAAAGAACCCATCTGCAATGCAGGTGACCCCGGTTTGATTCCTGGATCAGGAAGACCCCTTGGAGAAGGGATAGACTATCCACTCCAGTATTCTTGGTCTTCCCTTGTGGCTCAGCTGGTAAAGAATCTGCCTGCAGTGTGGGAGACCTGGGTTTGATCCCTGGGTTGGGAAGATCCCCTGGAGAAGAAAAAGGCTACACACTCCAGTATTCTGGCCTGAATAATTCCATGGACTGTATAGTCCATGGGGTCACAAAGAGTTGGACACGACTGAGTGACTTTCACTTACTTACTTTAAGATCCTTTGTATTTCTGTAGTATCAGTTTTAATGTCTCCTCTTCAATTTCTGATTTTATTTACTTCAGGCCTCTTTTTTTTTTTCTTAGTTAGTCTGGCTAAGGGTTTGTCAATTTTGTTTATCTTTTCAAAGAATCAGCTCTTAGTTTTACTGATATTTTCTATTGTCCTTTTAGTCTCTATTTTATTTCTATCTGATTGTTATTATTTACTTTCTTTTGCTGACTTTGTACTTTGTTTCATCTTTGTTTTCCAGCTTCTTTAGATGTAAATTAAATTGTTTATTTGAAATTGTTTTTATTTCTTGAAGTAGGCTGACATTTTTTTGAGCTTCCCTTTTAGAACCACTTTTGCTCCATAGGTTTTGGTATGTTGTATTTCATTTGTCTCAACGTATGTTTTTATTTCTCTATTGATATTTTTTATCAGTGGTTGTTCAGTAGTCTCTTGTTAAATGTTCACATATTTGTGATTTTTACAGTTTTCTAGTAATTGATTTTGAGTTTCATGCCATTGTGGTTCAAAGAAATGCTTGATATGATTTCAGTCTCCTTATAATTGAAATTTGTTTCATGGCTTAATGTATGATCTGTCCTAGAGAATGTTCCATGTGCACTTGAAAAGAATGTGTCCTGCAGCTTTTGGGTGCAATATTTTGTGCATGCTAAATCGTTTCAGTTGTGTCTGTTTGTGACCCTGTGGACTATAGACCACCAGGCTCCTCTGTCCATGGATCCTCCAGGCAAGAATACTGGAACGGGTTGCCATGCCCTGTTCCAGGGGATTTTCCAAACCCAAGGATTGAACCTGAATCTCTTATGTCTCTTGCACTGGCAGACAGGTTCTTTACCACTAGTGCCACCTGGGAAGCCCCAGAATATTCTGTAGAAGTCTATTAAGTAGATCTGATGTAAGTTGTCACTAAGGCCAATGTTTTCTTATGAGTTTCTGTCTGAATGTCATCTTATTTGGAGATCCCTGGGCTTTCGAGACCTGGATGTCTGTTTCCTTTCCTAGGTTAGGGAAATTTTTAGCCATTATTTCTTCAAATAAGTTCTGCCTCTTTCTTTTTTTCTTCTCCTGAGACCATTACAACCTGAATGTTAGTCCCCTTGATGTTTTCCCTCAGATGCCCTAAGATCTCTTCACTTTAATTTTACTTGTGTTATTATTATTGTTGTTGCTGCTTAGTTTAGATGAGTTTCCTTGCTTTGTCTTTTAGATTACTTATTCTTTCTACCACTTTTTCT
Source organism: Antilocapra americana (assembly GCA_007570785.1). Classification (NCBI taxonomy): domain Eukaryota; kingdom Metazoa; phylum Chordata; class Mammalia; order Artiodactyla; family Antilocapridae; genus Antilocapra; species Antilocapra americana. Next base: position 9,861,645 of record ML660200.1, on the reverse strand, counting down.
AGTCTACTAGTGAATTCTTTTAGTGCATTTTTTAGTTCAGTTATTGTGTTCTCAGCTGTGCGTACTTCATTATATTTTCTATCTCTTTGCTGAAGTTCTCTTTGTGTTCATATATTCATCTGTGTTTAGTGAGCAGTTTTATGACTATTACTTTTAATTCTTTATCAGGTAGATTACTTATCCTTATTTCATTAAGGGCTCTTTCTGAAGGTTTGTCTTGTTCTTTCTTTTGGCACATATTTTTGTTTTGTCATTCTCTTTGATGCTCTGTTCCTATGTCTTAGGTGAGATGGTGACCTCTCTGTGTCTTGAAGTACTGGCTTTGTGTATGTGAGGAACTTTATAATTCAACCTTGCCCTGGTGGTTGGCTGTCTTTTGAACCTTGTGATTGTCTTATAGCCTGATTTATTCTTGACAGGTTCCTGTTGTTGAAGGTGTGTCAAGAATTTTCAGTATTCCAAGGGGAAGGATCTCACTTTGTACTTAGCTTTAAGCTGTTTGAAAGCCAGATACTTGGGGAGCAGGTTTTGAAATATGCAAATATATAATCCTGTAGACCATATTCATAAGCCCTGCTGGCCTTCAGACCAGGAAATTTGGAGGTGACCCTTGGGTAACATTTCCGTAAATCAGACCTCTAGACAAGTGTATAACCTCCTTTCTGGGAGATATCGGCGAGCTCAGGGAGGTCAAGGGAGTATGCAAGAATAGTGTCTTGCATTTCCCAAGAGTGCCTCTATACTCTCTAGATGTGTGCAGACCTGAAGCCTGTCCCTCAAGCTGAATGTCCAGGACAAGTAAATTGTCCTTTTCATAAGAAGACTGAATCTGTGTTTCAGTCTACTGCCTGTATAGTGCCCTGGATGTTGCATCCTGTTAAGAACTATCTTTCCAATTGTTATAGTTCCATGGGGCCCAGAAATGCAAATACCCTTGTCCACCAGGGCCAGATGATCAGAGGGGTATAGTCTGTTTGGGTTGCTGAGCTTGCTGGCTCTAGAAGGCATCTGGAATGCATGCGGGACGTGCTCCTTGGCTTCAGCATGACATCAGGAAAAATCCTTGTCTGTATACCCTTGCCAACTTCAGCAAGGGGGTGGGAGAGTGTCATAATTTCACACTAGCTGGTACCAGCCAGGGAGTGAAGGAATGCCATACCCACTCATCCCTGCCTGCCTTACCAAGACAGTGGGAGAGTCCCCTATCTGCATACCTGCCTTATACTAACAAGGTAGGAGAGTGCAAAATGGCATCTGCCAGCACTCCAGTCTCCAGAAAGAGCTCCAACCTGTCCTGACCTCCCCCAGCAGATGCTTGAAGATTAGCATATGAATCTACTTCATATTCCAGGCACTTTTCAAACTGCTGCTTTTGCAGTGGGTTCTAGGGCCAATGAGGCTTCCCTGGTGACTCAGATGGTAAAGAATATGCCTGTAATGCAGGAGACCTGGGTTTGATCCCAGGGTCAGGAAGATATCCTGGACAAAGGAATGGCCACCCACTCCAGTATTCTTGCCTGGAGAATTCCATTGACAGAGAAGCCTGGCGGGCTACATTCTATGGACTTCCAAAGAGTTGGACACAACTTAGCGACGACTAACTCTTTCACTTGTTTCTTGGGCAAATGAGACCTCACACAAGCCTTTTAAAAGGAGAATCTCAAGTCACCTCAACTGTTGACTAAAAAAAAAAATGCACATCCTAAAAGTTGAGAGTTATGTTTTAGTCAGTGGATGACACTGAAGGCTTAAGGCTGAGACACAACATCTCAGATAACTCTGAAAGACTGCTCCCAAGAGGCAAGGGAGGGAGCCAGGATATATACGAATTTCTGCAACAAAGGCCAGGTAGTCTGAACCTCAAACAATTATTGTTAATTAAGGAAAACCAGATATTTCAAGTTAAGGAATTTGGCACTTTTCTATATATGTGAAGATGCAAAGTCTGGGCTCATTGAAATCATTCCTTTGATATGCACCTGAGGTCAGTGTCCTGTGCTTCTTTATCCTAGTCTCCTCAGGAAGTACCATCAGAGGTGGCTGTAAGCAGCTGGCTGCTATATGTGAGACAGATCCTGCCTCCATCCTGAGTTCTCTCAGGGCTCGCCATCAGGGCAACTGTAATCTGATGGCTTGATGTCAGCAACATACTTTGTTTACTTATGTGGCATTTTTAGTTCACACAGACTTTTGGATTCCTTGAACATAAGCTCCGCTGGTTTCTAAGCCAGATGTTTTGGGGGCTCGTTTCTTTGTTGTAGGTTTCAGGACTGGGCTGGCTGATGTGGGGAACAAATCCGTCATCCTGGGGAGAAGCTCTGTGTTTGTGAGATCCCTCCCTGTTGTGGGACTCTGCACCAGGGATGGAATTTTTGGTGAGCTTGCATCTCTGCATTTTCTGCCAATCTCAATGAGGTCCTTTGATCATGTGTTGTGGAGGAGCAGTTCAGCTAATTTTCAGTTCTTTTTTGAAGAATATTATCCCATATATAGCTGTAGAGTTGGTGTGTCCATGGGCAATTTGATTTTCCTGAGCCTCCACCTTGGAAGACCTCTCCCTGCCCCACTCAGCCCCACTCCTGCCATGCATATGTATTTTAATTAAGTGAGGTGCTTTACTTTGTGAATTCATGTAAACCTGGGAATGTCTTTCTGTTGCTTTGTTACAAAGAACCTACTTTATTAGTATTATTTATGGATTAAGACTCAAAGTTTTCAATGGACATCTGGACTTTTCAGAAGCTATGGAGTGAGCCTTTTTAAAATCCTTGGTAGGAGACCCATTTGTCTGTTTGAGTGCATTCAGTCTTCCAGCCCCCACCCCAAACATACACACAGTTTTTTTTTCAGCTCTTATGTGGGTGGAAGTGTGGATGATTTTCTGCAAACTCTACCTGGAGTGTGAGGAAACTTTTTGATGTGTAAAATCAAGTGTGTTTTTTTTTTTCTCTATTTTATGCTGAAATGTCTCTTTAATTATCCTTTTGATCATTGTTTACAAATCTTGGCAAATACTCAAAAGCTATAATTAATAGACACACCTACATTTTCTGACCTAATATCTATGATGTCTCTATTCATTTTTGTCTTTATCCTTTATTTAATTTATGTACATTGTTTGTGTGGGGCCTCTCTATTTTCCTTTTCTCTCCGACTCTCTAACCCGCCCTGTAGCGCTCCAGGGTAGGAGTCAGAAAGCCGGGGGAGCCCTCGGTCTCGGACAGAAGGACCCTCCACAGTTATCTTCCGAGGATGGGAGCCTCGAGAAGATCGGCCCTGAGGAGGGGGTGAGCGGACCGCCCACCCCACAGCCTCCCTCACCCGGAGAGAGACATTCAGACACCATGGGGGTTCTGTCAAAGCAGTTCCATTTTGTTGAGCTGGAGGGCAAGCTTATATAGGCAAACAGCGCGGGGAAGGCAAACGGCGTGGGGATTTCAAACGGGGCTTTCCGGGAGCTTGGCCAATCACTGTAAAGGTCATGTATCCAGGTGGTGGTGCACCAATGTATACTGGTCATGTCCCGGCATTGCTAAGAGGAAGTTAGCCATGGCCAATTGCATTTTTTTGTAAATAGCCTCAGTCCCGCCCTCTTATTTCCGCCAAGCGCCATCTTGTTATGAGCACGTGTGAGGTGCCCTACAGTTTGTCCTTCATAAGACTGTGTAAGTATTTTTATTGTCACTTCTACTATAAAATCTAATGTGGGTTTGTCATAAGCAAAATGAGTAGAATAAAATGTTCATCATGTTAATAACTATATTTGAATATAGCTTTTATGCTGAGTGATGTGAGAAGTACCTTCTAGGCAAAGCAAGCCTGATGAAACTGTTATTTTATTTTTTTTCAGATTACTTTTTTTTTAATTAGTTTTGCCATACAATGACATGATATCACCATGGGTTTACATAAGCTCTCCCTCCAGAACCCCCCTCCCTCCCCCCGGGAAATCTCGATGCACCAGCCCCAAGCATCAATCCTGGGCTGGCGATTGATTAGACATATGATAATTAACATGTTTCAATGCCATTCTCCCATATCATCCCACCCTTACCCTCATCCACAGAGTCCACGAGTCTGTTCTATACATCTGCGTTCCTTTTGCTGTCTCGCATTTTTCATGGATAATGTTACAATGAACATTGACACCAAGGACAATGGGAATATGATATATGTTTTTCTTCTAGCTTGCATGCACGTGTGCTAAATTGCTTCAGAAATCTTTTCTCCAAGGTCTCCCAAAGTCCATTCTCTCAGGCACATTGAAGAGCTGTGTTATACTTAGGTAGGACTTTTGCCCTTCCCTTCCTTTTTGCCTGTGGCTTTGATATTCTGGAATATTGGAGTTTGTGTTAAGAACATTCAGTATGTGCTTTATTCTCAAGCTGGCACTATAGGCACCGTTGCTACAGCATTGTGCTTGCTGTGACTGTAATTCCAGCGTGTACCACTGCCAGCCCCACTGTGATCATCCTCCATTGTTTCCTGGGAATTAGTCTCCAAATGTAAATGATTCCCAGGAGAATAATTCTATTTTATTCTTACAGAATGATAGGGATTTATTATTAGTTAACAAATCTTTCCAATTCAGGAGTCAGAATTGATAAATGTATGCGGTGCTGCCTAAATTCTCTTGGGCAGGGGAAAACATTTCATTTAACAGAAAGCACATGTAAGCATCATCTTTTCTTCTCTGAATTCATTTAAGTTAGTGTCTATTTGCATGTGGGTGTATCTGTGTGTGTGTATACATAGGGGTGGGGTATAGGCAATACCCAATAAATATGCAAGTAACAGAAACTGGATATTAGAAGTAAGCCATGGAGAAAAATTAAGCTGAAAAGAAGGATGAAGAATTCATAGTCTTAGTTTTCCATTGTTTGTGGTTTAAGATGTCATTATATTATAGCTATTTTTATGGACAATTGGGTAAAAATACCTTAAATGGAAGCACTCTGTCTGTATTTGTTATTTGAAATAGCATTTATAGTTTAAATCACAATCCAGGTATACCTAATTAATGGTTGAAAATCTGTATTATTACTGTTAATCTCTAACTACCTATTCTAAAATCCAACTATAATTGAAGAAGCATTGACTTAAAAACCTTGAAGCCAAGTAAGAGAAGAGAAAATGCATATAACCTTCACCTTGTAAGGTGGTTTGCCTTTTGAGAAGAGGTTTGATCCTATGGAAATGGCTCTGTTCATTGCTTGCCTTGTGTTATATGCTTAAACTGTTTTATTTAATCTTTACTCTACCTCTTCAATTATGAAAAAAAGTAAGGTTTACAGAAATTAAATGACTTGCCTGAGGGGGCACAGCTTGTAAGTACCGAAAACCAGCATCTGAACCTAAATCTCTTTGATCCAAAGATTATATTTGTAATCACCTTTAAGAGTCCACCTCTGACTTCAGCTAAGCAGAATAAGCAGAACACAGATCTCTTAGTTTAAATGTAACTGTTTTCTAGAGCTTGCATATGGTTTGGCCCCTGCCTTCCTGTCCAGGGAGGGCTTCCCTGGTGGCTCAGATGGTAAAGAATCTGCCTGCAATTCAAGAGGCCCGGATTTGATCCCTGGGTCAGGAAGATCCCTTGGAGAAGGGAATGGCTACCCACTCCAGTATTCTTGCCTGGAGAATTCCACGGACAGAGGAGCCTAATGGGTTACAGTCCATGGGGGTCACAAAGAGTCTGACATGACTGAGTGCCTGATACTGACTTCTTGCCAACTTCTTTTTAGACTACAAACCTCAGGCTCTGTTCCCTGGCCCCACTGGCGTCCTTTCTGTTCCTAAATACCGTATTTGGGGGTCTTTGCTTATGCTGTTTCCTTTGCCTGTGGTGTTCTTCCCCCTCTTCCTTTCTCTGTATACTTGCCTATTTCTCTACCAGGCCCCAGACCCAGAATTCATTTGCTCAGAATCCTTTTCCAGACGTGGTGTACAAAGGAGGTGCCCTCCCCACTTAAAGTCCTTCCTATCATCTGTTATTTCCTTCTTAGCATGTAACCAACCTGAAATCAATCTGATCACTTCCTTGTTATGTATCTCTCTACAGAATATAAGCTCTCTGAGAGCAGGAATTTTCTCCGTTAGGTACTACTATATCTACGAAGTTACAACAGCACATGACATATAATAAATGTTGAAAAAATTTGAATGAAGACTGGATGGGTGATCTTGAGGTTTATATATTTGCCTCTACTTAGAAACACTGTCTTTAAAATTTTTTCAAAGGATGTATTTGAAAATATCTTTAAGAATTTTGAGTGTTCCTATCATGTTTAAACCTTGATCAAGATACTTAACGTTACCACAAACCATTGCAACTTCCTGCAGTAACAGATTTCTGCTTTGCTTTTCATGTCAATGCTCTTGTTTAAATAACTCACCTGAACGTGCATATTAATAAGAATAAAACTCCTTGGCTAATTTTCTGCAATAGAATTATGGAAAACTATTAGAATAGTTTTGCTAGATAAGGACTTGGGATGCCCTCCAGTCTAACTGAAATATTGTAGAAAGGTGAAAAGGCTTCTCCAGGACCACACAGGCCCAGAAACTTGAACAGAGCCCTTTCTGTTACATAAGGTCAGCTCTTACTGTGTGTCTTCTGTTCCCCCACCCCCACCCATTATAGTCAATATTTTTATAGAAACAAGTGATTTTATATAGTATTTCATCCAAATAAAAATGTTTTAAAAAGGTATCACTATTAACCTGAGTTCCTAGTTCATCTTAAATCCATAAGATATAAAATGGTAGCTTTCATGGGTACCTTAACACTGAAATCACTGCACACTCTTCTGTCTAAGGCTGCTGTGATGTAGACAAAGAGGCCTGTGGGGTCCTCAAAGAGAAGGGGAAAGAAGTATTAGGTTCAGGATGAAATAAATTATACAAGTTTTTTTTGTTATTGTTGTTGTATTTTTCTGCATAGTTAGTAACTACAGTGACTGTCTGTATGTGAACCTCATATCCAGGAATCACAAATTTTAAAAAAATTAGGTTCAATAACCTACAGATTCTATGAGCAGTTCTCATGTAATGAAGGAATCCCTCATTTTTTGGAGATGTTTCTTGAAAACCTAATTTGATTTATACAACTTTATGAATATTTCTCAACAAGATAAATCTTGCCTTTATATCTTCTTAGAAGCTAAAGATTGGTTTTCTAAGGAAATAAATAAGATAAAAGAAAAAAAGGAAAACTAAGAACAAATTGCATTGTTCATATAAGGAAATGAAGGGAAAATAAGCATATGATTCATCAATATAAACGATATGCCCAGTGAAGGAGGGCAATGAATATGTAGTTTCTGTGTAGCTCAAAAAGAGTGTTTTTGCTATAAAGTGATCTGTGTAGAATCAGTATAATTAAGACCTGCACTGTCTACTTTATTCCTCCTTTTTTAAGGTTGGCTCAATTCCCATCCTCCCCCAACCCCGTACTTTTATATGGCAAAACATATAAAATATGGGCTTCTCAGGGGGGTGCAGTGGTAAAGAATATGCCTGCCAATGCAAGAGATGGAAAAGATATGGATTCCATCTCTGGGTCAGGAAGATCCCCTGGAGTAGGAAATAGCAACCTTCTCCAATATTCTCGCCTGGAAAATACCATGAACGTGGAGCTTGGTGGGGTCTTAAATAGTCAGACACAATTAAGCGACTGAGCACACAGCACACATACACATAAAATACAGTGTAAACGACTATGAAATTTGGCTTTTCTCTATGATTAAGAGGATTTTTATTCTGACTTGATAGAACTCCAGTTCTCCTCCATTTTTCATTCATGGAACTATCATAGGATATGGGGAAAACTTTATTTGTCCCCAAATGACAATGCATATAAGTCACAGAAGCATCTATTCCTACAAATGAGAGGGTCCAAGGGAATTATCTTGTCCTGTAGAGATAAAGATGGTCTTAGGACTCCTGATGCCTATGATAATGAGGTTTCGTCTTTGCCTTTGTCTTTGGTGTAATGCAGCTTTATTTTTCTATGTGCAGGAATACATGGACTCCAACAAATACATTGAACATCTGTTAAATCAACTTGAGGAGCAACACAGAAGTCTCTGGAGGTGAGTTAAATCTACTTCTTAACTTAATAGCTGCATCTATAACTTTAATCTTGATCACAGAAGCATGGAGTTGGCAAATGGTCTCTTCTTTTACTTGGTTGCCAAAAGTACCTTTGGGGGCAAAAATCAGCAGAGGCTACCCAAAGAGTTCCATTCCTTTAATTAAAGTAAAACACTGGTGTCAAAAGTTGTCCTTGAGTGAAGGAACTGCTGAGCTTGGAAGATGGTAGAAATCATAACACTTGCCAAGGTCAAGGAATGCATTTGTCCACAGTCATGTGGCAAACTTATGTTGTAGAAACTAGAACCCAAATTCTCTGGCCTTTGCCTGCCTAAATATTATTTATGTCTTTCTATAATTGAAAGGTTGAGAACACTTCTGCTTAAAATTTCTGCTTCTCTTTATATTAAAAAATACATATTTCAAGAATGCTATTGTATAGGTCTCCCATGTTTGGTTTGGTTTTTGTTTAATGTGATGGATTCTGATTCTACGTGTGAAAACATCTGCAGGTAAATTGGGAAAAGAGGAGAGTATTATATAAGTATTATCTAAGTTTTCCCAAGTAACTCATTCCCTGAGGCTTCTAGGGAATGGAGATTATTGTGATAGGATTATCTAGATCTTTAAAGTCCATGTGGCCATGTTTCTGCTGGTGATAGTGTGGACTCTGAATTCCACTTACTAAATTCCTATAGTTCTTGTTATCTGGAATAAATATGCTAGTGCTCAATTACATGATACCTTACAGTGTATCAGAATTATTGAATATAATTAGCTTCCTCTCTAAGGGGTCAATAAGCCCCTAAAGTCCTTTATGTCTTATATCCTCATGTCATGGAGGCCAGTTCCCCCTCTGTGAAGAAGTGAAGTGAAGTTGCTCAGTTCTATCCAACTCTTTGGGACCCCATGGACTGTAGCTTGCAAGTCTCCTCTGTCCATGGAATTTTCCAGGCAAGAGTACTGGAGTGGGTTGCCATTTCCTTTTCCAGGGGATCTTCCCAACCCAGGGATCGAACCCGGGTCTCCCACATTGTAGGCAAACACTTTACCCTCTGAGCTACTAGGGAAGCCTCCCTCTGTACACAAAGATATTAAGGAGGTAAGTATGACCTAACCCCGTGGCTTTCTTGCCCAACCTAATCCAAATCCATCTTACTCATTTGTTCTGCTCTAATGTTAGTTTTCCTACTAGGAAACATGTTGTTCAGTCTCTAAGTCATGTCTGACTCGTTGTGAAACTCGAAAACATATCTGTGGTTATAGTAATAGACAGTGTTCTATTTTTCTACCTAGAAGAAAACTGCTAATAGGATACAACAAACTGTACAATTTTTAAGTCCACTTGTCACTAAAAAACACATGAGTTAACTTTATATAACTTGATGCAATATTTGTTAGATTTGATTTTGAGATCTGTAACTTGGTGATACAGTTTTCTTTTGAGAACCAGTGTGTACCAATAGCAATGTATTTATGGCTATATGCCTTTTAAATTATATTTCCCATAGATGCACTGCAAAGTATATTTAACTGAGTTGTAACATTTTCTTTAAATTATTTGTATAAAATAATTTCTTTCCAAAGAAAAATATATGAATGATGAATACCATCTGATGAAATAAATTATACTTTATTAATAATTTGACTATAATAAATAATAATAATAATAAAGTGTATTTTATATACATTTTTGAAGAAGAATAGTTTCGCACATTTTTGAATCAAAAAAAACCTGCATGGAAAAGGATATTTTCCTGCTTTCTTAAGGTAGTTAATAAAACCTTTGCTTTTCTCTGATATGATTAAATTAAAATCTTATTTCAGGCACAGACATCATCTAACCTAAAGTAAGAGCTCAGAATTTTGTGAGCAATCACGTCTATTTCCCTTCAGAAATAGAATTTTTGTTAGTAAAGAAGCAAAGGCTTATATGTAGTGTCACAAGATCTAATACAAAAGCTTTATTTGAATAATAATAAAGGGCAATGATGATATTTGAATAGTCAGAATAACAGTGAGGAAATTGAAATGGTAGTATTGAAATGAAAATGAAAACCAGTAATAGCAGATTTACATACTATTTATTGAATCATGAAATTATACTTGATTATATTTTGCAAACAGATCCTGACTGATTTACAGTGATAGGCTTTCTGATGCTTATTACAATATCACAACTTCAACTATAGCCAAATAGTTTATGGTGAACAATTTGTGAGTGACCCTGAGCAGTGGGGGACTTTTCTTTCCTGTTTATGATTGAATATTTAAAATGCTTTCTTGAGTTAAGGTAGGCTCTGTGATGTGCCAAGGACCATGGCATACCACAAACACAAGCACAGCTAAAGTGTCTGAAGTCAAACAAACACTCCCATAATTCAGTATATATGTTTTCTGATTTTTATTGTGTGTTTGACTTGTAGCTGTTACAACTTCCGTTGATGTTGATACTAACTAATGGTCTTCCATTGATACTTAAGCTAACCTATAACTTAAAAATTCTGGATATTTTTAAAAGATTATTTTGATGCTGACTATTTCTAAGTCTTTACTGAATTAGTTACAGTGTTGCTTTTTTTTTTTTTAATGTTTTGGTGTTTTGGCCACAATACATGTGAGATTTTAGCTCCCTGACTAGGGGATCAAACCCACACCCCCTACACTGGAAGGGGATGTCTTAACCACTGGACCACCAGGGAAGTACCAATCTTGAATATTTTGATCTTCCAACAATAATAGTAGTCAGCATTAATTTATGGCCACAGTATTTGAGGACTGATCAAAAGCATAGAAGATACATGTCATACTGTTATTGTCTCTTGCTTAATGATAGAAGAATTGGACAAATGGTAGAAGATTGGATATAAGAATAAAAAGTCTTATTTTAATGAAGGAATCTCATAGTCTTTAACAGGCTTTAGTCATTTTTTATAGTATAACCATGTGCTGTGACACAAATATATTGTTGTAATCATACTCTCAAGATAACTGGTTATTTTGGGGTCCTGTTTAGTATTATACTGAAATAGACCTATAATCTACTCTAGGTTTTCAAATTGTTAAGGAATATGTGGAGTTCAAATATAGCTGTCTGGCAAAGAGCATTTAGCTCAATTAATGTTTTGATACCAGCAGAAGAAAACTTCTGTGAATTTATCTGAAGAAGAGGGTGGAGTTGGGATCTAGAACCTAGTCTAAGGCTTGAGTACAAATCTGGGTGCATTTCAATTGCTCTGCCTCTCCCTGCCTGATGAGAAAAAATAAACATACCCAGCAACAACTTATTTACAAGTTGGTGTTGAAATGTGATCACATATTTTTGTACGTTTATTTGTTTTAATGAGGAAAGTTAAGACTAGGAGAAAAAGGCTCTTTTGTACTTAATGATTTTTATATCATCTGTTACTATTTCTGATTTGACTAAATATATCTGTGACTGACAAGAAGCAGTGTGAGAAAACAACTGCTGAGACTTTCTCCTGATATTTGACAGAAATCTTTATCCATTTGCAGCCTTACATTAAGAGTTTAGAACAAACACAAACAGTTGGAAAATACAAATGGGATTCATGAATATTTATGGTGTTAATTACTCTTTCATGTCACATATGTGAAATTATGTATGACAAATAGAGGCAGCATAACACTCTAGAAATAGAAATATGACTGGATTGGAGGCTTTAGAGACATAGACTCTGGTCCTGGTCTGTCCAAACTGGTTATTGGGTAACATCTCTGAGACAGAGTTCCTTAGGTATGAAAAGAAGGTATCGATATAGCTAGTATTTAAGATAACTGAGCACTAAGATTGCGTGAAGCATATAATATCTAAAATAGCATTACCTATATATAACATATACTGATATGTATAATCTTTTTTCTCTAATACTTATACATCTGGATCATGTAGAATTTAATACATGTTATAAAAGGCTTCAAAGAATCAGTATAGAAATGCCTAATATAATAGATCCCTAATGGCTTGTGGGGCTTCCCAGGTGGCTCAATGGTAAAGAATCTGCGTGTGATGCAGGAGATGTGGGTTTGATCCTGGGTCTAGAAGATCCCCAGAGAAGGAAATGGCAACCCACTCCAGTATTCTTGCCTGGGAAATCCATGGACAGAGGAGCCTGGTGGGCTATAGTTCATGGGTTGCAAAAGAGTCAGGCATGACTTAGTGACTAAACAACAACAGCTTGCCAGTGACTAAAACAGATAATGTCAAAGTATTCATTTCAGATTTTCAGAGTTTGAGTTAGAAACAGAGTTATCAATAGCCTGTAAGTAAGTGAAGAATAAGTAGGTTTCAAGGCCAAAATTAATGACAAGATCTGGTGAATGCACAGTGCCAATTTCCAACCGACAGATGCCAAATCGAAGTCTCATTTGAACAAGCTATATTTAGGCTAGAGTTTCTTAGTTAAGGCACTCTTGACATTTGTGGACAAGGCACTCCACTACAGGGGGTACAGGTTCAATCCCTGGTCAGGAACCTAAGATCTGTCATGTTGCATGCTGTAGACAAAAAATAGAAAAAACAAAAAGAAATTTTGTTTTAATTGTAGAACTACTCAGAGACATTTATATTGCTAATGTGTTATTCATATCAAATATAGACTATAAAATATAATTTTGACTTCTTAAAAAATATTCCCAAATTCTGTTTTTCTTGGAGCATCTACTCTAAAGGTCTAAGGAATATATTTTAGGAAATGGTGACTAGTATCTAGTTTGGTAGCCAAATATACAAAAACATAGTTGTATCTCTTTCTTCATCTTTCTCCCCTTACTTCACAGGAACTGGGATGGGTAGTTTGTAAAAGACAAGCAAATAGTGTGAGGAGTCTGGGTTGTTGATAAAAGAGGAAAGTCGACCCCAAGTTCTGAGGGGCAGTCAAAGTATCAATACTACCAGATTCCAAGAATCTGAAAAACCATTGATCACAAGCAGTGTTTGCCCCGGTAAAGCACAGAACCCTTGTACTTCCCCGGGTGAATAAAGAGAAAGAAAACACTTCACTGAAAAGCATGTAGAGATCTCTGGGTGCAATAAGAGTCCCTAAGATCCATCCTTCCAACAATAAAATAATAGTTTCAGAGTATCCAAAATTCTTTAAAGTAGACTTTTGCCTGCTACCTTATTTGTGATTCTTAACATAAGGGAAGAGAAAAATAATAATAATAAATAAAAGTGAAACAAAAAAAAGAAAAAAATATTGGGCAAGAGCTTTGTTTTTGTTTCCACCATGATTCAACATGCTGCCTACCTAAGCAGAGTGAACACTGCCATGAAATAATGCACATCCCAAATAGTCTTCACGTTCTCCATAATTTTGACGTATTTATACATTTTTGGGTGAAGGTAATTGGCACTAGTGCCTAAAGTTTCCTTTAGCAGTAATCCCCATTTCTGTAAAATGTGAGTGACGTTAAAGTTGCTTACTGAGAGGCTACATGCTATCATTCTATCTCTGGGAAAAGATCATCCTTTGCTAACATGTTAAACAGGAATTGTTTCGTAGCTGTAAAATAGAGTTAAGAGGCAAAAGCACACATAGCCTGAGGAAAGTCAAGCCCAGAACTTGTTAGAGATTTGCCCTCTATGTATTTTGGTTCTTAGAATCGAATTATCCAGGCATCTTAGGAATTAGCACATCTCTATCCTCAAGGGGTTAATTTATGTAGACCAAAGTGATGCCAAGTATTATTACACAGGTTGCCTTTGGTATAATCACAGACTTCCACTGGGAGAGCTTAGTTGGCAACAAGTAAAATTGCTCTGCATGAATTCTTAGTGGTGGACACTAAATAAAATAAGAACTGTGATTTGTTTTTTAAAATCCCTTCAAGAGAAAAGGAGGCTACCTCTAGGGGATAGACTGTGTAACAAACAAAGAACTCAGCACTCTGCTAGCAATAAAAGCAAAAGCTCATGCTAAGCCCACAGAATAATAGTGCACACTTTCCCAGCTCTGCCTCTTTCTCTCTGCTGAGGTCAAAGGCGACCAGGACTAGCAAGCTTTACAGTTTGTTCCCCTCCTCTCCACCCTTGGGCTGGATTTCTACAGCATATATCTGCCCCCTCAGGGCAAGTGCAAGCATCAGGCTACCCTGGGAACCCATCAATGTCACTTCTCAATTACCCACCAGGGGTTGTTCCAGAGATGCAGACAGTCTCAGACCCCTGCCAAGATAAGAGTCTTGCCTTTAAGTCATGCCCTCTGCCCAGCACAAGGGAGAATAAATCAGGAAATTGGGTATTGTCACATGCTTCAGTGGAAATGTCATCCCTGGACGGTGGTGGGGAAGGCTGGGGGCTGAGACATATCCCCAAGGACTCTTATTATAGACTGATGGTGCTGCTTTAGGTAAACAACAGAACATGTAGGCCTCTTCTCAAGAGCTCTGAGACTCTGGCTGAACTAACAGCTTTATCTTTAAGGTGACTTTTGTTCAGTAACAGAAGGGGCTAATAGAACTAAATCCAGAAAGGTATCCGATTGATTGGAAAATTGCCCAGGTTCATCGTGCTTCATGTTTTGCTGCTCAGTCATGTCTGACTCTTTGTGACCCCATGGATTGCAGCCCACCAGGCTCCTCTGTTCATGGGATTCTCGAGGCAAGAATTCTGAAGTGGGTAGCCATTCCCTTCTCCAAGGCATCTCCCCAACCTAGGGATTGAGCCTGGGTCTCCTGCATTGCAGGCCTGATTCTTTACCTCCTAAGTCACCAAGGAAGCCCACCCAGGTTCATATTTGACCTTTACTTTAGGATTGATCAACATTATTGTTGATTTAGGTGGCCGGTATGTGATCTGCATGTTTGTCTACTTTGAGAGTTGCCTAGTATTTGAACCCAAGTTATCCAAGGCAAAGAGATAACCAAAAATTCCAGAGTGAAACTCTACACCAACTTTATATATACATGATTTACTTATTAAATCTGTCCACCCTTAAAATGGCTCTACTCATCCATCAGAGAATATATTTAGGTCCCAACTGAATAAATGTATAAAATAAACTATTTAAAACCTATGGATTTTATCTTTGCTTATTCACTACAAATCTTGTTTGAAAGAAAAATTCACATCCATTTATCAAGACTGTTCCATCCCAGGCTAAGTGGGAAACTCTGTAAAACACATTTTATGAGACCGTCTTTCAAAAGACCAAAGGTTTCCCCAAGGAGCTGGTGGTTTGATCTGAGTGCTGAGTAGGAGCAGGTCTGGTAGCATGAGGACAGATGAAGAATTGGTTATTGACTAGGTTGAATTTGGGCTGCCTTTAAGACCTTTGAGTATAACTATATGTAAGATCTTTGATGAGGGATTCAAGTATAGAGCTCTTTATAGTTAATACATAAAACACAATATAGATAGAGGCATTTGATTAACCTACAAAGACATAAAACTGCCCTCTGCTGTAACTGGGGACACATCCCCACATTAAAGATGGATTTATTGCAGCCATGGGAAGCTTGAGTTGAATAATATTGTACAAGTAGGTCTGTAGAGGATTTGAAAATTATTCTACTTCTTGTTTAAATAGGTTTGTGCTCTTCAAGAAATACTCTTAAAGTGTCAAAAAATATTTCAACATCAATAAGATTCAGGGGTGACCCAGAGAAATTTACCACTATGTAATCTGAAAACATTTGACTTAAAAACACACTTGTTAGTTTTAGATCCATGCTTATCTTAATATGACAGCCAGGAACCTAATGTGATTTATTTATGTGAAATTAAAATAAAAAGCCTCAAGCAAGAGGCATTTTGTAGATTTATTGGGGGTAATAAAGATCACAAATATTCCCTACTAAGTTGAAAGAAGAAAAACTCCAGCAGGCAACAATATAAATGACCTACTCGACATAAATGCATGTGTTGAAGCTGATGTGCACCCACAGTAAAGAATGACAAAGTGTCTTTTTTTTTTTTTCTGGAAGGAGGAATGAAATGGGTAATTTACCATGGCCTTCAATTTACTTTTAATGGACAAAGAATCACCAACTTGTTAGTATATGAGCATACTTGTGACTTTCCCCACCCCCAAAGAGATTGATTGTTAGGATATAACTCTACATATCTCTCTACATGTGTAACTCTGGAGTTTAAAGGAGTAAGTTTATTTATTTGTTTTTGCTTACCCTCTATTCTTTTTGTGCCTTCTGTATTCAGAGGTCTGGAAGGGAGTTCTAGAACCCACCTCCACCCTTCAATTCTGGGGACAGATATTAAAGCTTCTATGAAAAGAGAAAATACAAACTGCACATCTCAATTCTCACTGCTCCATTAGTCAGATTTTACTAGTAGAGGACATCACTCACTTAGACCCAAGGGAGGCACTGGTTCTTGCTCCATCCCTTTACCCCTTCCCCCAGTTAATGAGAAAGACACTTCAACAAAATAATCCAAAGTGTAACATTGGCTCTATCCACACCAATGACTTCTATACCAATTCCAAGCATGAAGCTCTCAGTTACACACTGTCTTATTTTTTCATGCATGCTCATGCTCAGTAGCTCAGTCATGTCTGACTCTTTGTGACTCCATGCACTGTAGCCTACCAGGCTCCTCTGTCCATGGAATTTTCCAGGCAGGAATACTGGAGCAAGTTGCCATTTCCTATTCCAGGGATCTTTCCAACCCAGGGATCAAACCTGCATCTCCTGTATCGCCTGCATTGACAGGCAGATTCTTTTTCACTGAGCCACCTTATTCCCCTAAAGTCTTTGGCTTGTAGAACCAAATCTTCTGGTATCTCATCTCTCTCATAGGACTTATCGTAAGACATCCAACTTCAAACCTAACACTTCACTTTCTCTGAAAGCAGAGAGACAATTGGTTGTATGTTCTAATCATCTTTGTACCTAAGAGACTTAGCATGTGATAGGTCCTCAAAACACTTTCCTTAAGCAATTGAAGGAACTGATATTGATTCAAGAAGAGAAATTATTAATGGTTCATGTGTTTGTTAGGGATGAGTCTGCCTTTATTGGTGAGTCCACTACAAGGACAAGATCAAGCAAGCATAGCAAAAAATCCTTTATTTCAGTGCTGTACCAGTGCTAAAAGGGATCCATAGTTTCAAGACAGTTCCTCTTAGAAAGGTAAAGATGGGATACTTCATGAAGATGTGAACATATTGCTTTTGATATATAAAGCTAGGAAGAATGCTTGCTTCACTAGACTTTTATGCTTCTTTAAAAATTCAATCATAAAATAAATTTGGAAACATGTCCTGTCTGCATGTTGGGACACTGGCTATCGTAGGAAAGGTTCCAACCAGTAACAATAATCAAATGTGTGTTTCTGTCCATAATTTTATTCCCATTATCTACCAATGGTATCTTGGGCTGCAAACAACATTTTCAATAGACACAATGAAAGAATTTCTCATAATTTTTAAAGAAAAGGACTAAGAGACTGAGAGGTTAAAAAAAAATCCATGGTAAAAATCCAGGCCTTGGATAAGTTATCACCCTGAATAAATGAAAAAAAATGGAGAAAAATTGTAGACAATAGATCAAGTTACTTTTAAAGAACAGAATTGATAAGTTACATACTGCTGTATATAAAATATATAAACAATAATGACATTCTGTATACCACAGGGAACTATATTCAATATCTTGCACTATCCTATAATGGGAAAGAATCTGTAAAAGTGTATGTGTGTATATATGTGTGTGTATATATATATATACGTTTCCCAGGTGGCAATAGTGGTAAAGAACCCACCTGCCAATGCAGGAGACATAACAAACATGGGTTCTATGCCTGGGTCGGGAAGATCCCCTGGAGGAGGTAACCCACTCCAGTATTCTTTCCAGGGAAATCTCATGGACAGAGGAGGCTGGCAGGCTACAGTCCGTAGCATCACAAAGAGTCGGACGTGACTAAAGCAACTTAGCGCATACACACACACACATACAAACATATATATATATATATATATATATATATATACACACATAGACATATAGCTTTCATATATATATAAAAGCACACATTTTTATATATAACTGTATAATATATATAATACATATATTAAAAGTATATATATAATAAATATGTAAATATATATATTAAAAAACGGAATCACTTTATTGTATACCAGGAACTAATACTACATCATAAACCAACTAATACTTCAATTAAAAAAAATAAAAATAGAATTGGGGCTTGGCCTGAAAGTCTATAAAGTGGTACTGGCAGAGAAGACCTTAGAATTTTGTTAAGATGGACATACACTTGAAGTCAAGTTCATTCAGCATAGATAACAATGACATGGGCTGCCAAACAGAGGGCAAGTTTTCAAAGGATTAGTGGCATTAGTAGAAAATAAGATGAAAAAAGAGCAACTAACAGCTAAAAGTAAATTTCATTTTTATTAGCTAAGTGCTTTAGATAACAAATAAGGGGCACTTTTATCGCCTAAAATGTTACCTCCAATCTAGTCCACCTGGGGTGGTATTTGGTGGCACACTGCTACAATCAGGGTCTCTGTTCTGACTGCTTAGTGAATGTGCTGTCCTGTTGAGAACTTTTTCAAATACTATCTCTGGTTCCTTCTCTGCAATGTGAAGTTAATGTCCTGATTCTGACATTACAGTGTGCTTTCCTGGGAAAGCCCTTTAGACATCCAGGGCCTTGGTTTACCACTGATAACAAGACAGGGTTAATCAGTGATTTCAGCAGTCATTTCTTTAGGGTAAACAGTCTGTAATTATTACCAATTACTTTGTAGGTCAGCTGAAAGGTTGAGTGATGAAGACAGAAGAGAAATGATACATCCATAGAATTACTGAAAGTTGAAAGTGATAGAAAGTGACAGTTTTCCTTCTAGAAAGAAGGCAGCAAATTATTTTTATATATCTGGTCTTCTTTCAGCTTTAACTCTGGGACTGTGTCTTGGCACTGAATTTTCCAAAGGTAATAAAACAGCATGCTGGCAGACCCAGGGCACCAGAATAGAGTCCAAGTCTGTGACCACTTTCAAAAGGCTTTGCAGGAAATTGTTCTATTGAATAATGTTTAAGTTTCCACAGAAGCTATGAGCACAGCATGGTCGAAAAAAAAAAGTCAATTGCTCATTATTAGAAAAATATGCCACTCTGAGGTTATGGTCCCTATTAAGGGAAAGTGCACTGTCTTATGATGTCTCTTCAGGGTTCCCTAGAGATTCACAAAGTCATTGGCTAACTGAAAGCCAAAATGTGTATTTACCTGGATTTATTCATTTTTATTATTTAATTGATTTTCCTGTATCTTGGCTTTGGAAATACATATCTGAGTGGGGTCAATAAAAGAAGGGCACTCTAAAAGAGAAACTCTTTGGGTCAGATACATGATTTATCTCTTTGGCCTTGGGAATCATTTGTTACCAAGATGACATAATTTAAACTGTACCAAAAGTTGCATCTATCCAAAAATACCTCTCCCACTGGACTGCCTGGAATTTGCATGCTTGAAATAAAAGAAATTGGGTTTCCAGAAAAATCACCTCTGAAATCTGTACTTGCCACTTGAGGGGAGTTCTAGCTTTACTCTCTTAGCCCCTGGTAGTATTCACCAAGGATTAGTTTGCCAAATTAGAGACCTGTGGATATGAGTCCTGTTTTTTTTTTTTTTCAGTAAAGTTAAGCTCAGCATATTTAGAATTGAAGAAAGTCCTAGTTGACATGTTAAGAGTACAAACTAAGCATTTCTATTTCTAGCTATACATGTCCCTACCAACGCTGACCTTCTTTATTACTGATTATTCCTACTGTCAGTGTCTTATTCTAGACACACACATCCTTCAAGGGAGATCAGAGGTCAGTTCAGTTCACTCAGTTCTGTCTGACTCTTTGAGACCCCATGGACTGCACCACACCAGGCTTCCCGGTCCATCATCAACTTCCGGAGCTTACTCAAACTCATGTCCATCAAGTTAGTGATGCCATCCAACCATCTCATCCTCTGTCACCCCCTTCTCCTCTTGCCCTCAATCTTTTCCAGCATCAGGGTCTTTTCCAATGAGTCAGTGCTTTGTATCAGGTGGCCGAAGTATTGGAGCTTGAGCTTCAGTGTCAGTCCTTCCAGTGAATATTCAGGACTGATTTCCTTTAGGATGCACTGGTTTAGTCTCCTTGCAGTCCATGGGACTCTCAAGAATCTTCTCCAACACCACAGTTCAAAAGCATCAATTCTTTGGCACTTAGGTTTTTTTATGGTCCAGTTCTCACATCCATACATGACTCCGGGAGAAACCATAGCTTTTACTAGATGGATCTTTGTTGGCAAAGTAATGTCTCTGCTTTTTAATATGCTGTCTAGGTTTTTCACAGTTTTTCTTCCAAGGAGCAAACGATGGTCCTTCTAATCTATTACAACTCGGCACCTGGATTCCTCAGCCTCAGTCTGCCAGGCTCCCTTTTTTTAATTCACCCTGAATTTGAGACTATACTACATATGTCCACATAATTGTTTACATCTTGCAAAAACTCCAAAATTATTCCACATACCTCAGTTTTTATTCTATAGATATTTTCAGCACCTGGTCTTCTACTTCTACATCAAATGGTATATTTCAAATGGTGGCTAAGCATAGGGTTGAACATAGGGTTGAACGTGTTCAGCTAACACATACTAACTGATTTTTCTTTGACAGGAGAATTGAAAGTTCTGTACTATGGCTGATAATGCTGTATCAAGAGTACTTATTTCAGATGTCAGTTAAGAACATTAGAAACCAGAGAGTATCTGGAAGGTCTGAAGAAATTGTAGATGTTTAACTTGACACATAGCGAACTAAGAGAACTACCATATGACTCAACAATTTCACTCCTGGCTATGTATCCAAAAACAAAACAAAACCATTAATTTGAAAAGATACATGCACTCCAATATTCATGGCAGAATATAGTTTTCAAGATACAGAAGCAACCCAAGTGTACATCAATAGATGAATGAGTAAAGAAGATGGTGTGTGTGTGTGTGTGTGTGTGTGTGTATATGTATATATATATATACACACACACACTGGAATACTATTAAGCCATAAAAAAGAATGCAACCTTGCCATTTTCAGCAACATGGGTGGTTTTGGAGGGCATTATGATAAGTGAAATAAGTCAGATAGAGAAAGGAAATGCTGTATGATATCACTTACATGTGGAATCTAAAAAATACAACACATTAGTAAATATATCAAAAAAAGCAGACTCATAGATGTAGGAAAAAATCTAGTGGCTACTGGTTAGGGTAACAAAGTGGTGAGGGGCAAGACAAGGGTAGAAGATTAAGAAGTACAAACTATGATGTATAAAATAAGCTACAAGGACATTGTATGATACAAGAAATACAGTGAATATTTTATAATATCTATACAAGGAATATACTATTTAAAAACTCTGAATCACTATATTGTATACCTGTACTTCATATAATATTATACTTCAATAAAAAAAAACAACTGCAGTGAGTTATCTGTGGAGAAAGGATCAGCAGTATCCTAGGATATTCAGGAGGGTAGGACTAGTTAACCAGTAGTCTATGTTAGAAACTGAGGGATGGCAACTCAGAGCTAACAAGAAATGTTCTGATACATTCTGTTCTCTAACAAAAAGGAGGGTGTTTGGGATAGTGAGCTCTGGCCAGTACAGGTGTCCAGGAAGAGCCTGGGTGACCATCTTTCAGAGGTCGTGTCCATGGGATTCTGCTTCTGTGGATGGGGAGAGGTCAGGTGACTTTTGTGTTGGATAATTCATCATGCAGCTTTTATTCTCTGGCCCTAAAACCACCATCAGCATCTCTATTTGTAATGACTGTTTCCTTGTCGGCGCTTTAAAATATTGACGGCTTTATCTGTTTGACCTCACTCTTCACTTTTGCAAAGGAAGCAGAGTTGGTTCTTGCATTGCTCCTCATACAATCTACATTTCAGACCCCTCTTCCACATGGCCACCTATGTGATTTATTTTAGTTTGTCAATATCTCTCTGAACATGTGGGTCTCTAATATAAACATAATATATTTGTTTATGAACAGATTACAAGTTCAATTTCAGTCATCCTTTGAGAGAGGGTTATTATTCGAACTTTATGATTTTTACCCCAGTGGTACTGTTAATAACCTTTAAGCAAAATACCTAAAATTCCAGCATTGCATCATACTTATCTAATTACTCTCTTGTGGACTCAAAGAATATAAATCATTATTTCAAGAAAGGACAAGGAGTGTTTTAAATTTAGAAAATCTGTTCTCTTTTTCTCCACTGTTCTGTTACTCCCTGACTTTTGAAAATTGCCTTGTCCTATTTCACATCTTCTTTTTTTCTTCCCAATGCCAAGGCTTTATTTATGGTTCAAGGGTCAGAGAAGAATTAATAATTACAAATAAATTAGGCCATTTCTGACCTTGGTAGAACTTTTATTCAATGATTACTCTGGTCTTCAGAGAGAAGAAGGAAATGAAGTTCAGATTATCACTGAAATGAATAATTATTAATTTAACATTTACAATCCCAAGGTTAAGGAACATTAGGAAGGATAATGCTAGAAAGATTAAACAAAACTCATGAGAAAGTGTTTCAGAGCATAGCCAAAGTGAATGGAACTACTGGATACTTTGCTTATAACAGATAGTTGAGCATTGTAGATGTTGTCTGGGTTCAAATTTTGATTTTTCCAATTTCAGCCATATTGTGACAGTGTTGTATGCATTTTAGGACTTCTCTGGTGGCTCAGTGGTAAAGAATACACCTGTCAATTCAGGAGACACAGGTTTGTTCGCTGGGTCAGGAAGATCCCCTGCAGAAGGAAATGGCAACCCATTCCAGTGTTCTTACCTGGGAAATACCATGGACAGAGGAGACTGGCAGGCTACAGTGCATGGGGTCGCAAAAGAGCCGGACATGACTTAGCAACTCACAGAGGCAGATATCGCTCCCCCCACTACCTACCCATGGCCAGAGGGATGGGGATAAGGAAAGATATCACTTTTTGAAGATGCATTATCCTGTGAGTTTCAGATCATTTATTTTGGAAATCCAACTCCACTGCCCATTCTTTGTGTATGACCCCACCCCAAGGTTTATTTCTGGCCCATTTATGATGGTAGCAGGAGAGTTTATTTTTTTTCTGGCTTGATGCTACACTATCATTATAGAGATTCCATTTCCAGGCCATTTTAAAGTAGAACTATTACCTCCTTCCTCCTAATTTTAAAGCCAACATTTGAAAATCACTTTCAACTCTGGATAACAGCTGAAAAATAGCTGTGTGAAGTTAGCATTCATCTTTGTCAGAGTGGTAGAGATTTTGCCATAAGTACAATGTAGATTATTTTTCCTGTCAAAAGGCTGCTAGTCATTGGAGTAAATTAATTATCTGGGACTGTTGTCAGATGTGGATGTCCTGATACTGTCACAGAGAAGGAATGAGCTGAGATTGGGTAAAAGGCAAAAAGGCGATTCACATGCTAGCAGGAAACATTCTGAGGGAGTCATTTAGGGTAGGCTGGGAAAATCATCTTGGAAAGCTGATAGGTATATGTGATAATGGACTTCTGACATTTCTGAGCCAATGAAACCTTTTTTTTTTTTCAAGAAACATGCAAGTAATTCAATAATTATAAGTAATGCAAGTAATTCAAAACAAGCAATTCATTCAATAATGGGTTGGAAACAGTAGTGTTCTAGATATAGGTCTACAACAAGGCCATGCTATAATGTGGTGAGATTTTTAAATTGATGCGTGGATGCTTGTGTATGTTGTTGGGAAAAATCACAAAAGGGTCAGAGGTTCAGGATGTCTGGAAGGTTTCCTGCTTTGCAGTTGAGGAAACCAAAGAAGAAAGTGTGGATAAATCCTTATGAAAACTTTCTCATGGGATTTCCAAGACCCGATTCTTCATGTAAAGTTAGAATGTAGAAATGTCCTTTATGCTCCTGTTTGGGAACAAGATATTTTAGATGGAGTTGTTGTGGTTAATATATAGTCAAAAATTGAATGCTCATCTTCTGTTCAGAAACCCAGTAGCCTAGCAGCTTCACATGGCATCCAAAATGAGGCATCCGGACACTTTCACAAATGGACGCAAGACTGTCATGGTGCATCATGGTTCTGCATGGCTTCTGTCTTTGGCAGAGTTGGCAAAGCAGCACTTCTCTGATGTTCATTTCAAACATTGATAACATGACACAGACATTGCATTTTTTATTATGAACTGTGATGGGCCCGTTGTTACTTGACATGAGGCATTCAGAATTTGTTTGTATTTCTGACTTCCTCTACCTCGTGTTTAAGTTCCATAAACATAATCCCTACCTTGTGCAGTAGGGTTTCCTTTTACTTGGCTGAAACACACATAGGTTTCAAGTAGTGACTCCTCCATTATACATTTTGAATTTAATGAATAATTCCATGGTTACTCTATTCATATTACTTACGTTCTTATAGACATATGTCACTTAGGTTCTGATACAGAACATTCCAGAGAAACCACAAGAATAGCTCTGGACTCATGTTTGTTTTCTTGATTCTTTCATCTTTTAAAGCAGCTGGTACATTCAGTATTATGACAGTTTTAGTATTGAGTCTGGCACTCTTGTAAATATGAGTAAGTCATTTGGTTACTGGACCTTCCATCTTTGAAGCAGAACTTTGGACTCTAATTTCTTTTCAGCTCTATGATCTTTTGAACTTGTGACCATCTAGGGAAATATAGACTGTGAAGCTTTCATTTCAAGACTACAGAAATAAAATTCAAATCAAATAGCCACTTTTATATTGTAATTACTATTTTGGGGAAAGAATAGCAGGGAATTTTATAAATATAAATTGATTGTGAAATAAGACCTTCTTAAGTGTGCCTCTGAATTATTACTTGTACGTTAAAAAAAGAGCTCCTTTTACTTTTTAAAATTTATTTCTCCTCTACTCTCTCCAAGTGGTCACTCTTACCCATTTTATGGTCATTCATGATATTTCATTAGCTTGGTATTCATTACATCCTTTGACTTTCATTCCTCTTCTTCTTTAAAATCTGTTAAAATGTTAGTTCCTCCAAAAAGTATTCCCTAAACATCTCCTGAAAATGGACCTTTTCTCCTTTTGTGTGCTCTTAAAATTTGGCATCCGTGTGCAGTATAGAATTTATTTCATTCTGATTTATGCTATACATGGGTGAGTAACTTTTCTCTCTTGTTATTAGCTCCTGGAAGAGGAAATCATGTCTGCTCTTCTCCTCATCTGGTACTTAACAGTCCAGAATCGTTGGACTATGAATTGATGCATGAGTGGTCACAGGTAGATGGTCAGGGGTGGATATCTGGTCACGGATTCAGAGCAGTTGTACTGCTGGGTATTGTACCAGTGCTGAGTCAACAGTTCTGATAGGAATTGAACGATGCCATCAGTCCACCATTGGACAGGAGTTGACTGCATATCCTGAACACTGGTTCTTGGCTCACTGTCTCTTTCTTCCCATTTCTCTTCTTTTGGTATTATCTTTGCCCTTTCTCACAGGACTCAACCCCTGGTGGCTCAGATGGTAAAGAATCTGCCTGCAATGCAGGAGACCTGGGTTCAATCCCTGGATCAGGGAAGATCCCCTGGAGAAGGGAATGGCAACTGATTACAGTATTCTTGCATGGAGAATTCCATGGACAGAGGAGGCTACCATCCATGGGGTTGCAAAGAGTTGGATTACAACTGAGCAACTAATGCTTTCATTTTTTTTTTTTCTAATGGGAGTCTTCTACTTTAATGCTCATATTTAGTCTGATACAAACCTTATAAGCCACTTATTAGAAGGGATTCATTCTTATACTGTATTACACAAATGTGTATATATCTTCTAGTCCTACCCAGCATACACCACTTACTTTGTCTATGTTTTATGTTTATCTCCTAAATTCATTCTCTGACCTTCATATTTCATAAGACCTATTGTAATTTGATGTCTTTATCCCCCTGGTGCTCCAGCTTCTCTTGAACTAACTGGCTCCCCCTTTAATGGCATGTCTCCTGCCTCTTGGATCAATGTTACTTAGAAGGAAAACCTAGCATTTTGAGTTCTTTCATTTACTCATGGACCTTTCCTCATACTTCTCATAGGCATCTCTGCTAGGCCCAGGTCAACATTCCTAAGGCTGCCCTACTCTCTTTTTGACCCCGAAGAGCAATGTGGCAAGTACGGAAGTTGGAATGAAACCACAATAACACATTTACTATACTCCAATACTCTTCTAAATACTGCATAAGTTTTAACTCATTTAATTCCTACATTTCTATGAGGTTTAGTATTTTCATTGTACAGATGAGGAAAGTGAGGTACAGACAATTAACTAGCTTGGCCTGAGGGTTAAGTCCTTAATCATTAACCTAAACATTCATTGAGTTATTAGTAAGTATTTCTACTCTATCCTTTATGAGTACATAATAGGATTGCAATTCCTGTTCCCTTGTGGCTGCGCAGGGTCATGAGACTCATTCTGGCCAATGAGTCCTTAGCAAAAGGGCCCTTCCAAGTTGAAGATGGTGCACGTCGAACCCTCCGGTGTGCTCTTTTGTTCTGGCATGACAACTGGCAATGCTCAAGATGCTGTTTTATCTAAAGCCTGGGACACAGAATGACTACTGCCAGCAGCAGTCTCTGCCAACATGCAGCATGAGAAATAAGCTTTCGTGTCAAGCTCTGGATATCGGGGTGATTTATTACCATAACCTAGTCTTTCCTAACTCCATACATAGACCAAACAGAATAAAGGCAGAACAGATTCTCTGTGGTGCCTAGAAAATATTTCCTAAATATTAATATTTTATTATGGTGCTACCTTATTTCAATCTCTTATATGCCAGTTTCCACTTTAGACTTTTTCTTTATTTTATCCCCAATATATCTGAATAATATGTCTCAAAATTCTATTCCTTTTACAAGCAATTCTGGAATCCATTCTTCTTAATATTCCTTTAAATTTACTGTAAATGAAAAAGAATAGATACACATATATGTATAACTGAATTACACTGTTAATCAACTATGCTCCAATATAAAAGTTAAAAAAATAAGTTACTGTAATTGCTCAAATAGTAACTACAGTTTTAAGATTTTATAGTATAACATAGAAATTTGATAAATGTTGTATTCCTAATACATAAAAATAGATTGAAAAAATTTCATGTTTGTATGTTGGGAAAATATAATAATCTTGAATGTATAAAGAACAAAATGAAACTATAAAAGCAACTATAACTGTCTTTGTAAATAAAGTTACAGTAGATATCCATTCATTAGGAACACTGTATTTTAATTATTGGGAAGTATTCTTAGCTGTAGTTATTGCAGGCTATAAAATGTTAATTTAGGTTTAATTTTAAAAGTTAATTAGCTAAAATTACTCCTATTAAAAATGGAATGTTTCAGATTCTGCAGAAGTATATATGCTGTAGAACAACTTACATCAGAAACTTGAGGGCTCATTAGACTCTGAAACATGCATTTAATTACCATGGTTGTTTCCAAGTGGAGCTCAAAATTATAATCAGTAGCAGTGTTTTAAAGTATAGTTATTAATGCTTATAGTTATAGCTTTTAAGAGAGCAATATTTTCTATAGTGGGGGTGAACAGATTTTCCTGTTAAGGGCCAGACGATAAATATTTTTGGCTTTACTGGCTGTATCCTTATAGTCACTATCACAACTACTCAAATCTGTGGCTGGAACTTGAGAAGCAGTCACAGATAAGTGAATGGGTATGACTGTGTCCCCTCAAAATTTTATTTGGTTACAACACCTAAGATTTTCCCTGTGGGTGCCAACTCCTGATCTAGAATGTGTTTGTTAAAAAACATGTTTGTGTTATTTGCAGCTATCTACATAGCAACTTCTGTATACATAAAGAAGGATTACAGGTCAACATAATTATGATTTTGTGTCTCTCTGTCATCTTTTAGAACTGCTCTGCTAAGCCCTCAGGCACTTCAAGATTCACAGGTCTGGTGGCTAGGGTTCTGAACAGCAGATGTGAAAACCTCCCAGTCAACACTCAGTTCTGTCTATAAATCCCTTGTGTGGTCCTAAATATAATGTAAGCCCAATTTCCCTATCTACAGAGTAAGCAGAAAGAATGATTCTAGGCTCTTTTCAAAAGTCATATTCTTTCATATGTGTCTATTATGAGAAACATTAAAAATGGAAACCCATAAATCATCAGGTAAAATTAATAAAAAACCCCCTAATATATGTAACACACACACTTATACACTAATTTCAGGAGGCATCCTAAGATAAGATCTGAATACAACACAAAATATTCAGAAAATCAACTGTTAAAATTTGAAATCATGAAACATTTTTGGCTCAAAGACTTTTTAATTTAAGAACCTGTATCTGAGTAATAGTTGCTTACTAAATGATAACTGAATAATTATATTAATGAAAGAATGGGCTTCCCTGGTGGCTCACATGGTAAAGAGTCTGCCTGTAATGCAGGAGACTTGGGTTTGATCCCTGGGTTGGGAAGATTCCCTGGAGAAGGGAATGGATACTCAATCCAGTATTCTTGCCTGGAGAATTTCAGGGACAGAGGAGCCTGGCAGGCTATAGTCTATTGGGTCACAGAGAGTCCGACACAACTGAATGACTAAACATAATGAAACAACCTGAATCTTTAAGCTTCAAAAAATAGAACAATTGGTAGAGCATGGATGTGTATTTATCTGTTGTTGTTTTTTTTTTCACCAAGGCCCAGAATAACCAGGCACTACTTAAGTGTGTTCCATTTATAAATTTCATTAAATAATGCTATCCTAGAATGATGATCTGCTCAATTGTGACTGCAAAAGTTTAGCAAGTCCAGTGGAATCTTCTCTAAGTGGATGTGCCGAATTCAGCCTTGAACCCTAATCTCAGAGGTTTAATTATTGAAGAAATCAAATTTCCCAATTAACAGAAAGTTCATAGGAACCATGAAAAAAATATGGTAGACAACAATCTTGTATAAACCCCAAATTAGTAAGCCATATAGTGTTAGTTATAAGAAAGCTTTATTTCAAAATGAAATTTCTTATAATAAATGATTATTTATCCCTAATAATTTTCAAATCAATAAACATTTATTCGATGCTACACACAGAAAATAGTGTAGAAATTGTTCATAAAGGATTACAAAATTAAACAATAGTTTTTAATCCAATCCAAAAGATAAATCATAAAATAAGGATAAAGAAAAAATGTAGACTAAGTTAACTATATTTTAAACAATAGTTTAAAATTACTAACAATTCAGCATTGAATAATCATGTGCCTGTGTATTTTTGTATTGTTGGAAGTATACTTTCATTTGGGAAAACTTCCAAAAAGTGAAAACGCTCACTCCAATCGTAAATATACATGGAATTTTGTTAGAGATGTTGCCAAATTTTACTTCAAGAAGTCTGCGGCAGGATCTTTGATCTTTGCTGTGGCATGCGGGATCTTTAGTTGTGACGTGGGAACTCTTAGTTGTGGCATGTGGAATCTGGTTCCCCAACCGGGACTCGAACCCAGGCCCCTTACATTGGGAGTGGGAAGTCCCAGGCACTGGACCACCAGGGAAGTCCTTGAGCTTTTACACTTTTAAATTTGTTGATAATTGATTGTTCTACAGCATTTTACCCACAAACCTTTGTCATATTTCAATATTATGGAACTTACTGATATTTACTATGAGACTGAATATATAATGACTTACCCTACTAGTTTTATTGAGATATAATTGACATGCAGTACTACATAAATTTAAGATATATAGCATGAGTTGACTTACTCACATCATGAAATGATTACTGCAGTAAGCTAGTGAACATTCATTATCATATAGATACAAAATAAAAGGAAAAAAATTTCCTAGTGATTAGAACTCTTAGGATTTATTCTCTTTACAACTTTCATATATAAGGTAGAGCCGCATTAATTATATCAGTCATGTTGTACATTATATCCCTAGTGCTTATTTATCTTATAACTAGAACATATACCTTTTGAAGGTCAAGAAGGCAGGCACATTTGTGAATGGCAGCAGCCTTCTAATGGGCAAAGCCAACTCCTGTTAGTTGGACTTGGTACAGGCAGACCAGGGGGCCTCAGTTTGGTGACAGACCAGTGTCACTTCTGTTTTCATCCCCTCTTTTCCTCTCCTGATCCTGGCCTCCACTTATCCTCTCTGGCTGGGCCCATGGCAGCTCCCTCAACTTTTAGGACCTGGTGCTCCCAGGAGTCAGCTGGCTGCTGCCACTCACCCTGGCTTTCACAGCACATCCCACACCAATAGGTGGTCCCATGATTCTCTCAGTGCTGTGATGGGTGTGGGTGGAGGAGCATTTGTTATTAAATGGCTGGAGTTTTACAGCCAAGTAAACAACAACAACAGAATAATGCAATTTAGTATGTTCCACGTGTGCTTGTACATGTATGTGTGAGACTTGCCCTCTTGCAGGTACATAGATACAGGGCAGCCATGGTTTAGACTAGGAGCACTTTCACCTTTCCGGCATAGACCTAAGTGTTCCTGCCTGACAGGTGTCAGAGTTTTGTTTTCCACAAAGCCCCACCAAAACATACTATAATCAAAATGATTATTGTTTTCCTATCATGATAGGCATGAAATAGTATCTCAGTGTTGTTATAATCTGTATTACCCCAGGAATGAGACTGAGCAATTTATTGCAATTCAATTATCTTCTTTGGTGAACTGCCTATTAATATATTTTCTCTATAAAAATTATTTTCTACTATACTTGTGAAGTGGAAGTCTCTCAGTCATGTCCAAGTCTTTGCAACCCCATGGACTATACAGTCCATGGAATGCTCCAGATCAGGATACTAAAGTGGATAGCCTATCCCTTCTCCAGTGGATCTTCCCAACCCAGGAATCAAACTGAAGTCTCCGGCATTGCAGGAGGATTCTTTACCACCTGAGCCACCAGGGAAGTGTTTTTCTTTATCATTTTGGGATAGTGATTCTTCTTGGGTTATGTGTGTGTGCTCAGTTGTGTCCGACTCTTTGCAACCTCACGGACAGTAGCCCGCCTCCTCTGTCCATGGAATTTTCCAGGCAAGAATACTGAAATGGGTTGCCATTTCCTTTCTCAGGGGATCTGCCTGACCAAGTGATTGAATCCATGTCTCCAGCATTGGCAGGTGGATTCTTTATAACGGTGCCACCTAGGAAGCCTCTTAGTTATATATGTTTCAAAAATATTGTAGTCTGTGCCTTAACTTTTCATTTCCTTTGTGATAATTTTTTTCTTTTCACAGCAGTTCAAAAATACAATGCAGTAAAATCTTTATCCTTCCCATCCTGATGATATAAACGTAGTCTCCAAAGCATTCTTCAAAAGGTTTTATAGACTTGCTTTTCATATGTGTTTTCTTTTCAGACTTAATTTTTTAAGAACAGGTAAAGGTTTACAACAAATTGAGAGGAAGATACAGAGATTTCCAATATACCATCTGCCTCCACATGTGCGTAGCACCCCAGTTCCATTACTAGCACCACTCACCAAATGGTGCACTTTTACCAACTGTGAACCTGTGTTGACACAAAATAATCATCCAAGTGTATAGTTCACCTTAAGGTTCACTCTTGGTGGTGTACATTCTAGGGTTTGAGCAAATTGATGACATATATACATCATTATAGTGACATACAGAGTATTTTCACTGCCCGAAAAATCCTCTGCATTCTTTCTATTCATTTCCAGCTCTCCTTTGACATCTAAGAATCATGGGTATTTTTATTGTTTGCCTTTTCGAGAATGTCATATAGTTGGAATTATACAGTATGTAGCCTTCTCAGACTGGCTTCTTTCACTTTAGTTCAGTTCAGTTCAGTTGCTCAGTTGTGCCCAACTCTTTGCAACCCCATAAACTGCAGCATGCCAGGCCTCCCTGTCCCATGTCCATTGAGTCAGTGATGCCATCCAGCAATCTCATCCTCTGTCATCCCCTTCTCCTCCTGCCTTCAATCTTTCCAAGCATCAGGGTCCTTTCCAATGAGTCTGCTCTTCGCATCAGGTGGCCAAAGTATTGGAGTTTCAGCTTCAGCATCAGTATTTCCAATGAACACCCAGGACTGATCTCCTTTAGGATGGACTGGTTGGATCTCCTCCCAGTCCAAGGGACTCTCAAGAGATTTCTCCAACACCACAGTTCAAAAGCATCAGTTCTTCAGTGCTCAGCTTTCTTTATAGTCCAACTCTCACATCCATACATGACTGCTGGAAAAACCATAGCCTTGACTAGATGGACCTTTGTTAGTAAAGTAACGTCTCTGTTTTTTAATATGTTGTCTAGGTTGGTCATAACTTTCCTTCCAAGGAGTAAGCATCTTTTAATTTCATGGCTTCAATCACCATCTGTAGTGATTTTGGAGCCCAGAAAAATAAAGTCAGCTACTGTTTCCCCATCTATTTGCCATGAAGTGATGGGACTGGATGCCATGATCTTAGTTTTCTTTTTTTTTTTTTTTTCCAGTCAACGAAAGGGAAACTTTATTGAGGCCCCAGGACCACAGGGTTTGGGCAGGAGGCCGCCCTGCGGGCAAAGGAGAAGCTGGTGGAGGAGCTTTATTTGACCTTCTTCTTGGGGCGCAGGTTGTTGGTGTGGCCGCACTTCTTCTTGCTGCAGTTGACAGCACGGGGGTGCAGGCGGGCATAACACTTGCGGCAGATCATCTTGTCGCAGTTGTATTTCTGAGCAAGCTCGCGGAGGGAAGGCTCAATGATGCCGCCTCGCAGGCGAAGCACCAAGTGTAGGGTGGACTCTTTCTGGATATTGTAGTCTGAGAGAGTGCGGCCATCCTCCAGCTGTTTGCCCGCAAAGATCAGACGCTGCTGGTCAGGTGGGATGCCCTCCTTGTCTTGGATTTTGGCTTTGACATTCTCAATGGTGTCACTGGGCTCGACCTCAAGGGTGATGGTCTTGCCGGTCAGAGTCTTCACAAAGATCTGCATCTCTGCGTCTGCTGCTCGGCCGCCTGGTTGAAGAGAAAAAGGATCTTAGTTTTCTGAATGTTGAGCTTTAAGCCAACTTTCTCACTCTCCTCTTTCACTTTCATCAAGAGGCTCTTTAGTTCTTCTTCACTTTCTGCCATAAGGGTGGTATCATCTGCATATCTGAGGTTCTTGATACTTCTCCCGGCAATCTTGATTCCAGCTTGTGCTTCCTCCAGCCCAGCATTGCTCATGATGTACTCTGCATGTAAGTTTTATAAGCAGGGTGACAATATACAGGCTTGATGTACTCCTTTCCCAATTTGAAACCAGCCTATGGTTTCATGTCCAGTTCTAACTGTTGCTTCCTGACCTGCATACAGGTTTCTCAGGAGGCAGGTCAGGGGGTCTGGTATTCCCATCTCTTGAAGAATTTTTCCACAGTTTATTGTGATCCACACAGTCAAAGGCTTTGGCATAGTCAATATACATTTATGGTTCCACCCTATTTCTTCATGGCTTGATAGTTCATTTCTTTTTCTTGTTCATTCACTAAGTTGTGTCTGATGCTTTGCAACCCCATGGAGACTGCTGTATATCAGGCTTTCCTGTCCATTACTATCTCTCAGAGTTCGCTCAAACTCATTTCCATTGAGTCATTGGTGATGCCATCCAACTATCTCATCCTCTGTCATCCCCTTCTTCTGCTCTCAATCTTTCCCAGCATCACAGTATTTTTCAATGAGTCAGCTCTTTGCATCTCATGGCCAAAGTACTGGAGCTTCAGCTTCAGCATCAGTCCTTCCAGTGAATATTCAGGGTTGATTTCATTTAGGATTGACTGGTGCAAACTCCTTGCTGTACAAAGGACTCCCAAGAGTCTTCTCCAGCACCACAGTTCAAAAGCATCAGTTCTTCAGTGCTCAGCTTTCTTTATGGTCCAATTCTCACATCCGTATATGACTACTGGAAAAACCATAGCTTTGACTAAATGGACCTTGTTGACAGAGTGATGTCTTTGCTTTTTAATGTGCGGTCTAGGTTTGTTGCAACTCTTTTTCTAAGCAGCAAGCATCTTTTAATTTCATGGCTGCAGTCACTGTTCACAGTGATTTTGGAGCTCAAGAAAATAGTCTGTCACTTTTTCCCCATCTATTTGTCATGGTGATGGGTCCAGATGCCATGGTCTTTGTTTATTGAATGTTGAATTTTAAGCCAGCTTCTTTGCTGACTAATATTCTATTGTCTGGAGGCACTATAGTTTGTGCATTCACCTACTGAAGGACCTCTTGGTTGCTTCCATGTTTGGGCAATTATGAATAAAGCTACTGTAAATATCTGTATGTAAGTTTTTATGTGGATATGAGTTTTCATTTTTATTGAAGTATAGTTGATTTATGATGTTATGTTTAATTTCTGCTGTTCAGCAAAGTGGCTCAATTATACATATATATGCATATTTTTATATTATTTTCCATTATGATTTATCACAGGATATTGAATATAGTTCCCTGTGCTCTACAGTAGGACTTTGTTTATCAATTTTATATGTAATAGTTTATATCTGCTAATCCCAAACTCCCAATCTTTCCCTCCTCTACACTGCTTGGATATGGGTTTTCAACTCTTTTGAATAAATACCAAAGAACATGATTGCTGGATCATATGGTACAAGTATGTTTAGTTTTGTAAGAAACTCCAAACTGTTTTTAAACTGGCTCTACCATTTTGCGCTCTCACCAACAATGTATGAGAGATCCTGTTGTTCCACATCCTCCCCACCATTGGGTGTTATCACCAAATCTTACCCATTCTGACAGGTATGTAGTGGTGTCTCATTAGTATTGTTTTAGCTTGTATTTCCTCAATGACACTGTGTAGAGTATCCTTTCATACACTTATTTGCTGGGTGAGGTGCCTGTTAAGGTTTGTGGCCCATTTCTAAAATCAGGTTGTTTTCTTATTGTTGAGTTTCAAGACCTGTCTGTAAATTGTAGACAATAGCCCTTTATTAGATATGTCCTTTGCAAATATTTTCTCCCAATCTGTGGCTTGTATTCTCATTCTCTTGATACTGTATCTCATTGAGCAGATGTTATTAATTTTAATAAAGTCCAGCTTATCACTTATTTCTTTCATGTTATATCTAAAAAGGCATCACTGTACCCAAGGTCATCTAGATGTTATCTGATGTTATCTTCTAGGGGTTTTATGGTTTTGTGTTTTACCCTTACGTCCATTTTGAGTAATTTGTACGAAGGGTGTAAGGTCTGAGTTTAGATTTTTCTTCCTTTTTTGCATGTGGGTTTCCAGATATTCCAGGACCATTTGTTGAAGACACTGTCTTTGTTCTATTGTCTCTTCTCCTTTGTCAAAGATCAGTTGGCTGTATTTATAAGGGTCTATTTCTTGTCTCTCCATTAATATATTTGTCCTTTCTCAAATATCACACTCTCTTGACTACTGAGGCTTTATTTAAGTCTTGAAATTGGAGGTAAAAAATCCTCTAAGTTGTTCTTCTCCTTTACACAGTTAGTGTTTTTTTTTTTTTATTGGTTTTGCCATACAATGACATGATATCACCATGGGTTTACATATGCTCCCCCTCCAGAACCCCCCTCCCTCCTCCCTCCCCCCAGGAAATCTCGTTGCACCAGCCCCGAGCATCAAACCTGGGCTGGCGATTGATTAGACATATGATAATTAACATATTTCAATGCCATTCTCCCATATCATCCCACCCTTGCCCTCTTCCACAGAGTCCACGAGTCTGTTCTATACATCTGCGTTCCTTTTGCTGTCTCGCATGCAGGGTTCTCATTACCGTCTCTCTAAATTCCATATATATGTGTTAATATACTGTATTGTTGTTTTTGCTTCTGGCTTACTTCACTCTGGATAATAGGCTCCAGTTCCGTCCACCTGAGTAGAACGGATTCAAATGAATTTTTTTTTAATGCTGAGTAATATTCCATTGTGTATATGTACCACAGCTTTCTTATCCATTCGTCAGTTGATGGGCATCTAGGTTGCTTCCATGTCCTGGCTATTGTAAACAAAGCAGCGATGAACACTGGGGTACACGTGTCTCTTTCAATTCTGGTTTCCTCGGTGTGTATGCCCAGCAGTGGGATTGCTGGGTCATATGGCAGGTCTATTTGCAGTTTTTTAAGGAACCTCCACACTGTTTTCCATAGTGGCTGTACTAGTTTGCAATCCCACCAAGAGTGTAAGAGGGTTCCCTTTTCTCCACATCCTCTCCAGCATTTATTACTTGTAGATTTTTGGATTGCAGCCATTCTGAGTGGTGTAAAGTGATATCTCATTGTGGTTTTGATTTGCATTTCTCTGATAATGAGTGATGTTGAGCATCTTTTCATATGTTTGTTAGCCATTTTTATGTCTTCTTTGGAGAGATGTCTGTTAAGTTCTTTGGCCCACTTTTTGTTTGGGTCGTTTATTTTCCTAGCATGGAGCTGCAGGAGTTGCTTGTATATTTTTGAGATTAATTGTTTGTCCGTTGCTTCATTGGCTCACAGTTAGTGTTTAATCTTAGTTTATTTTTTGTGAATGGTCTGAGTTCTTTATTCAGGTAGAAAGTATTTGTTGCCATTGTTTCAGTAGTCAATTCTTTCTCCACTAATTAATGACACCATTTCTTTTTTTTTTCTTTTTAATGTGGACTATTTTTAAAGTCTTTTATTGAATTTGTTATAATACTTCCTTTGTTTTATGTTTTGGTTCATTGGCCCACAAGTCAGGTGGGATCTTAGCTCCGTGACCAGGGACAAACCCATACCCTCTGTATCAGAGAAGTCCCAATGATACCATTTCTGACCAACACCTTTATTCAATAGATGTACATCTATTTCTAGGCTCTCTTACTATTTCACTGATGCAATTGCCTACCTCACTTACCTGTTTAATTACCTACCTTTATAGCAAGGTGCCTGACTCGTTTCTGGATGTTAGTGGAGTCACCATTCTTAAAGATTAGTTGTGCATTTTTGGCCTTTATCTCTCTTATAAACATTTCAAGATCAGCTGGTAAAGTTCAGTGTATAAATCTGCTGGAATAAATGGGTTTGCTTTACAGGATAAACTTTATTTGGTCATTCTTTATTGTTATTACCATTATTATTCCTACTATTTTTTTATTTTTCACATTGATGGATTGTTTTACTTAGAATTTTTAAGACAACATTCATTAGATTTCCTGTATGATACATGTTTACTTTTAGTATTGAGGTCATTCTAGATGACTCATAGAATCTCTCCTCTTGCCTTTTTTCCCCACTTCTCTTTAATCTTTCTACCCTCCATGCCTTCTTTTACTAGAAGTTTTCCTGCAAGATTTGAATATTAGAGTTTTTGTATTGTTTTCAAGCTTTGTAAAACTTGCCTTAAAAAAACCGGACCCACAAGTCAACAATAAAATGACAAATAATCCAATATAAAAATGGGCATAGGAACTGAAATGAAATTTATCCAATGATATCTCTCCAGAGAATGATATATTATTTGGCAACAGGAAGAAATGAAATACTGACATATGCTGCAGCAGGACAGGTATTGACAGCATTACACTAAGGGAAAGAAGACAGACCCCAAAGGTCACATAGTGTGTGAGTGCGTTTATATGAAATATCCAGAATAAGCAAATTTTATAGAGATAGAAAGTACATTGTTGGTTACCTCTGGCTGCAGAATGAGGAGTGACTACAAATGGGTACTGGGGGATTTTGGAGGAGGGGTTATGAAAGTTCTTCTAAACTTAAATGATGGTGATGGTTTGTACAACTTAAATGAGTGAATTTTATAGTATATGGATTATATCTCAATAAAGAAGATATAAAAATGGCTAACAAACACATGAAAAGATGCTCAACATCACTCATTATCAGAGAAATGCAAATCAAAACCACAATGAGGTACCACTTTACACCAGTCAGCATGGCTGCTATCCAAAAATCTACAAGCAATAAATGCTGGAGAGGATGTGGAGAAAAGGGAACCCTCTTACACTGTTGGTGGGAATGCAAACTTGTACAGCCACTATGGAAAACAGTGTGGAGATTCCTTAAAAAACTGCAAATAGACCTGCCATATGACCCAGCAATCCCACTGCTGGGCACACACACCAAGGAAACCAGAATTGAAAGAGACACGTGTACCCCAGTGTTCATCGCTGCTTTGTTTACAATAGCCAGGACATGGAAGCAACCTAGATGCCCATCAACTGACGAATGGATAAGAAAGCTGTGGTACATATACACAATGGAATATTACTCAGCATTAAAAAATAATTCATTTGAATCCGTTCTACTCAGGTGGACGGAACTGGAGCCCATTATCCAGAGTGAAGTAAGCCAGAAGGAAAAACAAAAATACAGTATATTAACGCATATATATGGAATTTAGAAAGATGGTAATGAGAACCCTGCATGCGAGACAGCAAAAGGAACGCAGATGTATAGAACAGACTCGTGGACTCTGTGGAAGAGGCAAGGGTGGGATGATATGGGAGAATGGCATTGAAACATGTTAATTATCATATGTGAAATCAATCGCCAGCCCAGGATTGATGCTCGGGGCTGGTGCACCGAGA